>WBMV01001724.1:65200-509071 GCA_013396655.1 Campylorhamphus procurvoides | reverse complement strand
CAGGGACAGGGATTGGGACAGGGACAGGGATAGGGATAGGGACAGGCATAGGGATAGGCCCGGGATCGGCCCGGAGCACAGTCTGTCACAGACCGTGGCACCAGGGGCAACGTCTGCTCTTTCCTTCGGCACCTCCAGAGCCCGTGCCTCCACCACCGCCCTGGGCAGCCCGTTCCAGAGTGAGGAAATTCACCGTTTATGTGAAGAAATTCCTCCTGATGCCCAACCTGGCCCTCCCTGGTGCAGCTCAAGGCCATTTCCCCTTGTCCTGCCCCTTGCTGCCTGGGAGAAGAGGCCCATCCCCTGCTGGCCACACCTTCCTGTCGGGGTGTTGTGGAGAGGGGTGAGGTTCTCCCTGCGCCCCCTTCCCTCCAGGATGAACACCCCCAGCTCCCTCAGCACTCACTGTCCTGACCCTTCACCGGCTCAGTTTCCCTTCTCCGGCTTGCTCCAGCCCCTCGATGTCCTTCCAGAACTGAGGGGCACAGAACTGGACACAGGCCTTGAGGTGTAGCCTCCCAGTGCCCATACCGGGGGAGAACCCCTGCCCCGTCCTGCTGGCCACGCTGTTCTGACACAGCCCAGGACGCCCTTGGCCACCCTGGCCAGCTGGGCACATGCTGGCTCCCATGGTGGGGTGGCAGCGGGCCCAGCCCCAGGAGCGTCTCAGCCCGTCGTGTCCCTAAAGTGGCCCTACAGCCCACCTTCGTCGCAGGGATCCTCTGCCAGCCATAAAAAGGCACGTTTGTGCACAGCCCCCTCAGAGGGGTCAGCCCCCAGTGTCCCCATGGATGCTGCCCCATGGCTGCAGCCTTGATCAGCACTGCCTGGGATGGTGGAGCACACTGAAAGGCTGATGAGAATTACCACTTCTCTCAAGTGGGATGCACAAACCCTGTTTTAGCTGATGGATAACCATAGATCAGGGTTGTAGGAAAAAAAACATTTTCCTTTTAAACCCCCTTTCCTTCCTTGTGCATTATCACAGAAGCTACAGATACAGGGAGTATTGGAAACTTCAAGTTGCCTTGATTTTTCATCAGGAACTGTAGTGATAGGACAAACAGTAATGGGTACAAATTGAAAGAGGGGAACATTTGTTTAGATACTAGGAAGAAACTTTTCATTGTGAGGGTGGTGAGACACTGGAACATGTTGCCTGTGGAGGTTGCTGATACCCCAGCCCTGGGGTATGTTCAAAGCCAGGTTGGATGGGGCTTGGAGCAACCCAGTTGAATGAGAGGCATCCCTGCCCATGGCAGGAGGAGTTGGGACTAGATGACATTTATGATCCATTCCAACCTTTTAATGTTCTATGATTCTATGATTTTCACACACACAAAGAAATTACTGAATTGAATGCAATGTGTAACAGTATCTGCCCATCTGAAATAGGGCATCTCCCACTCCACTGTTGTGGGAATTAAAAGCAGGTTCCAGGCCACAACCGAGATGGGCTTGTGAGCCTGTTGGCATCTGCCACACTGCAATTTCCCACCAGTGTCTGCCTCCTGCTTCACCTGCTGGGGCTCAGCCTTTTTGTGAGCTTCACTCATCAGTCACTTAAGCCCTTGGAAGCCTTTCTATTGTTTCCAAAGGATTTTGGATCAGACCACAACAGTATTGCACAGGAACTTTCCTAAGTGATGCCCTGGCTAACAAAGCCAGAAATGTTGCCAGATTGCTAAAGGATTGTATTACAAAATCCATGGGCATGGGCAAAGTGCATGTTTTAATCACATGATGAAAGGCATAAGTCTCCCCACGCCAAATAACAGAGGTCAGGGTTTAAAATGTGAAAAGGGCTTATTCTACTTACATTTGAAGATGGCTGAATCACAGTGATTCAGACTTGTCTGAATAATTTTACTCCTCAACTAAGTATAAAGCTGCTGAATATACATAACTGTATTTGATTTGAAATGAAAAACAATGTTTATCAAGCTGCTCTGGGTACTTAATAATTCCCAGTAATCCACATGAAAATATGCGTTTGCATGGGGTGTAATTTCAAGAAATCAAGAACTTAAAACGCCATTTATGGAAACGGAATTCCCTGCCCTCCCAAGGCCCTTTCAACTTTGTTTCATCTGTAAAGAGGATCTTAAATCTATTTTTGCAGTACAGGCTTCGGGATCAGAGGCAACGCTGTAGCACATATTTGTATTGCTTGAAGGACATGTGGATTAAACGGAATCCATTAAATGGATTTTCAGGTTTAAATGCGTGCATTTACAGACATATTTTACAGATGTTATTTGGGCATGTGAGTACAGTCACGGATATGTGCAAATTATTTTGTGCTTAAACACTTCCAGGTTGCAAACGTTCCAGAAATCCTAGTGTTAGCAAGGCATATCAGATCCAATTAATACATTTTTTACACACTCTTTAGAAAACTTGTTGCACTGTTTAGGACTCCTACTTTTGATTTCAGTTCAATTAAAAAAAGTAAATCTAAACTGGATTGTCAGGCACACGGGATGCAGGAAGATGACACCTGCTGGTTACTTTTCAGTTTGCAATTTACACTACACATTTTCAAACGTGGAATAATAAACCAAATTCAGCTTTGTTACACAAGCAAACTTCTACTGAATTCACTTTAGTTATAGACACAAATGCAGGAATATTTGACGTTTTATTTCTAGAATTAAATGCAGTCTCAACTCCTTTGCATATTTGGGGGTTAAATACTATTGCCAGTAAATTGACATTAATACTCATAGTTGAGGACTTCTGCAATTTCTCCTTCATAGCTAACATAGAAATTAGGCAGAACGCATCTTTCCTTGTCTCTGTAGATTAACTGTTAAGGGCAGATAGTCCTGGGTGAAGATGAAGGTCGTTCCACGTATCCCTGTGCCCGGGTGTACCTGCCCTGACGTGGTGTCAAGTGTCGAGCCTCCGCCCATGACAAGGCAGCACAGAGAACAAGCCCTGGAGAGCTGTTTCATAATAAAGAAGAACTTAACACTCGAAAAAGCTTTGGGGATAGTTTGATACACCTCCTGTATCCGGCTGAGTCACACAGGCGCAGCAGATCAGTCTGTTTCAATAACGAGTCACTGGAATTCTCTGATGTTCTATAGGGTATGTGGCAGAAGGTTGGGGTTTTGCTCTGTGTCACATAAAAATTACTTTTGGGGTATTTTTGACAGCTCAGAGAGGTCAAAATACATATATTTTTTTCCAAAGCTGTTAACATTTTTCAATTTGAGATTTTTAGAGCAAGAGGAACAGCATAAATGCAAATTATCGGCTGCGTAAGTTGCATGCTCTGCAGTAACTGGATAGAAGGCAGTCTTTGTTATCTTCTGGAATGGTAGAACTGCTTATTTTCTATACCAGTCTGCTGACGCCATGTTTAGGGTCTGTGCCCAAATATAGTGCCAAATCTAAAACCACTTTTTGGCAAAACAACTTCAGAGTTCTTAAAACTCCATTTGCTTAAGTGCTCTCATGATCCCGTCCAGCCAAAGGCTTTACTGGATTAATGCCAGTGCTCACATTACATAATTGCAAAATCACATGGTGTTGCAAAAATAACATTTTTATAAATAAAAAGAATAAAAATACAGGGAGCATTTTTAAAGTATTGGCTTTTTTTTTCCTAACTACAATATCCTGGAAAACTAAATACTCACAATGCCTTTGCCTTGAAATAACCCGTGTAAATTTCAAGTAACAATTGTTACTGCTATTGATTCAGTAACAATAATTTTTGTAAGAATGAAAACAGTTGACTGCTGAGAAAAACAGTGCAAGTGTGCAAGTCAAAAATGCATTTTAGTTTGCAATTAATGTAGCAATCCATTAACTATTTCCAAATTTAATTTCTCCTTCCCAGATACTTTTTGGTGTTAATTCCCTGATACCATTTTTCATTCCTTATATAAGAATAGAGCTCTGTACAATGTATCTTACGTTTTGTTGTAACAGCTTTTTTATTATGATCACTACGGATGTGTGGATGTGTGTATTTTGGACTGAAACATTAAAAAAAGACTCATGAAAGCAACCTCATGTGGAGAAGAATCTCCTGGGATGATATTCTATCATAGAAGAGACCAATCTGCATTTCTTAAAAGCCAAACATCAATGTTTTATTAACATAGGCTGTGGTGGATTCAGCACCCAGCTGTGCCTTGGTGAAGCTGCTCGTTGCCTGCTGCAGAGAACAGCCTGTGCCATCACTCCTGCCTGCCTGCAGCAGCGTCCTAGTGTTGTCAGTGTGTGCTCTGAGAGAAGAGGGAAGTGCCAGCTTATGCAGAAAGATGCACAGACTCTCCTACATTGAGTTCAGCATGGACAGACTTTTGTGTGTGGCCCTTCCAGTGCAGTACTGGCAAAATATTTAAAGATCAGGGTATAGCTGCTTAAGGTTCAATGGAAACAATTTGCATTTCTGTGGCTATCTTTAAAATTATAATGAAAGACACCAGTAGTCTTTACACAAGAATAGTTTATATCTTTGTCTTCTTCTGAAGAGAAAAAAAGCAAATCAAGGTAATATTCGAAAAGCTAAGGTAGAACGTGTAAATATTGTTATTGGCATAGGGACCTTTTGAATATATTAAGAATTTCCCTTTAAAAACAATGTTGTTAAGATTAGTTTTTGTATTAAGTTTGGGATGTATTCCTTTTCTCCAGCTAAATGCCATGGACTTGGATAGCATTTCTTAAAAGATGCTAAGAAAGCAGAAAGCAATTTACTTAAAGTAAACATTTGGTGAAACAAACTGTTTTACACTTGTTTGTGTTGAAAGACTGATTTTGATTTTTCATCTGTGTGAAGTGACAATGTCTGCAATATATAAGCACTGCATCCAGCTCAGGAAGGACATAGGCCTGTTGGACTGAATCCAGAGGAGGCCACTGAGCTGATTAGAGTGACAGAGAATTCCTGCTATGAGGAAAAGCTGAGAACATTGGGATTGTTCAGCCTAGAGAGGAGAAGGCTTGTGGTCACCTAACTGCAGCCTTACAGTACCTGAACAGAGCCTACAAGAAAGATGGAGAGAAACTTTTTACAAGGGTCGGTAGTGACAGGGCAAGAAAGAATGGATTAAAAATAAAAGAGAGTAGGTTTAAGTTAGATACTAGGAAGAAATTCTCTACTGTGAGGATGGTGAGGCACTGGAATATCCCTGAGAAGTTGTGGATGCCCCATCTGTGGAAGTGTTCAAGGCCAAGTTGGATGAGGTCTGAGCAACATGGTCTAGTGGAAGGTGTCCCTGCCCATGGCAGGCAGTTGGAGCCAGATGATCTTTGAGGTCCTTTCCAAGCCAAAGCATTCTATGATTCTGTGATTCAATTCCTCTTAGTGGAGGATGGTGTTGTTATACATGTTTTTTGAAGAGAATGCTCCAAGTGCAAATGAAGAGAAAGTTCCAAGTGTCTGAAGAGTTTTCAGTCTTGACAAAGCAAGGCAGTTGCTGGAGAGTCAAAGCACAGGGACAAGCCTTGGGTCCTCGCTGACAGAAGACAAGACTAACATGCAAGTGCATCATCTGCATGAGGAGAATCTCTCAGTTCTGTAATTTCCCCCTTAGTCCTGTAATACTAAATTTCTCATTCTTTTTAAAGTAAAGAGAGGATTGCTAAGAAATGCATTAGGCCTTGCTGGTTATGGATTTACAATTTTCTACAAAACTATCAAAAGAGCCTTTCTCTTTTCCCTTCTGTGAAAAAAGGGGGTTAAGAGAACAAATTGTATTAACAGTTACTTGTTGGCTTGTCTCATTTTCTAACTTTGACCAGCCTACTTAGGAAGGAGACAAGAACAGGGACAGACAAGGAATATGTCTAAGGACTGCAGCCCCCTCCCTGACATCTCTGCGGCTCCAGAAGTGATGTACCACCTACCACAGCCCCTATGTGCTTGCCTGTTGGGCATCATCCCCTTTCTTAGAGATTTTCCTGGTTCCCCTTAATCCTGTTATTAATCCATACTAGGAAAGACAGCATGTTTTACTACAAATTACATACTCAGTAAAGCAACTCTAGAATGTTAAATTAGTAAAATATAATAAAAGTATCTCAGAGCATATGCTAGAAATTTGTCCTAGGAATCGATACTCATTATTTATTTGCATTTTAATATTAATTTCTGTTCTGAAGATATTCTTGGCTATTACTTCTTATAATAGAAGTTCAATATCTATTTATTCAAAGAAAAATGTGTCTGCTAAAACAGGTGGGAAGCTGGAACACCCTGAGAGCTGGTGCAGCTCATTTTTTTGATTGCTAGACAGCAGCTCAGACATAGTGTGCCTGATTGAGAGGAGAATTGAAATGATTGTGATATTTTGTGTGGAGTATCTGGAATAGCACATGCTGCCATCAGAGCAGCTTCTCTGACCTCAGCCATGCTTTGTGTTAGACAGCTGTAAAGAAATAAAATGCAGATCCATTTTAGCCTCATTAATGAAAATTTTCCCTTTGAAATGACAAATTAAATAGCAGCTGCACATATAGAACCTTGCCCTATATGTTATTTTTTATAGCCAGTGAAAATAATGATGCATTACACTCAACTTTTTTCCCCTTAGGAGGTGGTGCATGGCTGCATGCAGGTATTTGTACCACAGAAAGGCAAGATCTGGCTATTCTAATTCAGCATATGCAAGGCAAAGGCCTTGTAGACTGTTTCTCTCAGATATTTAGTAACATTTTGAATCTAGTTGTAGAATCCTTGAGTTACAAAGTGAAATAATAAAAGACAAGGCAATTTCCTTCAACGTGGGGCTCAACATTCATTTTACGGTTTGTGCTGCTTGTTTTGTGAACAGAATCTTACTGGAAACGAGACAAACCACAACAGAAAATGTGGTCCTCCTGAAAAACCCTGCCGTGTAGAGGAAATCCCATCTGTGGAAACACCAGTCTCCCTGTAACTGCTGAGCTGAGCCTTGCCTGCCAGAGCTTGCCTCCACATCTCAGTGCAACTATGTTCAACAGTTCTAATCTTGAGATCCACGCTGTAATTCCCAGGCTCACTGAACTCCAGTGCCAGTACAAAGGCTTGGCAGAAAAAATCGCAGTGGAAAAGCTCAATTTTCTGAAATTACATACAGGACAATCCTGCCCTAGATCCCCTGTCCTCTGTGTACACAGTCACAAACCTGGAAAGAATGATTTTCTGTTTTTATCTGAAACAAGGCACCTCTCAGGATGATTTCGGTCTTCAGAAGAGCTGATCTGGAAGATTCATGTTCACAGGCCACATGTGAGAAACAAAAGAAAAGAGAATGCAGAGTTGCACTGGAAATTAGACTTGACGTGGCAGAAAATGTGATCTTCCTGGAAGATCCTCCCTGGCTGAAGATATCAAGGTGATATCAAACTCTACCGCTGGCTTTGATTACAGGCATATCAAATTATTTGTGTAGGAACCTGACCCGCATGAACTCTGCTCAGCCTCACCTTCCACTGTAACACTGGTGTTTAGTTAATATTCATGAAAACTGTAGTTCCAGTTTTGATCGACGCTAATTTCCTATAAAAGCCACTGAAACTTGTGATTTAAATGTAAAAGCAGCATAATAATATTAACTTTTGTCAGAATGTGTCCTTTAGACTTTGAATAAATAAAACTCTCAGCATATTTACAGGTATGAATATAAGAAAAAACTTATGCAAATCCGTATGAATCAAAGAGAGGAGTTTTGCACAGCTTGACAGATAAATTCTGTGATAGGGGAACTTCAAATCCCAAAGCAAAATTTAATTTCAACCTATTTGCCTGGTTGATGGTGTCAACAACTGGAAAAGCCCCTACAGTACAGACACTTGAGAGTGTGTTTCCAGCCAGCGCTGTGATGCTTGGTGTCCTGGCCAGAAGATGGCAAGCGTGTTTTGTGGGAGAAGGGAAGTGTGCCAGGCAGGCAGGTGTTCTGGTGTTGTAAGAGTCAAATAATTTGGTCAAAACTAGAAACTTCAACATTATTTACATGATCCCTGTAATGGTTGAACTGTAAGATAACAAAAGAGACAAAACCTGCAATAATTTACAGCTTCATATGCACAGGAGGAGAGAAGTGCTTAGGGAGGCAAAACCCTCCACCCTCACTGGCATCACTGACGTGGGATGTGCTCCCGAGGGATGCAGCATGGTGCCAGCCTGCCCCACATTTGGTGTCTGGCTGTGTAAGAGCAGTTCCGAAACAGACACAGAGAAATTCCACCCAGTTTATCAATAGTACCCTCCACCTCCTCCCAGCTCTGGGCTTTCTGACCCAGCATCCCCTTTCACAATGGACAGGAGAAGTCTTTTCTTGCCTTATGAAATGACAGTGAATTACAATCTGCTGTTAATTATTTGCTTTGCTCTGTTACTATTTCCTTTTTACCTTCCATACCTTTGGCACAGGGAGGGGCAAGGACTGGCATGCAGTGAATTTAGATACTGCTTAACAGCCTGACACTCCTTCCTCTCAGCTACCAAAGACAGGCAATTCCTGAATCCTTTCTAGAATGGCAAGCATTCTTTTACTTAGAAGTAAAATAATTCTGCCTAGTGTTCCAGCCACTGGTAACTGGATAAAGCTCTTAGTTTATCAACTCATTTTTGAGTTGGCTGGAAGTGCAGATTCTGCAGTGCTTGCTTCCCTGTAGGGGCTGAACATTCAGTTTCTACAGAGCTGCTGTTCACTGTCTTGGCATTCCCCGGAGTGGAAATACTCTGCATTCATGGAGAAGACTAAGCTGAAGGAATAAATATAACCCTTAGGGCAAAATGTCACGATGCTCCATAATGTCTCTGAACTTATGGTATATTGTGTCATAGTTTTGGACCAGGACTGCAAGAAATGTGACTTTCTAGTCCAAGGATCTTTACTATAGTTGTAAGAAACTCTGTTCTAGTAGAGAGCTGGATTGCTAGCAGTGATTTTCATTTGTAGGCTTTAACTGATCTTTCAGATGTCCTGGGCACAGGTCACTGGTCCTCCTAAGGGTCAGGACCAAGGTCTTGAACTTAATTACATTTTGTAATGGCAACTGTCATAGGGAGCAAAGGACAGGGTTGTGAAGAGATGGGGCAATATTACACAGACATTTGTCAAAGACATTATGATCAGACACGTATCACTGTGATCTGGCTGAGCTGTCACAGATGATTAATTCGATTAATTGTGGCTGTACATTTTCAACAGGAGACTCAAAAGAATATTTCCCACTGCTGAGAACTGTTTTGGGGGAGGATTTCAGTTGTGCCCTGCACACACTAAGCCATGGTGGGCACTGTAGGCAATGGCACACAATGTGCAGTTTGAGTATTCCTTAATGCTTGAACTGGAATTACTGGACCATTTCACAAGGAGCTACATTCACTTACAGTCCAGACAGAGCATGAATCCCCTGTAAAAAGTTCAGTTTTCCACTATTGCACAGGGTGGACTCTAATGCTGCTCAAAGACTTTGGACACAGAGTCAATGATCTTACAGGCCTTTTCCAGCCTTAACAACTCTATGATTCTGTGACTTTGCTTTCAATGGAGCTAAAGGAGCAGGAAAGAATTTTTGGGAAAGAAGGCTGATGCAAACAAAATAGAGCATACCACGAGGAGGGGAAGGGTTTTTTTCCCCATGCATTTCTATCATGGCTACGACTTTTATTAACCTGATTTTCATATGCATATCTGAACAGCTAGGAATGTCATGAATAAGAATGAAACAGAAATTTTAGATATTTCAATAGTCAAAAATGTGTGAGGATATGACACAGGAAAGATAAACTTCTGCTTATTTGAAAATATAGCAGCTTTAGAAGAACTTTCAAATATTCCTGCCAAGGATGGTGTATAATATGAGGTTGAGGAAGAAAGCATTAACCCCCCTCATCTTCATTACTTCATTTACGGTATGATTTATTTCTTTTAGTTAAACATATCCATATATGAGTTATTTTTTGAGGAAAAAGTGTCCAGCAGGGATCACATTTTCTGTGTTACCTTTGACAGCAGGTACAAAAGCGGGCGACATAATATGTAGTAAAGGATTATTCAGTCAGTTATTACAGAAAGCTTTCCATGTCCAAAGGCAGCTCAGCATAGTGATGAACCCCCTAGTGAATTGTGGAAATTCTACCCTTGATGGGTTTTTATAATAGCAGGGTAGAGAAATAGCTATGAATACTGATTTTAATACCTTGCATCAGTGTATTGATTTACTGAAAATTCATAATTAATATATATATAGTAAATGATGAAGTGTTTCTAATGTTTGTATTGTGCCACTATGATGTGCTCTGTTCTGGTCTGTTCTATTCTACTCTATTCTATTTAGCTGCACAGCATCATTACATGGTGCATTGAATTGAAAAAGGCATCCTGCTGGAAAAAAATCTGGAAGGAAAAAATATTTCCCTTCTCCTGGCTGGGCAGTTCTTCTGTCCAGCTCAGTGTTTCCACACAAGCCATGTGCCAGGACTGCTTTTGCAGAAATGTTCCTGGAATTGCACTCTCAGTTTTCCCCAGTTTGGCATGAAAATTCCCACAAAAGGATTTATTCACACTGTCAGCAAAAAATATGCTGTATTCTCCTTTCTGAGAACTAAATTCTTGGTCCCTTCACAGAGTTTTGTTAAACAGGATTCACTCAATTCTGTGAGAAACCTTTCCAAAGTTGCAATGATTTGGCTTATGTAAGCCCCCACCTGCTATTCCCAGGTGTTTTGTCCCTACTGCAGCTATACAAGTCACGTTCTCTCTGCTCAATCATCTCTGAAATCCTTCCAGGATTAGATAATGTGAAGGACTCGCACTGGCTTTAGGAGGATTTGGGTCAGGCCATGTGGGTAACCTTTCCTGATCTCTTTGAACCAATGGAACTCTGTGCTGCTGGTGAAATGGGTGGGTCCTTGTTTTATCCTTGGCCTCCCTTCATCCCAGAAGGCTACATGCCATGTAGCTACATAGTGAACCAGTCTATGGACTGAGCATCCTGCTCTCCTATGCCAGCTCCAAGATTAGTTTCCTGGTTTGCATTATGCCTTGAACACACAATTGCAACTGCTGGCCTGAGGAAGCAGATGGAATCACACACAAAAACAGGGGTGAGGACAGATCCACCTTATTGAGCAGTAGTGGACATCCTTTCAAAATTTGTCTACGCCCTTTTTCATCATCCTTGTCCCAAAACCTTGCAGTTCACATATGAGAAAGAATGTAAGAGCTAACAGTTTCAGTAGCTTTTCCATTGTATTTCCCTGACTGAAAGGAATATCTCTTGGGAATCAGGACTGGACTTTTAACAAAAGTAAAATATTGAAATAAACAAACAAACAAAACAAAACAAAACAACCCAAACCTTGAAAACCCGCATTAAGCCCTTTTGGTGAGGCTCTCCACAGGAAAAAAATATGGTCTTACTGGCTTATAGTCTTAACCACACACGCCTGTGGTGATGGTGGGAGGGAGGAGAAAGCCATGAAAAGAACTTAGTAGAGCAGGTCTCAGAGTAAGGCACTGACTGTCCAGGCCGAGTGGCCCATCCCATCATTATTATCTGCTGTAGAGTTTTGCAGCACTTAGTTTGCCTTTTGGTTTTTTTCTTAAGCCAGTTTAAGAATAGCAACTACCATGATGGGAATGTTTTTCTTCTTGTGTTGGAAGACAAGAGCTGTAAGAATTATAAATGTGCTCCTGGAAAATGATTCATAGGTATGTGTGTTTATGAACCTTGCATATTCCAAAGCCAAATTAATCTCTAGAAAATAGTTGTGGTTGTTGCCCAAAGTCTGTTATACAGAGACAGCCTATAGTGTTGGTGTCATTTCACCTTTGTTCAGCATTCTTAGAGCCATTTTGAACTACCCATTCCTGTTCCCACCTAATTATGTTGCCAGATTTAATCAATATTCCATTTCTGTCAAGACTTTTTTCTCAGCAACCAGCATAATATACTGTTTTTACCTTTTCATCTTTTAGGTTTTGTGCATTGTAATAACACCCAGAAATTGTATAATAGAATAACATTTAGCCACAAGGACAATCAGCTATTGTCAGATTGTTGAGCTCAGTGGAATTAAGGAAATAGCTGAGTCCATGACAAATGGGTAAAGTTTCTAGAAAACTGGCATTATTCCTGTTTAATGACACAAAAATCAAGCAGAAGTGTCTAAATCTAAATGTCTTTCTTCAACTCTCAGGAGAAAATGGTAAGAACTACGGCCATTTACCATGTGTTTTTTCCTACTGCAACAGCAGATATTGCATTAATAACAGCAATTTGTATAAATTCTAGCAATACTGTGGCATGCACTGACTGCATGGTCTGCAATCAGTGCACATTCAGTTCGTTTCAGATGGAGGCTTCCTGGGGGTGATCTCACCTCAGTCAATGAAAATTGCCTGAACTGAGGGATAAGATTTAAAGCTCTTTTATTTGAAAGGAAGCCTAGCAGGACTTTATATTTCTAATATAAACATTACAGAGACGGGTGACAAGCATTACTTAAGTGAGACAGAAATACGTGCTTAACAGAAGCTGATTTTCTTACCTGTGGTAGTTCTGAGCCTTCAGTATTCATGTTGTCCAGTGGAAACTCTGCAGCTTTCAGGAGATTCCCTCTTTTTCTGAAAAATCTTCTACCACAAGCCCTCCTTCTCTTGTTGTGTTCCGCGATCTGGCATCCACCACTGACCTCCATCCTGGTCATCTTCCCAGTCACTATCAAATCTTAACAGCCCTTTTAAAGGGAGGAATAAAAAAAAAATATACATGTATTATACCATGTAAAATAATCAGATTTGAAAGCATTTTTTTTGCAGCTCCTGTATTTGCCTGCACTCTTTCTCTGTTATACTTAATATGACTACACTTCTAAAATACATTGTGTGCAATACATGCATCTTCCTATGAAATCCGAGATGCACATTGTGAGCTCTCTGACAGTTACAACAGCCAGTGGAGCAGGGAATTACAGGTCATCTAAACCTGGCCGGGATAAAAGTGTTAGCCAGTAGCATATAGAGAACATTCCTGGGTTGGACTAGGGGGATTAAACAACATGAGCTGATTATGCTAATTTTCTTCATCTCCTAATGTCTTTGGATTGCTTCACTGAAGTTGAAAGAAAAATTCCCAGTGATTTATGTGGAGACATATTTCACCCTTTAATTCCCAGAAAGATTTCCGCTTTATATGGTAAATATGCTAAGTATCTGCCCAGGATAAGGATGAACTTTTTCTCTACTCAACCAAACACTTTGTGTGCAAGAACTCAGAATACAACAGTAAACACAGTGTTACACAGAGCTCGTTTTGCCTCTAACTAGACATTACAATAAAGTTTAATACACTGTTACTTTCTAGCACTAAATACCTGGCAGCTTTTCACTATGATGTGAGAGAAGCAAAGTGAGTCATTTACTCTCCCTGACTGCACAATTTCTCATTCAGGCTGTTTTCAATCTCATCTAGTTTTCACATTATTTAAGCAATTAACCATATGAAACCTCTTGTTCTTATTTCTCTGTCCCCAAAAAGTAATATTCCACCACACAAGTCCATTTAATTCCTGTTCTGGGACACATTATCACCTCTACAGCCGTGTACACAGAGGGGATTGGAGCAAGGACCGATTTGCTGTTCCTAAATGTCCCCGACTTCCATGTGTGCTTAGACATCATTAGAGATGACAAATAAGGTAATGAAATAAGCTGAACTGTAACCAGGAGGAGAAAGAAAACCTCCTACCTTAGCTATTAGTTACTTTTCACCATCCTCTTCAATCTTCACTTATGTAGAGCTGGAAGATTAACTTAAGCAAGCAGTTGCAGCAAGAGATGGGAGCCAGCAGATTTTTAGGATTAATTTATCCTGTAATGGGCTATTGAAAGTAAATGCTGAGACTTTCCTAATCATTTTAATAAGACACACTCCCACCGCTAAGTGCAACATATGACATCTTGGCCCCGCGAAGTAATGAGAATTTTGCAACTGAATTCACTGGAGAAGGAGTTTGATTAATGCCTCTCTCCATTGCTACCACTTGTTTTCCCTGCTGGAGCCAGTTCCAGGCTGGCATGTATCTCCTGGCAAGGTGTTTCTTCTCGGGGAGGATGAGAGGGTTGTGTTTGCAGCTCTGACCCTTGCTAGTGTGGGGTGGTTCTGTGTCACTTGATGAACATGAGCCTTCAGAGCCTTCCTCTTCTTCTCCAGGCCAGCATAATGGCTGCACACAGATCTGTGTCAGGGGATGTTTAGGCTGGATATTAGGAAAAGGTTTGTCACCCAGAGGGTGGCTGAGCACTGGAATAGGCTCCGTATGGAAATGGTCCTGGCATTAAACCTGGCAAGAGTTTAAGAAGAGTTTGGATAATGGTTTAAGGCACATGGTGTGATTCTTGGGGCTGTCCTGTGCAGGGCCAGGGGTTGGACTCAGTGTTCCTTGTGGGTCACTTCCAACTCAGGATAATCTATGACTGATGCCTCTTGCCCATTGTCTTTATGAACTTGTCACGTGTTTCAAGAACTGTGATGGCCAAGGATTGTTGATGTGAGAGAAAATCAGACTCCTGCTGAGGCTTTACTTGCTTTTAAAATAAAACCAAGGCAGTAGAACATGCCCAGTGGTTCCCAAGTGGCAGCAGAGCTCTGAGGCTGCAAGCTGCTGTCCCCAGCTGCAAATGGATGCAGCTGCACCAACGGTGTGGGCTTTGGAGGCTGGTGATAGAAGTACATTTGAGTTGTGTCACTGGCTGTGTCCACACTGGTCTGATGGCTGGCTTCTGAAGAGTGGAGTCACCAGTTTGCATTGGTCACCTTTAGATATGCCCCACACAAGCTTCTGCATCTTCTTAGTCCTTGCCCAGCCTCTTTATCTCAGCTACTGCAGGCTTGGACTGGGGTCTGAAAGACCTCGGGCTGGAATCCTTCTTGCTCCTGTTTTTCCACTGCCAACCCAGGATCAGAACAGAAGTAATTGTCTGCAACAGCCTCAGCCTCCTGAGATGACTGAGCAGAGGAGGTTCATCATTCTGTGCTGTAACATGTGGCTGATAACTGTGGGTAAAATTATTACAGAGGATCACCTGGCAGCTTCATCAGTGCCACAGATATTATCCTGTCTAATGTAACATATTCCAGTTCCTCTGTTACTTTCCCAGAAACAAGTAGTTAAACTACTAAGTAGTAAGAATAAATTTATATAAAATCCCACATTTTCAAATTGTTTTTAAACAATGTGAGTTGCTAATAGGATATCATTGATTTGAACATGAGCTTCATGGCAGATAACAGAGGAAGATATCTGGAAAAAAAACTAATTTAGGATGAGATATTTCTGTCAGTAGACAAGCAGGAGAACATTCCACCAATTTAGAATCTGTAAAACTGCATGTACACAGCAAAGGCTGAGAACACTGCTTTCTTCTTTCCCCACGGGGATGTCCTGAAAAACAGGAACTATGGTAAAACTTAACAGTCTCACTGCCACATATAACCAAAATTTCATCTTCTGAGTTTGAATTCAGATAAGGTGCTAATGAATCCCTCCATAACATCAAAAACTACATCTGAACAACTGCATTTTAATGGGATCTTTCTGATTTTGATGAAAGAACACCAAAAAAAATGGCAAAGACAGTTCAACATTAGAAAACATTCAGGGCAAGGAAATTCAGAGAGCAGCAAGTTTGAATCCACCATACAGTACAAAAGCATATTAGTTTCATAATGATTAATCAACTCTGCATAAAGGTATGTTATTCCTTTCAGCCCACTATACACAGCAAAGTGATTATCTTAAAATTAAGAATATTTGAAGACAGTTAATGGTAAAGATACCATAAACCTTCATAGGAAAAATATTGACAGTAGGTTTCTCTCCCCCTCACCATTTTCTCTGCTTCACAACTGGAAAAAATAACATGAAATGTCAAGTACGACATCAAAATAATTCAAGGGTGATTTGCTGTTCCTAAAACATCTGTAGCCACATAAACCATCAATTTACATGTTACTGCCTGCACGTGTGTCCAGCTGACCATACAGACAAGCCAAAAGGTATTTCTAAATCCAGCTGTTTCTCTTGATGCTGCAGGCCAGGAGTGTGAGTGGAGTGGGTCATCAGAGAGAGGCCCTGATGTGCTGGTGGGGTTGCTTCTTTAAGATTCAATTAAGATTCAATACTGAGGCTTGAACTGTGAGAATAAAAAAACACAAAATAATTGGCAAAGTCAGTGAATGCAGGAAGAGGGGAAAAAGGAAGATAATGGGGCTTCCTGCAAGGTTGTGATGCTGAGAATGAGAAATGTTATATTAATGAAGATGGTGTTGAAAAAGAAGTGCTCCAAAAGAGGAAGAAACAAACAATACCCAGTTTAGAAAGTGTGGGTGGCAGGAAGATCAGTGATACTGTTAGTCACAGAAAAAAGAAGTGAGGGGACAGGACTCTTAAGAAATATGCTGAGTTGAAACACTGTGTCTGTGCAGTTACATAAAGCCAGACAGTGAAAAAATCTTCTCATGTGTTCAGGAGAGATAATTGTCTTCATTCATGAACTTCAGAGGTTTTGGAAGAAAGTTTTGCTATCAGTTACCCATGCAAGATGGAGTTATTCAGCAGGAACAGATGAATTTAGAATAAGGTCAAAGAAAAGTTAATATCAGTAAATATTACACTGTGTTATATTGAAGAATAGGGTAGAGTCGAGTGGAGTAGAATAGAGTAGAATTGACCATTTTGGTTGGAAGGGACCTACAGTGACCATCCAGTCCAACTGCTTGACCAATTCAGGGCCAACCAAAAGTTAAGGGCTATTACTAAGGGCATTGTCTAAATGCCTCTTAAACACTGACAGGCTTGGGACATCGACCACCTCCCCAGGAAGCCTGTTCCACTGTTTGCTCACCCGCTCAGTAGACAAATGGTTTCTAACGTCCAGTCTAATCCTCTTCTGAGGCAGCTTTGAACAGATTCCCATGCATCCTATCACTGGATTCCAGGGAGAAGAGCTCAACACCTTCCTCTCCCCTTCCCCTCTCAGGAAGCTGTGGAGAGCAATGAGGTTGCCTCTCAGCCTCCTCTTCTCCAAACTGGACAAACCCAGAGCCCTCATTCAGTCCTCACGGGATGTGTGTTCCAGCCCTGTCACCAGCTTTGTTACCCTCCTCTGGATACATTCAAGGACCTTCACATCCTTCTCAACCAGAGGGGCCAGAACTGCACACAGGGCTCCAGATGAGGCACTGAGGCTGAACACAGCAAGGTAATCATCTCTTTTCCCTGGCTGGTTGTGCTGTGTCTGGGACAGGATGGAGTTTGCCCTCTTGGCAGCTGGGGCACACAGCTGGCTCCTGTTGAGCTGCTGCCAAACAGCACCCCTGGATCCCTTTCTACTGGGCTGATCTCCCAGTCTATACAAGTACCNCAAGGACCTTCACATCCTTCTCAACCAGAGGGGCCAGAACTGCACACAGGGCTCCAGATGAGGCACTGAGCCTGAACACAGCAAGGTAATCATCTCTTTTCCCTGGCTGGTTGTGCTGTGTCTGGGACAGGATGGAGTTTGCCCTCTTGGCAGCTGGGGCACACAGCTGGCTCCTGTTGAGCTGCTGCCCAACAGCACCCCTGGACCCCTTTCTACTGGGCTGATCTCCCAGTCTATACAAGTACCTGATGTTACTCCATCCTAGGTGCAGAAAATTGCTTTTGGACTTGTTAATTTTCATTCCGGTGCAATTAATAGTGTATTTTATGATCTCAATATATTTTTGCTGGACAAGATAATCAACTATCTGACTGGTATAGACTATTGCCTTAAGGAAGGGGGAAAAAACCTTTCCAAGACAACTTTATATGGGTAAAGCAGAGAAGAGTTCTTTACTTATAGGTTTTTGGGGTACAGAATATAAAGGAGTATAAAAGAGTATCTAAAGTATAAAAAGTATAAAACAGTACAACACATGTTGATAAGTAATAGATAGAAAAGACCGGTGCTAGGATGAACTCACGGTCTCAGGAATACCATAGGTCTTCTCTAAGCACCACCGCTTCAAAACATGCAGAGCAAATTAATCCGAAAGACGTCTCTTTCATTTAATACCCGGCTGTTTCCAGCCACCCTGAGCCACTCTGCTATGCCTTACCGAAGCAAACAAGGGACAACCCGTCCCTCCCAGGTGAAAAACCCTTTCACCTAACAGGCTGGGAACATGACTCTTGCAACATCTGGGCCCAGGAGAGAGAAAAATGTCAATAAAGTGGAGGAGAGCTGGAGAAAGCAGGGAAAAGCCTTGTCTACGTGGCAGCATGCTAATTTTGTAACTATACGCAATTATCATATCTAAAGGTCGCATCCAATCTAAGATTTGTCCATGCCCAGAACTTTCCTTGGTTCTGCCTCATGGCACACCTCTCTTGGAATTGAGTTGGAGGTCTTAAGACCCCTTTGCCTTATTGGAGCTTCTCCAAGGTTGCTGGGCTTTGCTAGGTGTTTTGACTAACATGGTATCTAGTTGCCTTAGCTCTGGTACATGTTTTCTTAGCACAGTGTTCTAGCTATTATCTGACTCTTAAGACAGCTAACACAGGGTCAGAGGTTGTTAGCTATGCTATATGTAAGAAAGATACCTAGAAGTATAAAAATCTACAAATTCATGAAAGGCCTATGGCAACAGACTAATTTGGTATGATAATTCTCTTAGGATCTAGAAGCAAGTTTTTAAATCCATGTAACTGATTTTTCATTGAAATAACTTCTCTTTTTTGCAAGTTTATCAGGTAATGCAAACTTTCAATTTTGCTATTTTGAATGATTGGATGAAGATCTAAGTGTTTTAATGGTCAAATGTCACTTTAATTTGAAATTAAAGAGGAACACAGAGACAAGCTAATTTGAAAATGAAATTTTACAGACAGTTCTGAGCTTGCGCTCCTTTAGCTGTAGTGAAATGACAATATCAGCATACACAAACATTTGTTTCTTGTAAAATAATGTAGATTTCTCCCACATCTGTTGAGAATATGATTGTCAGAGTTTCATGGTTTACAAATCACCATCACATGACTATGTAAAAATAACCCAGTGGAAAATCTCTATTAAAGCTAAGACCACATGTTCTTTGTTCCAAAATCTCCTTCATTATTATTACAGGAATAACATATGTCAGGTAAAGAAGAGATTTTTAAAGTAAATGGTGAAGAGTGGAATTTCCAAACTTTAATCAAAAGGCCTGGCTGTGTGTGTCATTGTAAGGCATGCTGCATTCTTTTTATTTGTGCTTGTAAACATCTATTTTCTTTTTTCTTTGGACATGGCTACAGCTTTTAAGATAAAATTTTCCTGTACTGAAGACTACTTACAGAAGCTGCTCCTCCTTTGCCTGTATTTGTCTCATATAGGATTTATTTTGTATACTCCATCATGGAAACCATAAGGACCCTAAAAATGAATGAAATTATTAAATCACATTCTTCTCTGTCACCCTTTACCCAAAGCTCTGCTTTCCTTTGCTAAGATCTGCATGTGAAAGTTGCCTCTCGTCACCTTCACAAGGAGCTGTGCTGCCTGTGCTCCTCAGTTTTGAGGAAAGCTGAGTTTAGTTGGGTGTCTGCCTGGAGTTGGGCTTTAGATCTAAATTTGCTACAGGATTCAGAGTAACCATCTGAGAGGGGTTATTTCAGCGAAGAACTAGAGATCACACTGTGAACAAGACAATACTTAGCATGTGCAGAGAACATCTGTGTGGCCAGAACAAATCTGACCCTCTCTAAGGATGGTAGGAAAGACTTTATATGAATTGATCAAAACAAGATATAGTACATTTGTGCCTAACACCTCCATTTGTTACTACAGAGAAGTGGTGGCCTCTAGTGAACTCTGTATAGGGTGATGGCAAAGCTGAGACCTCACAGTAGATGTCATTGCTACTATTGCTTTTTTTTTAAACCTACTGCACACTGGAGAGATGCTTTCTCAATTTTAAACTCAGTTGGTGATATTGCATAGACAAGCTTTACTGCCTTGGACCTCTTTTACTGATTTTTTAAGCCATTTTTAGAAGACTCTGAAGCCAATTTAAGTGTCTTGGCACACAGCCTACAGTGGGACTTCAGTGGCTTTAAAAGCAGGATTAGCTTGTCCCAGTCTGGGCTATATGCCCATGTGTCAGATCACCTGACAAAGTAAGCCTGCATCACAGGTCAGAATGCAAATCTACAGCTGAGACCTTTGGCTTCTGGAAGGGCTGGGTGGGATTGGGAACTGCTGGGTCCAGCCCTCAGCTGCAGAGAGAGCAGCTGCAGCTGGTAAAGAGCTCTCAGATGCAGCTGGCAAACAGACCACAACACCCAACATGGGATCAGAGAGCAGGAGTGAGCCAGTGACCTGATGTGGCTGTAGGGGAAGCTCCTGATCTGGAAGTGCTACAGCAGAGGATGGTGAAAAGGAAATCAAATGAGTATGTTTCACATGCAGTGCATGAGACTGGGTAGGTCTTAAATCAGTGATTCATTGTTAAGTGTTTCCTCTACTTGTAAAATAAAGTGGAAGCATGTTCTTCTAGAGAGAATTAATTCAGTGGTGTTTATCTGCCTCTTTAGAAATATAAAGTGCTAAATAAATGTTACCAGAATAGCAGGAGGAAAATTTAGCTGTGACTCCTTGAATGCTGTGTCTTCTTGCCACTATTATTTCATAATGTTTCAGTATCAAGGTTACTGATAGGATGGTCACTGCCAGACTTCTCTGCCACCAAGCTCCCCAAGTCAGGGCCTTATTCCCTTACTCCCTCACAACATTTGCAGCAGCTGCAGCAGTCAGACCTCTGCAGAGATTTTGAACCAATAACACAAATAAAAAACCCCACAATGCTTGTAATTTAATCCACACAGATGATTAAGTATTACATACTCATGAATATGTTTATGTTCTCTTGTACTTCAAACTACAGAATTTTACCCATTTGGCATTAATTCTATACTTCTGTGTAATTGGATCCTTAGAGAATATCTTTCTACATACCAAGCCAAGTTTTTTCTCTTTCATTTTATGATTATAAAAGAATCCTACACGGGCTGTAATGTTTCTTTCCCTGTTCAATCTGCTATTGAGCAATTCCCTTCCTGATGATTTCCTGACAATACAATAGAAAAAGAGAAGCTTCATTCAGATCTTCCAAAACAAGACGAAACACGCCTAGAGGTAAAGTGCATGCACAAGTAGAATCAAAACAAGTTCTGTAACATATTTTGGGCATATTTCATATTCTAGATGAGAAATGCAAACTTCTGGGTAATCCTGGCTGGGTGTGCTTCAGTTGTGCAGAGCTTTTTTAATAGCCTCTGGAGATTCATTAGATGTGTATTTTTGAGCAAACAGAACCAGAAATCCATTAAGATGGAAAGTTTAATTATCTAGACAGTTTGGAAATCTGGCTTAGTTTGTTCAAAACACTACTAGAAACATTAATTTATTCATTTGACTATAAACAACATTTACAAATAGAGTTGTAAGGTCAAAATTAGCACATGGCACTGGGTTACTCTGTAAATACCTCTGAGCTGCAAATTAGAGTACACATACACCTACATTTCCAGTGTTTCAGCTACTATCTGACCTTCAGATGTGCTGAGAAACCCCCTAATGCCATTTAAGTTGATGAGGACTGTAACACTAAGCAAACCTAAAAGCTGTGTGGAAGAATGTTGTGGGTTTCAAGGTCTCCCTGCCTTATAATAAAACTCTGGTCTCGGCAATCATTAATAGTTCTAATGATTCTCTCAATAACAGTAGAGTGGAACTTTTGACAGCTCATGTCTAAAGTTTACACAACAGTATATTTTTATTTTAACATTTTATGTAAGTTTCTTGTCATTGTGATTATGATAAAAACCTTGAAAACATTGACAGAATGTATTTTACAAGCCCCAAACTCCCCAAGAATAATAAAAAAGCGAACATAACCTAAGTGGTGTTTTGCAAAGAGGAAGCTGTACAAATTTGTAAGGAAATCTCAGCTGCACTCTGTAGGCTCATTTTAAAGTGCCCAATCTCTTCCATATAGTGCATGTAAACAAGACCTATAGGTAAGTGGGAAATGAGACAGGATTGGAATAAAAATCTATAGTACTATTTTGATGCTAATTCTCTGAAGCTGTTCCCAGTTTATAGAAGTGTTAACAAATTGCTTTTCTTGTATTTTATCCCCAAAATCCAGTATCTATGTTTATAGATCTCTCTGGCCAACCACACTTGGGTAATGAAATTACCCAGCCAGGGAAGCAACAACTACAACTTTCTGTGCTATGGAAAACTAAAGGCAATTTCGACTGTTGGGAAACCAAAATTCTTCTGTTCTAAAACTCTTCATTGTCCATTTTGTGGTGTGTGATATACACTATCAATTTAATAAAAAAAGACCTTGTTCATTACTACGCCTCAGATTGCATTGTAAAAAAATCATCTCATATCCTGGTTTTATGGGTTTTGTGCCATGTTAAACATCAAAATTTCAAATCTTAAGTGCATTTGTTTTGATGCCTTGGGAAGTATTTACTTAAAAGAGAGTAGAATAAGCTTATAGAATTGCAAAGAGGAAGAGGTAATAGACACAATGAATATAAGTGAACTTTTGTTGTATATATTGAAGAGTTGGTTCTTTGTTCTCATATAATCACAAAATTATCTTGCATATGGGAGAGACAGAAATCTGGGAAACCAGTGTTGCAGTGACTGGTATTACCACTGCTATGTTACTGATCATTTATTTGGCTTGTAGCAATGCCAAGAGCAAAACTTGTGCTCAGGATTCCACTTGTATTTCTAAGTGGCATTGCAATCTCCGGTTTTGAGGCTGCTTCTCTGGAGAATACCATACCCCTAATACGTAATGAACGTTTGCTTGCCTCCAGTCCTTAAGACTGTCTTCAATACTACCTGCATTTTTCAAGTACAGTGTGCTTTGAAACCCTCCACAAGGAATAATTTTGTAAACCACTTAAAAATCACATTTGTGACCAGCAATACAACAGAAAATAACAATGTTTGGTATCAACAAATAGCTCCTCTAGTGCATCATGACTAGCAACTTCTAGAAAAGTAGTTGTTTCTCCCTCAGTTACAGTTCATGTGCAAAGGCCTATTAGTTTGGGGGGAGGGGGGTGTGTGTTTCTGTCCAAAACACATAGTGTTGAGAAAAATATCAGTTGTTCTTCAGATAATAACTTGTGAGACCAGTTTATATTCTGGATTAATCTGAGAGTGAAGACTGTAAAAGAATGGGATAAATATGGATGAAGTTAGTCTGGACTGTGGGATTTACCTTCTGACATGTGTCTGGTAGAAGGTGCAGGGTCCCTTGTTCTGCACAAATCAATAGACTAGCTGAGATTCCATGCACTGAGCTCATGTCCTGTTGTCCTTTGGGTTTTTTTCCTCATGGAGAGCAAGCACTCTGCTGACTCAGTTTAAAAACATGCTCAGGGATTGCAGTAGAAAAAGCAGAGTAAGTAAAAGTAAAGTAGCATCTCAGGACAAGGTATTGTATCTGTGCCTTAAAGGTAGTTTTGAATAAGTCTCAACTGCTCAGGCTTATGCATCTGGAAGTTAAGCATTTAAGTCATAGTCACGCCAAGTTCCCTTTGCAGTCTGTGCTGATACCCAGGCACGAGTAGAGGGTGGTTAAACTCATCACTGGACAGGCCCCTATGCTTAGTCAAGTAAATTGCCCTCCAGAGGTGTCTGCATCCCTCCCCATTACATTGGAAGGCCAGATGCCTTCACATAGATGCCTACACTGTAAATACCATCATGGATGCCTGGAAAGTCAGATGTCTAAAAGTGAACTGGTTGCCCTACTCTCTTTTTATAGTCCATGGAAAACTGAAGTTCAGGCAGTAAAGCCCATGAGGGAAACTGCAGATCAGCCAGACTGAGAATGGTAGAAAATACACAAGGGTGACAGAGGGTCAAAACTGTAAAAGTTTATGGCGCTGCTCCAGATCACGTAGGCTCCAGGGAGTAGGAGGTGAACTTCCAAGAGGCAGCATAGAGCTGAAATGCAAGAGAGAGATGCCTGGCAGAGATCATTGAGGCCTGGGCAATACTGAAGGAGAGTGATAAAATAAAATCAATAGCTTATTGGATTACACAGTTATAAAGAAACCAGGCAGGACAGGATCTGTCCTTGCTATTGGCAAGCAGTATTAGATGTTAAGGAGCATTGTTGGGGGCAAAGTTTTTTTAACATAATATCTTTATCTCTTGTAGTTGTGCAAACATTTAAAAAGACAGTGGAATAAACAAACAAAAACAGAAATATAAATTGCAGTTCATTTTGCTGCTAAAGCAGGGCTATAAACTGAATAGTTATGGAGCATTGCATTGGGTGATAGAAATGTCATAACTTCACAGAGCCTCTTTACCTCCAGGCACCTAAAAGTTTGGCTCAAACCCTCCATTTACTTATCAAATACAAATATCTATGTAACACACAAATCCCCACAAAAGCAACTTATTCCATTCTCATCTGTTATTTCTTTTAACAGAAAAATCTTCTTGAAAAGAATTCCTGTATGGTATTAAAGTATCTAAGAAAAACAGGTCATTAAATCAATAAATGTATTTTCAATTGTTGGAACACCTTTTAAGCACTGACCGCCCCCGCCACGCACACTTTTTGTACATTTATTCAGCTCCTATTTGTAAAGAAGTTAATTCTAAGAGTCTTTGCTGTAGACTGAGCAAAAGAGAAAAAAAAAGTAGGATAATGGCCTATTGTGTTGGTAATGAATAGACTCAAGACTGATCTGTTGGTTTTATTTAAAAAGATCAGAGCAATGGACATTTCAGCCAACCCTCAGGAGAGGCACTGCTCTGTCTGAGAGAACATGGGCCAGCATATTCAGCACTACATTCTTCCATGGGTTATCAAGAAGCTGCAAAATTCAAATGAAATATAAGCAGTTTAAAAGCGGGGTAAATCCTTGGATTTCACAAGTGACATACAGACAAGTATACACAAGAGGAGTGGCATAATTTCTCCTTTATTTTTGCTTATGTATCCACTATTTGCTTGTGTATCCACTCCAACATCTTCCAAACAAATGGCTTAGGATGGGAGAGAGACCAGAAGCATTGGTTCTGACATTGTTCTTGCAGCCTATTTCCCTCTAGTTCACAAATCTAGCCTCTGACAGGGATTGCTATCTGATCTTTGCACGAATATAAGAAACCAACCCACAGCAGGTTAGTATGGAATAACCTGCTCTGCACAGAAAGTGGCTCATGACTAGAGTTTGGCTTCACTTCTGACTCATAAAGTTTATTCTCCTTTCCAATCTTTTCACATTTAATTTTGATGACCATTCTGCTAAGTGTCATACCTTGTTCTAACTCTTTAACTCAGAGCATATTCTTAAGGGCCTGCACAACACATATTTCATACCCTGCATCTTGTTTTATAGTAGCACTCCCAGCAACAGGGAAAAAAAGGGGAGAGGACATCAAGAAAACACAGGAAAGAAAGCCAAGATACACTGCAGAACCTTATCCTTTGCTGCAATGAATATTGACAGCTTTCTGCTCCTACCTGTGAGATTAGAAGATTTCCATCTGTTGGCTGCTTTTCCAGGGAAAACATTACCAGCCAGTTGAGGGAGGGGATTGTCCTGCTCGGCTCTGCAATGGGGTGGCCTCACCTTGAATACTGTGTGCAGTTTTGGGCACTGTAATGTAAGAAAGATATTAAGCTATTAGAGAGTGTTCAAAGGAGGGTAGTGAAGATGGTGAAGGGCCTTGAGGGGAAGCTGTATGAGGAGAGGCTGAGGTCATTTGGTCTGTTCAGCCTCAAGGAGGGGCAGGCACTGACCTCTTCTCTGTGGTGTCTGGCAACAAAACCCAAGGGAACTGGCCTGAAGTTGTGTCAGGGGAGGTTTAGGTTGGGTATTAGAAAAGGGTTCTTCACCCAGAGTGTGGTTGGGCACTGGAACAGCTCCCCAGGGGAGTGGTCACAGCACCAAGCCACACAGAGTTCAAGAAGCGTTTGGGATGGTACTCTCAGGTACATGGTGTGATTCTTGGGGATGGTCCTGTGCAGGGCTAAGGGTTGGACTTGATCCTTGTGGGGCCCTTCTGGCTCAGCGTATTCTGTGATTCTGTAATTACCAAGAAATTAATAAACACAGATTGAAAATCTTGTACTGAGGACCTCGGCACAAGCTATTTAATCTGTCATGGTTACTTCTGGAAAAAGAGGGGACCAGCAACAATGGACTGGGGAAAGCCTCCAAAAAGCAGCCATGGGCCCATCTAAAGTAATAGGGCACAGTCAGGCTGAGTATGTTAACAGGGTGGTGTGGGTCGAAGAAGAAGAAGGGAGTAAGAGAAAACAAGTGACTGAGGAAGAGGAAAACCAAAGAAGACAGAGAAATCTGTAATGTCAAACTGCCTGAAAACCCCTGGTGAGAAGTAACAAAGCTCTTGCTCATGACCTCTTTCACTGAATGTGTAAACAGGCTGAACAAGGGCCTGGGCTGCCCTTTTGGTGGTATTTAACTCTTATCTCCTGTGACTAATGAGCCTTGCTTAATAGAGGTAAACAGGATCAAGGGGCAGCATGGATAATGGTGTTGGCCATGTTCTATAAGGCATAAGGAAACCATGGCTTCAGACACAGTGAAACACTACCAAGATGGGGTCGCTACAGGTCATCTCATCACTTTTACACCACAAAGTGGTGGATGTCTCCAAGGTCCTAACCCAGGTCGTTGTAATGCTTTGAGACCTTTATCTTTCTTCTGTGCTTCAAAAGCAGTGGTACAATATCCTTGGCAAGATACACCATCCCAGTGCTCAGACAAAGTATGTTCAACTACCCCCTGAAGTCAGTCTCAGTTTTACACTGATGCAGGAGGCTCTACGTACAGTGGAATTCCCAAAGACAATTTCTGACCACGTAGTCCTTTTCTGGAGAGAGATCTAACAGAAAACAACTAAGTTGGCCCTATAAATGTAAGATGTATATACTGCTTTTCTCTGACATGCTGTACCCTCTTTTGGAATATTTCTCTTCTTTCATCCATTCCCCCTGATAAATTTTAATGCAGTTCACTGGAACAGTTCAGGCCTCTCACCTTATCCAATTTATTAACATACTAATTTTTTTGAACTTAAAGGATGTACTGATCTTTACTTTTTTTCAAGTAGAACACTAATATTGGAGAACAAAGGGCAAAGTTTTCCATCATGTTTAGTGTGAAAAACTCCAGGACTCATTTGAAGAAATGTTGTGCATCCATATATTATAAACATGGGAGGAATTACAGTAAACACCTACTTTTGGCTCTTCTAAATCAAAAGAAGAGCTAAAACCTTGTCAAAACTAAGATTGCACTTAATTATTACATGAAACAGAACCCATCTTTTAGAAAATTAACCTTTAGAAAGTTGTTCCAGTAGTTATTATTTTCACTGCTAAGATTTTGTACAGTACTCTGATTCTGCCTAGTTTCATCATCAAAAGTTACCATTCATCAATACATATTGATGGTTGTAACTGTACTGTATAATTTTATTGTGGGCTGAAAATGCTCTTTTATAAATCAAGTTACTTAGAGACCATGTTTAAGTTAAACTCACAAACTTCCAGTTAATAACTAACAAGCATTTTCCCAAACCCTTAATAACTCTCACAGCATTTTTTTGAGCTACATGTAATTTATCTTAGACTGAGGACGCTGTAGTTGGATCCAATATTCTAAAAGCATTTAGCCTGAAAGACAGAAAATGTGTAACTTCACATCTTGTTTTTGATAACCCCATATTTGTAATATCAAAAAAAGATACAATCCATTTCAGGCATAGTGTTCCAGAGGGAGCTTACTTGTCTGCCACGATTCTCAGCTTTGTTTAAACCACACAATGTGCCTGTCTGCTTCCTGAATATTAAAAACATGGAGCAATTTACATGAGCAAGATGAGTAGCAGAAATGGCCTTGACGCTGTGTAAGCACTGCTCAGCAATAACTAAAATATCCCTGTGTTATCAACACTGTTTTCAGCACAGATTCCAAACACAGCCCCATACCAGCTAATGTGTAGAACTTTAACTCTGCTCCCACCAAAGCGAGTAGAGTCCTATGCCAAAAATTGCCTTGAAATAATTTATAAGTGTTTATCAATATAATAATGCATATGAGATTACAAAGTTATACAAAGAGGGAAATGATGATGGTCAGAAAGATCCTCTATTTGTACTTGATCTCCTACAACTTCTGAAGATGAGAGAGTGACTTTTTACACAGGCAGATCGTGATAGGATGAGGGGGAGTGGTTTTAAACTAAAAGAGGAGAGATTTAGATTAGATATTAGGAAGTTCTTTACTCATAGGGTGGTTGGGCACTGAAACAGGTTGCCCAGAGAAGCTGTGGATGCCCCATCCCTGGAAGTGTTCAAGGTCAGGTTGGATGGGGCCCTCAGCAACCTGGTCCAGTGAATGACATCTCTGCCCATGGCAGGGGGGTTGGAATGAGATGATCTTTACGGTTCCTTTCACCCAAACCATTCTATGATTCTATGATTATAATTCTAAAATTACTGTTAAGTTGTTATTTTATTCCTAAATGAGAAGCTCTTACTCATTTTTTTCTTTATTTCAATAAATAATTATTATTTAACCTCCTAATCTTGTCTTATATTTTTATTTTAGATTATAGATAGAATTTTGAATTTTAGCAGGTGGTCACTATACTTTAGGGCTCCTTTTTCCGTGAGCATCATGTTCTATTCTTTGTGGATTCCTCCCCCTGCCAACACAAAAACAATTATAGTGTCAGCCCATAGCTGGGCTAGCAGGATCAGAAGAGCCACTTCTTTTCCAGAAACATGAGGCAAAAGAGAAGTAAGTTGTCCATGCCTCTCTGGGGCTATTTATCTTCAAGTTCCCTAGAAATATTTACTGGCATAGGTCAAAATAAAGTACTTAATATAAAAACATAGTATTTAACTGGTAAAACACAAACTGTGCAAAGTTGCAATTTATGGTATCAATTATCAACCTTTAAATCTTGCTCTCACTTTAGCTATCAATACTTACCTTTACACTGGGCAGAGAAATCACATTAGTCCCTTAACAGAAAGTTCCTCATGAATAATATTCTATTACTCCACTACATAAGAATATAGTTATTAAATGTGCACCCAATATTTACACAGGATGATGGCTGCAAAGTATTTCCTCCTAAACTCCACAAAAAGACTTGTCTCTCAGCTCT
Source organism: Campylorhamphus procurvoides (assembly GCA_013396655.1). Classification (NCBI taxonomy): domain Eukaryota; kingdom Metazoa; phylum Chordata; class Aves; order Passeriformes; family Dendrocolaptidae; genus Campylorhamphus; species Campylorhamphus procurvoides. Next base: position 479,846 of record WBMV01001724.1, on the reverse strand, counting down.
GCAGTCCCTAGAAGGCCTTGTAGAAATTCTCTTAAAGATGGTTGTCATTTTTCTGCTGATTTCTACATAAACTTTCTTCCAGCTTTTAGGGTTGAACATTGCCAAATTTTCTGTGTAATATTTTTAACAATTTCCTCCTAGTCCTGTTGGTGTAGAAATGAGCTTTATTAGGGTAGTCACTCATAAAATAAATCATATTAGGAGAAAATTAACCTATCAGCAAAAATCCCCTATGAAAATAAAGGGAAACTTCTGCATTTTTCAGAACATTGTGAGAAATATGTATTTCAGCAGGTTCTCAAGCTCTGCTGGAGTGTCAGGGACTAATGAAAGTTACTCTACACCACCTGCTGAACAGAGTTAAATAGACAGTCTGATTAATTAAAGTGTCAGTTTAGCCAATGGCTTCAATTTCACTTTTTCATAAAATAAAAAATCCAACAAAGAATTATGGAAAAAACTATTAGGTTATTTAGTTCATCTCCTGTCCTTGCAGAATCGTCCCTCCAATTACATTTTTATTCCAATTTGTTCAATGCAGTCTAAAGGCTTGGAAAACCAAAAGGCACAGCTGTTGCTGTTGCCCACAGTCTGATAAACCCTGATTACTATCTTGACACACAAGTAACGACTTTTATTTTCATAATAGTATTGTGTCATGCTTACCTAATAATCTCCGTGCACCTCCCTATACAGTAGATACATTTTTACATCAAATGCCTAAAGGCTAAATTAGAAATTTCCTGGTTGTTGTTCTTTAGTGTCTGAAAACATCTGCAATGTTTTGATTCCTGGGAAAACACCCACAATATTTTGATTCCCGGGAAAACACCCCAAGAATAATTCAAATGCAATCATGTTTGAAATAGCTGGCATGGGGCTGTGGTGGTGGGAAAGAGAAAGTCTACTTTCTTGCCAGGTACTAGTGTTCCTTCTTTGCTCTGTCTTTGTAGTCTGGTGCAATCCAACTATGTGAATGTAAAATCAAATATAATATATAATACAAACTCCCAAAAATATGTCAAATTGAAGTATCAAAGGTTCGGCCTCTGGAGAGTTTGCTTTTCCCCTATTTCTCAGGTGTGTTTTTTCAGGTGTCTGGTAGTCCCATTGCATGTCCTGCCTTTCTGTGTGGAAACATCCATTTTTATTGCAAAAGCAATCTGATTACCAAAATTTTAGTAGCATCTTTGACCAGTACTGTGAACTCTGTTGTTACAGATCTCTGGGACTGAAAACTATTACTGATTTCCACATTGCCCGTGAAGAGCAGCAGCAGATCCCACTTTTTCAGTAAAGCACCGGGGAAGGTAAGCACAGTTCTGAGCACCATCAAAGGCTTAGTGACACTGTATCAGGAGTATGCACTGGAAGGAAGAGAGACAGAAGGGTACAAAATCTCTCCTCTCAGAGGCAGGCTCTATTAGGGGCACCGCAAAAATGCATTTAACTGGAAAGAGTGGCCAACACCCATCTACCTCCACTATTTCACTAGCATGGTTAGAATTATAACATCACATGACCAGGCCTTTATGACTTATTTTCCTACCTTTACGACTTATTTTCTGCCTTTCTGCACTCACTTTATGCTCCCTCTCTGGAGGACACATACTATACGAAGGCATCTCTGTTTATCACAAGATCTTTGTGTTTATGCTATACATTAATTCTGCAGCAGTGGAACTGGAGAGAAAATGCTGCTTTTCACGTTAAGTTAAAATTTTTTGTTTGTCTCCCTCCGAGAAGGCAGTAGACCCTGGCCAAAGAAACCACCTGGATGGACATCCAGAAGCCTGCTACCTTTGGCACTAAAGCTGGAGATACAGCAATACATTTTGGGTGCCTCCAGAAGTTGCTTCTCTTAGTATTAAATGAGCTAGGTGTATGCAGTCCCCTGTGGCTATTCAGGTTCTTAGCAGCCTAATTACAAAATCTAATACAATTTGAATACAGTGTTTTGAGAAAACAGTAAAGGGTTGCGGATGAACCCTCATGGATGGTACATATACCAGTGAAATCAAGGAAGATTTAAGATCAAACCCTGGGTTTTAAAGCATCCTCAAGACATAAATTGTGTCCTGAATGTTTTTCGTTATTTAAAAAAAAAAAACAAAAACAAAACCGTTCCGGCTGGGTCAAGCACAATACCTGCAATCAAGTAAAAAGAACACAAACGCCATGTGCTTGTAAAACACACTAAACCTACAAGTGGCTGATGCAACCCCGCAATGCACTGAGGTCAGGGCCTGGAAAGTGGGACAGGCGAGGAGCAACACCCGTGCTAAGCCGCTGGAGCCGGCGCTAAAGGGAGCCCCGCGGGCCCACCGGAGATGCCACAACCGGGGGTCGGGAGGGGGCCCTGCCGGGACCGTGGCGCTGAGGGGAGAGGGCTTTGTGGGGAGGGGGCTCTGAGGGGAGAGGGCGCTGAGGGAGGGCAGCTCTGGGCAGGCGGCTCTACGGGAAGCGGGGTCTGAGGGAAAGCCGCTCTNCTCCGCCGCTGCCGCCGCCGTGCCCTGGTCCTGCCTGGGCTCGGTGCGGGGCCCGCGGTGCTGCTGCCGCCGCCGCCTGGGCAGCCTGCGGGGCGGCGCCGAGGGGCTGCTCCTGCCGCGGGGGTCGCGGGCGCTCGGCACCCACCCCAGGAAGGAGCCGATGGAGGCGCTGAACACGGCGCAGGGGGCCCGCGACTTCATCTACAGCCTGCACTCCACCGAGCGGAGCTGCCTGCTGCGGGAGCTGCACCGCTTCGAGTCCATCGCCATCGCCCAAGGTGAGCCGCGACCCGCCCCGAGCCCCCAGCGCGGTGGGAGGGCCGGGCCGGGCCGGGATGAGCCCCCGGAGTTGGGGGGTCCGCCCGCCCTCGCCCCGGCGGCTCCTTGGGGCGAGCGGGAACTCCGGCAGCACAAGGCACCGAGAGGCACACGCACGGGTCTAAATGAGGCACACGGCCTGAATTTTAATTTCCAGAAGCATCCGCAGCACCTTCAGAACTTTATTGGACCCAGCGTGCCAAATCCTCGGCGTGTCCGTCACCTCCCCAGGTGTTTCGGGGAGGCGCGGCTGGCCACTGTTGGGAACGGGAGTAGGAAAGTGTGTCTCATAAAGCGCTGCTGACACCGGGGCAGCAGTGAATTGATTTCAGCCCTCTTCTGCTGCTCGGAGAGCTCATTCATGAGTTACGGGAGAGCTGCCGGCACTGCCTGGTGAAGTGTGGGTTGTGCGGGAAGGTGTGTTTGTGCTGGGGAGGTTTATGCAGGTGTCTCTGAGTGTAGTGCTATGCAACACCAACTAAAGTAATTCACAATGATTTTTTCTTTTTCCCCTGTGATCCAACTGTTCTTGCAAACTTGACGCTGTTCCTTAAACAAATCAGAACGTGACAAAACCAAATCCTCTTAATTACAACCTTCTTAGTCCTGGTTCTGATCCTTAGCTGTAATTTACAATCCCTGTTGCAGCGAAGATGATAGCGGGTACTTAAGAGATCAGTTTGCATTTGATCTAGGCCTCTTTGTGACTTTGATAGTGGCGTGCCCTTGGAAAGGGCATTTCTGTGGCTGGTGGCTCTTCTGTAGATGTCTGAAAGAAGTCTTGGGTGGGCAGAGAGTAGGTCCAGGGGTCAGTTGTGGAAATGCTGCTCTCGTAAAGAGACAGAACCCTTTCAGGTAGCTCTTTGGTTTTGTGTATAGCACACTTGCATACAAACGCTACTGTTTCTAGTCAGAGCGAGAGTAGTTCACTTAAAGGGTTCATTCTGGGAGCAGTTCTTCTGTTTTGGAGTGAGTCAGTTGCGTTTGTTTTCCAGCAGAGAGGGTAGTGTTCTTTGAGCTGTAAGTTGACACTAACTTTTGAATACTAACAACTAATCTTCTCAGGTATATACTTCTCAGCTTCTGAAGGGTTCTTGCCATCAGGTTTTTGTGAGAGTTTCTGTCTCATCAGTTATTGTTCAGGTGAAACAAGAGGAAGCTGTGTACTCAGAAGATCATGTGGTGGATATCAAAATGAGACTTTAAAATGTATGTCAGTATAATGCCTCAAGGTTTATACAGAGATAAATCTACAGATGGTCCTATTTAATACTGTGTTGCTCGAATGGTGTTACTTATAATATGAAAGTCTCTTTCTACAAAATACTATGAGTTTGTGATGATTCAGGATTTAGAAGCAACATAACAAAAGCATCAGTTTGAGTTTAGAGACTTTACTGCATGGAATCTTATTAGTAAACTGCGAATTTATTCCACTAGTGGAAATTACAATTCACTTGTAGGTGAAACTGTAAGCACTAATCTCCCTGGAGATTGTTTCAGCAAAATCTCAGTTGTGAGCTCTGTAATTGTACAGGTAAAGGCTACCTGTAAGTATTGTAATGCCATCGGACCTTGGTCCTTGGAGTCAGATTCTTGATCTGCCCATCTAGTAGCTTAATAAGGCTTTTTTGTAGATAACCTTTTTCTTTAGCCAGCTACATTCATGTTTTTGTGTTTTTGTTTTTTTGTTTAACCAGACTGCAACATGATAACAGCAGTCAGCTTTTAACTCTCAAATAGTTCTGCTTTTTCTTCTGTTGTGGAAAAAGAAAAATCATAACTGAGAATGGCTTCTAGAAATTGGAGAAAAAAACTTATCTTGATACTATTGCCCATAGCTGTTTTCAGTAGAGGATTGATATTGACAGAATTCAGATTTTATGTTAAGAAAGGCATACGTGGGGCCAAGCTCTTGAGGGTTGTCAGATATGTGTCATCACTCTCAGCACTGAGTGCCAGAGGAAGAGAAATTGGATAGAAGGGCTGCGCTGGAAAGAAAAACGGAGAGTTTATGAGCTAAATATTCCTACTCTGTACTTTAAATGTTTTATTATGTTTAGATAATATTTTGTGTGATTGCTCTTTCCTGTTGTTGAAATGGTGACTGTGTAGGAATGGTCTAAATAGGTGCACAGGTTATGAGTGTGAGTAGCAGACGAGGGGAGTGGTATTCGTGCCTTGTTTTCTAAGTATTTTCTCTGATTGACTAGTGTCACTTTTGATTTGAACAACTCAAGACAAAATGGTTTCAGAGATGCTGTGTTTTTCTCAGTCTTCTCACTCAGTGGCAGCATGCTGTAGCTCCCAGTAGCTGATTCTTTAGCTGAGGTTGCTAGTTGTACTTTTGTGTTGGTTTCCAATGAAAGCGATCCAAATGTAACCTTCAAATTCTCTTCTCTTGTCTCCCTGCTGAGTAAATTCTTGTGTCCTGTTTGAGCCTGAAAAATCAGTCTCTCCTTGATTGTGAAATGCCTGTGCAGTTTTGCTGCTCTGCTTAAGCTTGTTTTATGCCTGTGATCTTTTCATAATTCTTTATGGAAAGGGAGGTCTTAGTCCATACCCTTCATAACATAGTCCTTACTGGGTTAAGTTTTGACCTTCTTCCTTCACTACCTCTTCTGTGCCCTAACAGACCCCATATCAGCTAGGGGAAGCTGTCAGCAATATGGGGAGAGCTGGGCACATCAAGATCCAAATGGGGCAAGTTCCTCAGCCCATTCCCAGGCCTACCACCAGAAGGATGCAGTTCCATCAACTAATCACCCTAGCGCGAAATATGACAGGACACACTATCTGTGGCCTCCGCTAATGGCAGAGGCTGCAGGGAAACCCATCCCTTGCTGTGGCTGCTACGTTGAAGGACAGTCCTCAGGTAGGTGAGTCGTAGCTGTTACCTGTAAGTTAGGTGAGTCTCTGAAGCATTTTTGAAACCTAAAACATCTTTTTGCGCTGTAGTCATAAAAACTGTAGGTGGGGAGAGTTTTGTGAACATGTTCCTTGTCACCTGTCTCACCTGGATGTTTATAGAGCTTCCAGGTGCTGGGCACTAGCAGTCAGTTAAACAGTGTAGCTTATTAATCAACACCAGGATTCTGCTGTTTGTTTTAGTGCATCAGTAAACGGAGATCTGTGAGCGTGTGATGGCTGAGAGCCTGAGTTTAAATGAATAGATGCATTTTGCACAGGAGGAGATGGGGGTAAGACTGTGAAACTGAATCTTGATAGAATAGTTCTCAGAAAATGTTTTGAAACATGTCCTGATTTAGACTATGATCTGTATTTTACTATTTTAAAATGTAGCCGAAACATCACTGAGCTGTTCTTTCTGAAGACAGCTGCAAATCCTTCTCACCTGATTTTAGTTTTCCTTCTGCATTGAAGCTTTTGGGGGCTTTTTTGTGTTTGTTTGGTTTGGTTTTTGGTTTGTTTGTTTGTTTTTTTTTGTTGGTTGATTTTGGTTTTGACTTTTTTTGTTTGGTTTTTTTTTTGTTTGTTTTGAGTTTTTGGGGGTATTTTTGGCCCTTAAAATCTTGGAAAGGCAAATTGTCTCACATTTTCCCAGGAAGAGATTTGAAACAAAGTTTTAAAATTTTAGCTTTTGTTTCTTGTAAGTGTGTCAGCCACACCTAGCTGTACTAGACAGAGATGATACATGTGGATTTGAATACAAGTAATTTGTATATTTCTGTTTCATAGTTACAGGAGCACTGAAGTAGCAAGTAGGCCGGTTTGTTTTAAGTGTAATACCACTTCCTATTTGTAGAAGTGGTGGCCCATAATCAAGGCTTGGTTTTGTTGGCAAAAGACAGTCAAATCTTGCAGGCAGTACAGAGAATGACTTCATGCCTCTGACCTTCTGTAGCAATATTCCACTGACAGGAGTGGTATTAGGAAAAAAGATGCAACTTCTTTCTTAAGGGGTTTCTACCTTTGGTTTCCAGTGTATGATAGGAGATGATGCATGAAATCTGCACTTGTAAGGAGTGCAGCAAGCCTGAAAACAAGGAGGAAAAATACTAAAGGGTTTGACTTGTTAAGGTAAAAAATACCAAACTTGGCATGTCTGATGCATCTTTACTGCTTTTTAGGGTGCTGTTGGTCTTATCTGTGCAGCTTTGCTATATTCTTGAGCCCAGATGTAACTGATTTTCATTAATAATACTAACATGGTGGTATCTAGGGCCTCTAAGAAATTTCCGGTCTTGAGAAAGAATCCATTATTTTCCCATCTTTTGTTGCAAAGATGGGAAAAAAATTTCCTGTTTTCCTATCTTTGTATAAATGTACTATAGATAGGTGTAAATATATATAAAATAGGTATTTTTAATATATATGTACATGGAACACAATTCCTTGAAAGCACCTAGGCATTTTCTATTTTAAATGATAGACTTTTGTGATGGGAGCACTAAATAAAAAAGTCTTTCAAAGTGGAATTTCTTGTTACTCTGTGTGTTGAGGTTGTGTATTAATGGGAAAACATGCGAAAAACCCCACAGCAATGAGTCTTGACAGCTAGTTTTATTTAATTTGCAGTCTTGGGGAATGCAGTCTCTAGCTAAATTCTCTTTGAAGGCACCAGTATGTCATACCATACGTACTATTCTGACATACATAAATAATCTGACCTAACTGGCACATTCTGATAGAAAACTGTTCATAACTTCAAGTTAAAAAAAAATAGTATGCAGGTAAAAGGCTACACCTTCATGCATTCAGTGGGGCTGGCAGCTGGGGCAGAATCTCTGAGGGAATTAGCAAGGTTTTAGCCATTGTTGGATAAAATCTTACTTTGATGCCAAGAAACCTCTCTGGCTTATGATCTGGTGCTAAATTCATGAGCTCTCCAGTTTATTGGAATAGCTGAGGGAGTGTTTGAGCCTATGTGCCTCTACTTCCACAGTTTTACAAAGAAAATTTAACTCAAAAGACTGCAAATGTCATCAAAGATATGAATTTCAGTCAGGTTTTTAGACACTCCAAACATAATCTCCTGTAAAAAAGATTCCCTTTGTTCTATGAGTCAGATGCTTCTTGCTAATCTGAACAAACCAGTTCATCTGCCATGGTGGTTTAGAACCACTCAGAATTTTAGTACTTCTTTTTGTTAGAACTGAATCTGTGTTAACAAAACCTAATTCAGTGTTGGAAGTACTTGCCATGTTTGAGGAGTGATTTCACAGTGCAAATGTGAGGTTTCTTGTGAGGACTGCCCAGCCTGCTGAGCTGGGAGAAGAGGAATTGATCTTGCTGTTGTGCTTTGACAGGTCCCATGGCACCTGGTGGGGACAGTTCTCTCTCTCTCCCTCCCTCCTTTACAGACCCAACATAAGCAGGTGAGCTCCATACTATGTGTGGAGGAAGATCATCTACTTCTCTCTCCCTTGCCGTGACCTAGGTCAAGAAACCTTTTTAACTCTGATGTTTGATTGCTATTCTAGGAAAAGGTCTTCTGGCAGACTGCTGGCAAACGTCTAATTCACAAGTTTGAAGTGCCCTGTCAAGCTGGTAAATGACAAACTCTTGCCAGCCTGCCTGTGTGAGTCCCTTTGTTCTTAGGCCATAGCAGGGTACACCAGGACTATGGCTAATCTCACTGCTGAGTCAAAAGGAATGTCAATTTTCAGATGGAAAGATACTTCTTTTTGCTTGTGAAACTTTTTTTTTTGTGTGTGTGTTGATACACCCTCCACCTCCCCTGCAAGTGCAGAAAGGCACAGTGCAGGAAGAAAAGTGATACACTGACACTGCTGATCATTTTCATTAACATGTGAATCTCCTGAATCACAGAATCATAGAATATCCTGAGTTTAAATGGACCCACAGAGAAGAGGTCAGTGCCTGCCGCTCTTCTTCCCCTCATGAGGAAGCTGCAGATTGCAATGACGTCTCTCCTCAGTCTCCTCTTCTCCAGGCTGAATAAGTTTGGGTTGTTCAACCTGGAAAAGAGAAAGCTCTGGGGATGTCTTATAGCATGTTCCAGTACATAAAGGGGTTTATAAGTGTGCTGGAGAGAGACTTTTCGCAAGGATATATAGGGATCAGAGAAGGGTGAATGGCTTTAAACTGAAAGAGGGTAGGTTTAGATTATATATTAGGAAGAAATTCTTTACTGTGAAGGTGGTGAGACACTGGCACAAGTTGCCCAGAGAAGTTGTAAGTGCCCCTTTCCTGGAAATGTTCAAGGCCATGTTGGATGGGGCTTTACACAACTTGGTCTAGTGGAATATGTCCCATGGGGTTGGAAGTAGATGATCATTGAGATCCCTTTGAACCCAAACTATTCTGTAATTTAGGGGCTGAGGTTTAATGTCATAAACAAGAAAATTTGTGCTTGGTCACTCATGGTAAAACTATTCTGAAACTGCTCTCTGAAAATGTCAGATATAACTGTCTACCTCTGAACCACTTGCAGCAAGGTACTATTTTCTGAAGTCCATGCTGTTTTTGCTATTGTGGTTTTGTTTGCTTCCATATTCAGTAATTTTACTTGCTCATGTAACTTAGAGCAGATTCTAGTCTGAGTTCTCTGCTTACATGCAGAAACTTTGTTTGCGGGCTTTCCTCTGCAAAAACATATGGCATTCAAGTGGAATTGTTGTACAACCTAGAGAAATCCAGTCTTAATATTTATAAGAGATCTTTCCTTGCTAGCAGACACTTGAGTATTGATTGGAAGATTTTAAATAATGACTTATTGCTGTTTTGCTTTTGAAAACTTGTAGCATGCAGGTATCCTAAACCACTGGTACCACTTGAGAAGCCAGCAGCGGAGTTACTGTCACCAGAGACAACCAGTGATTCTGGTACAGTAAAAAAAGCCAGGCAGAAGAGTGTGTTTGCTGAGATGTGTGTTGCATAAGACCAGCAGGCTGCTGGTTTGACAGACTTCTCGCTTGCTTGTTTTGATGCAGTTGGCATGTAGTGCTGCAAGAAACAAAAGTATGCAGTTTCTCTTCGTATTCATATAAAGCCTTCAGTCTCAATAGTTTTGGTGATTACATCTTCAGGGATTTACTCTTAATGTGACCAAAATGTTTTAGTCTGGGTCTTGTGGAAACTCCTGAGCTATACTGTAGTTTCTAGTTAATATTGGATCAGGGATTTGAGACTGTGGAACAGCTTCATTTATTTGAAGAAGTTCAGTGTCAGGTACCTTATGTAAAGTGATAAGTATTAAATTACATGGTCCAAATACAATGCAGAAATAATATTATTTTTAAAAAATATCATGTTAGCTGCCTTTGCTCTTCCCTGAAAAATGTAAAATAAGATTGCTCGAAATACAATTTATCTTTTGCATGTGTTTAAGCACGTGATGAATACAAAAAGGTGTCATGTACAAATATCTTTTTTTATGATGAATCAGAAAAAAAATCTGAATCTTGAGCCATTGTTCTTCAGCTGTATCTTGTGTAAAATAATACATTTATAGCTAAAAGGGTCTGCCAACTATCTTGTCTGGTGCAAGAGGTGCTTTTGTTTAGGTCCTTTTAGGAAAGATCACTTAAAATGCAGCTTTTATTTACAATGCAACTTAAACTTTCAGAGTGATGGATTCAAAACATTTAGATCTCCCTGTAAGAGGCATGAATGAAATGAATCATGTTTATTCTGTGAACACAGAGGTACTGTTCCAGGGTGTAACCTAAATTAAAAGAAAATGAAGTCTACCAGTTTCTCTAAGAAAGAAATTATTTAAAGCTGACTCATTCAACTGAAAACTCATAGCTGTAGTCAGTCTTATTTATTATTTAATCAATCCAAATACGGAACTACAGAGGCAGCTGCTGTCTGGGAGAAAGTCTTTTCTAAAAACAAGAAGTAAACGGAAAAAGAAAATAAGCATATAATGCAAGAAGAGTGCTTAAGGAAGCTGTCTCAGAGAGCTCTGGTGTTTTATTATTTTACAAGAACGGCTCGTATTGGAGAAAGCTGGACAGGAGTGTGTGAGCTGCCTTGTGCCTCCCTCCTTTCTTTATCCTTAAATTAGCATGGTGTTATTTAAAAAACCTGTTTGCATGTGTTCTTGTTTCTGTTTTGCTGCTGTGTGCGAGAACTTCCTTTAACATTGAATGAGCCTGTCGGAATTTTTGAGATGTGACTAACCCATGCCTGAAACAAATGCTTCCTCATGGGGAAGCATTTTAAATCAAAGCCCACAAAATACTGTTTTCAACCCAGCAGAGTGCATGTTTCATTCAAAACTATGAGGTATAAAACTATAGCTGTTTTCACCAGTGTTCATTTACTTTGGATTCTTATATATTTATATGTTAATTGTTAATAAAATATCTACCCTAGCAGGCATAATACATACTGATACTTGCTACATGTTTTTTGCTGCCTCGATTGCCAGTTTCCATTTGTATGTGATGGGCTCATCATGTTCGTTCCTTTTTGAGTATTTTTTCAGTTTTTATTAAATTTTATTTTGACAAACTGAGGTACTTCTGGTAAATTCCAACAGGTTGGGTTTTTTTTTTCTTTTTTAAACTCGTATGTTTTTCTCTAGGTAGCAAAACAGGCAGATGGGAACATATTTGACTGTGTGTGTTTTGAGATGGGGCATATTCTGTATCAACTCTCCTATCGGCTTAAAGCAGTCAGAAGAAGCAGGTGGTTTGTTTTATTCTCTCCTACTGCTTGTATCTAGGGATTAAACCTTTCCTTAGTGCTCTTGAATACTTCATGGCTTTTAAGATGTCAGGAGCACAGGCATTTCCAGAATTAAAACATGCCTTACTGTTTGGCAGTGATCCTGGTGCAAGGCTCCTGCATGACCTGGGAGAAGGATAAACCTTTGAAAAATCTTTTTAATTTCAGAAAGAATGGAAAAGTTTGACACAAAAAGGGTTCTATAGTGAGATCAGTTTGAATTGAGAGGAGCCATGTATGGGTGTCTGCAGTGGCTGGGGCTCTGATTCCCAAAGGTCACTTCTCAGAGATACTCTGGGACCTGTTGGCCGGGCACCAGCAGTGCTTTCAAAACATTCTGGGAAGCCTTAGGTAGGGTTAGGAAGAGACACAGAACATGATATGTGATTCTTTGTGGTTCTTGTTTGTGGGTTGTGCTGTCTTATGTAAAGTTGTATTGCCATAAAGCTCAGGTCCAAATACTTACTGAGAACCAACAAGTAATTGTTACATTTTGACATACTACATTTTTCTTTTAGACATTATAAATCTCTGGTTATTGTACTGTTAAAGTAACTTTTTTTTCCGTGGCTTTTAATTATTTGCACTTGATAGCCTTTGATTTTATGCAGTGATCTATTTCTTACTGCTGGCCAGTTGGCTATATTTTTACTGAGAGTGTGAACCATCAGTCTTTGGGAGGACATTATCGTATCTCTCATAACAATCTGAGTGGGTAGAAGTTGTGTTTTATTGGCTTTATTTGATTCTGTGGAAAACTGGAGAGAAATGTGCATGGAACAAACTGATTTCTTTACCCAGCTGCTCTTTCAAATACCACGAGCTTATATTTTCAGTTTACATTTAACCTTTCGATCCAGCTGTTTCTTTGCTTCAATAAGTTCTGGCAACAGGCTGATTTTCACAAAGCACAAGTAAATATGTGATGTTATGAATATAAAATTAACTGTTTTGTTCAAGATTAAGAGTTGTAAGAATTTCCATCTAGATCCATAGCCTGTCTTGCCAAATAAAGATTTTTGCCAGAAGGAAGGGTTGGGAGAGCAGCTTGAAATTCATCACCCCCTTCCCCAGTTTTTGTATTACCTATTTATATTGTTTTATGGAGTAAAGTAAATACAGTAAATTAGTAGCTGCAAAAGTGACAGTGGTGTTATAAATAATCAGCCTGGTGACCTTTTTGTTTTGAAAATGTCAGACAGACTTCTTGCTGTTCTGTGTCCCTCTCCTTGAGCAGAAGAAATGTATCAAAGTTGCATTTGTACTTCTGATAAAGCACAAGTGGCCCAGGACAAAAATGACTGTTTTCAGCAGGGAAATATGTCTCAATTGTTTTTTTACTCATTTATTGGATCTGATTTATCAGAAAAAAAAACAAGTGGCCCAGGACAAAAATTACTGTTTTCAGCGGGGAAATATATCTCAGTTGTTTTTTACTCATTTATTGGATCTGATTTATCAGAAACAAAAACAGTCTTTGGATTTGTAAAGTTTTCACTGTGTGATTACTTCTCAGGGTTGAATGCTAGGAACTTATTGTTTCCGCCTTGTTTCCATGCTTACATCAGCTTTTGCAGTTGCACACAAATATAACTGAATTTTACTGTGATTTATGTCTGACCCTATGTTAAAAGCTCAGCTAAAAAAAAAAAGAGCAAAACCAAAACCTTACTTTTTTAATTCTTTCTCAGCCACTGAGGAAAAACATTCTCCTGGGTTCCCACAGGGAGTGAGAGCAGGCCTAGATGAGCTGTAGTAGATGTGACTTGTCCGTGTGGATTTACTGCTGGCTTCACCCGTGTTGTTGTAAAGGGAGTGTTCTGTTCTTCCCCCTGTCCTGAAAACTTCTTGGTGTGAAAGTCTGGATTCTGTTTTCCATGCACTGCTGTTCTTCTCTGGGCCTGGCTGTGGACCTGACTGAGTACAAGTGCCACAATAAAGAAGTCCCAAATACATGATTAGGAGGGAATTCAGGAACAGGAGGAAAAGAAGAGAATCACCCCTTGCAGCAGCATCATAACTTTAGATCACTTCCAGGTGCAGTTTTCTATTTGACCTAAGGTTCTGTCTTTCCTGTTTTCTCATGGGAAGTGCCTGGAGGGTTTTTGTGCCTTAGGCAGGAGTCTGTTCTGGGATCTGTGTTACTGATAGCACGTGCAGTGACTTGCACCAGTGAGCAATAGTGCTTTGATCTCCCAGTTACTTTTGTAGTTTTGTCAAGTACTTACAATTATATTTTTAACTTCAGAATTTGTCTTGTGACTTGGTAGGGAGCTGTCTCTCCTCTCCTTTCCTCTTGCACTCTATCCAGGATTATTCCTGCTCTGAGTGGCCACCCCAAAAGCCATCCTCAGCCCGGATCCATCCCTTTCCTTGCTGCTGGAAAAGGGGCTGTGTAAACATTGCGCAGATTTTGGAGAAGCTGAGAGAGGGGAGAGGAGAGGAGGATACTGGAGGCACACTATGATCAGCCTCCATTTCACAGCCTGAAAAAATGGAGGGTTGTAGATTTCGCTGAATTCTCCTGCAAATAGTGGCGTTGCAGGTATGTCATTGATTCCGGCAGTACACTGGTGCCACAGCGTACTTTTCGCTGCCAAGGGGAAAGGGTTAATAGATTAGATTCCAGATTTTCTCACACACAGAAAATGAAACAGACAGAAATGTGCAGAAAACTTGGGTTCAGCTGTGATTTTGCATTCAAAGTTTACTAATTCTCAAGTGGATTAGCAGAACTGGAGGAGGGAAGGGCATGATTGCAGCACTCAGAGTCTGCTGTCCACTTCTAGTGAAGCTGTGACAAAAGAACAGATGAAAAAATCCTGGCAGTGCAAAAGGAGAATGTGCAAAGTTGAAAGATGAAGACTGTCCTAAGTGGCGGAACCCTGCCTTTCATAATCTGGCACTGGGTAGTTTCCTGGGAAGGCTTAAGAAAGATTGGGATTAAATAGATGGACCAGCTGTGTCGTTCCTCACAGAGCAGAGGTCCTGAAGCGGCTTTCGAGGGAGTGTGTGCACAGCTGGCACTTGAAGGGGTGTGACATGAGCCGAAGCTTGCGTTGGCTCTGCAACTGGAAGCTGCAGGGATGCATTTGCAATGAATCCTCTTGAGAGAGCCCTCGTGCTTGTCAAAGGCTGCAAAAACACTGACCAGAAGGAGGGTCTTCCTTTTTTTTGTTTTGCTAAATAAAGGGAATTGGTTGAAAGAATTAAAAGTGAGCTTAGTTAGAACTGTTCACTTATAGGAAGAGTAGGGCAGAGTGGTCTTTTTCTTCTGCTTGTCCTTATTTATATTACTTTATTTACAAAACCAGCAATATTAATAATTTCAGATAATTTTTGTGAACAGAATAAATTTATTACAACTTAAAATTCGCATGCAGAGTAAATTATTGCTTAATGCAGCTGCATAACAACCCAGCAGATATTCCATATTCTTATAAATTAAAAGCCAAAAGAAAATAAGGTAAAGTTCCACATAAAGTGATTTTGTCTGTTTTAACATCATATTCATTGCCAAAGACAACTGTCCTTGTGTCTTGGCTTTGGCTATGCAGGGAGTCAAATGGAGAAGTCAGACTAGTTTCACAAGTGAAGCTTTGCTAAATTATGTGGGGAAGGGGAGAAGGTACCCAAGTGACGAATCTACTGTGCTACCTCTAGCAGGTGAAGAGTAAAGAATAGCTTCATTGCTACTGCATTTTGTATTCATTAGGCATTTACATAAAGAGATAAAAATTACCTGAGTATAATTTATGGCTGAAACTTAAATTGCCAGTGGTTTCTTATGGTGCTCCTTTTGCTGACAGGTATGAATAGTTTCCTAAGGACTTCAGGGCAGCTCATACCTTCATCTTTATTGCTCCAGTGCAATGAAAAATTAGGAGGAATGTAATTACACTTAATGTGAGTCTGTAACAAAATGTTTGAACGTCATTCAGTTTGTCCTCTCTGTCTCTCTTACTCTGTGTAGCTCTCTTAATTCTGCGACAGATGAAAGGCAGTAAACTCTGTGTGCATTTAAAATTATTTCAGAGAGGAGCTTACTTCTGCTGTTGTATTTGCTTCCAAGGTCATTCTCAGGCAGGGAGTGAAACTTTCTGCATACCAGAGGGCTTAATGGTGTGTTATTCAATAGCAGTTTGTCTTCAGCTTTCTGTAAATGTTGAACAGACTTCTTGCTGTTCTGTGTCCCCCGCCTTGAACAGAGTTCTCGTAAAGGAAAAAAGTAATCTCATCAAACATTTAATTTACCAGCTGCCCACCTGGTGTTCCTGCACTGCTGCAGCTTGGTGCGGATGGTGGTGGCTGTGAGAAGGGTTATTGTCTGAATACAGGTGCTGCTGGTACCAGGGACTGTGGGAAGCACAGCTGTTGCCAGCCTTGGATTTGCTCTGACAGTAACCATCTCTTGTGGTATTAACCAAATGACTTTCTCTCACTTCAAGACTTCTTGGGTACTGCAAAGAGTAAAACCACATTCTGTGCCTGAGAATTTCAGTATAAACAGCGTGTTGAAAAAAATCCAGAGAGTATAGTGTAAACCTGGTCCACTACATCTGCTCTGAGGCACAAGCCCCTCATGTAGCTAATACACTCAGTTTTATGCCAGAGCAGTGAAGAAGGAAATGTTGTGGTTACCCTGGCTGCTGCACAGGTGAGTTTTGTGCTCCAAGGTGTTATGCTACTGGCTGCAAGTACCAGATCATATGCCTGAGCTTGAAAGGCAATGCTGCTCCCTGTTCTGAATACCTTTTTCCCACTCCCCTTCTCTCCTGGGGAAACAAGTGTAGTTTTGGGGCAGTGAGGGAATGACATAGAGGAGAGGAGGAGCGGGAATAAATATGCTTGTTTATTGCCAGCTTCTCAGATTTCTTTTTTAAATAGGGCCTGGGGTGGGGGGGAGAACATAATCAAATAAAGGATATTATAATTGTATATGTAACTCCCTAGATATTTCATGAACACTTGTGTAGGCATCAGTGATGCCTAACATAGCTCTATTTAAAGGTGATGAAAGTCCTCTAATAGATCAGATCTTGGATTGTGCACAGAGCGCTGATAATTCTTGTTAACAAATCTTTGGTGGTGTCCCACAAAATTACTTTGCTTGTCCCCTTACAGGAACCTGTCACAGAGGACAGGCAGAAGCCTGATTTCACACCCTGATACTACACAGATATTGTGGTCTTCCAGATATTCCAGTTCAGCACTGTTGCTGCACTGCTGCTCTGCTCAGCTGCAGGTTGGTGAAGTGATGCACAGATTCCTGCCTTGAACCAGAGAGGCCCAAGAAAAAGCAGTGCTGACAGAGAAGTGCCAACACCTCATCTTACTCAGAGAGTTAGATGAGTATATTTGGATGGAATTAATTTCCTGCTGATGTTAGTCAGAAATACTCACCCGATCTGTTTCCAAATCTACTGGAGAGGTTGTTAATTATCCCAGGGGAAGATTCATTCATCCAAAGATGGAAGAGTTTGCTATGCCACTGGGAGATGTTCCTCCTGTAGTTCCTGGGAACTCACTGCAGTCCTCAAGCACTGAAATGGAGAGGGTGAGGAGGGAAGGAAGGGCTAATCTCCCCGTGGGAGGGAAGAGTATTTGTTTTTTTGAGGCAGCAAATTTTGACTCTGAGGATGGCTCTCTCCAGTCAGGGAATTGCTATGGCAAGTTTATTTCACAGCAGTTCTCAAGTACCTTAAGTATCTTCTTTTTTTTTTTTTTTCCTTTTTCCCCACTAAATAATAATGTAATCATTTGCTTCTGGAACACACAGATCAGAATACCACATTATTGCTCCTATTCACTCTGCTGTCAGACCATGTTGGCATTTTTGTACAAACACTTCAACTGTTTTTCCAAAATTTTCCATTTCTCTCTGAAGGAGACAGCTCAAACTCTGTATTTCTATCCTTACCCTTCATCTCTATTACAAGCTGCAAATCCTTTCTGTGTTGTCATCATTTTAGCTGATTAACCCCCTTGAATCTCGAGGCAGGCATCTTATTTCTTTTTTTTTTTTTCAATTGCAGTTTGAGACCTTTTTAAATAAACCACTGCAAATCCTATTCTGGTATGCACATGCTTGAATGAAAATGCTGACTTTCACATTTATAAGGCACTGATAGAGATTAGGATTAGGTCTGGGATAAAGCCCCCTTAAATGTTGAAGACACTGATTTGAGCCTCTGGATACCTGTTTGCATTTTATGCTTTTTTGTGGATTACCAGTCGGGCTTTCCACTTCAGGTCTCTCTGTTTCATTAAATATCTTTAAAGGATATGAATTCTGTGTCACATTTTCAGAAAGGATAATAGGGTAAGTGTACTGTATAATCACCATAGAGGGTCTCAGGAATGAGCTATGCCTGCAGTCACTGCTGGGGTTTGTTCAGAAGGCAACTGATTGGCTGAAGCCAGGGAGCAAGTGGCACTCCTTCAAAGCTGGCTTGGCACTTGGGCCAGTAGATATAACAAAAGTTTCAAAGATGATAATTTCTTCTAGGTCAAGGTTTTTCAGGGAGACTGATGGAACGTAATCACTGTGCAATTGTCTACAGTGCTAAAGAGAATATTTGTATATATGCAGACTATTTGATTGGACATAATTACCTTTTTCAGGATAGTAGAGACATTTTCTATCTCCTCCTCTTTACCTTGTACCAGTGCTTTGCCCAGCTTTGCCTTCTGGTGGGGCATGTGACTGAAGGGGCTGACAGCCAAGTTTATATTTAGCACTGCATAAGTCAGCATCCTTTCATGCCTTAATTGCTGTAGTAACAGGAAACCATTTGTGAGTTATAACAAATGATGCAGAATTTTTCTTTGCTGTCAGCTCACAAATTGTTGTTTTCCCATCTGGAATATTAAGGGAACCCAATTGAAGATCAATGGAATAAGGTTTTTAAACTCCATATTTTCCTGTATGTACTGAGAATTTTTCAGTTTTGGTGAAAACATTGAGGAAGAACAAAGGACAATGGGCATGTGCCTTATGAGCTTATTCCATGAATGAACTCATACATCAGGCTCAACATTTATTTTTGAGGATCCACCTCTGAATAAGCAACACGTCTGTTTTCTAAGCTCCAGTCCGGAATGCTGGGGACAAAGATCCGTTTATGAACTCACATATAGAGGAGTACCTCTTCTGAATAGACACAACAGTTGCTCTGATTTCTTGTTCTATGCAAGTGATGCTTTTGCTGTTTCAGTGATGTGTATCTAAATGATTTGCTGAAATGACCTGGACAGGCTTTTTGGAGGAAAGAGATTGATGAACTCAAAACAAAACCCTCTGTAACTTCCAGATTAGACACCTTCAAAGCCTAAAATGAGGTTATAATGCATCTAGATTGATAATCTTTTTCATATTCCTTTTTCTTCTTGATACTCATTGTTAAATGATTAATCTTAACCATTCTGTCACTTTTGAAAAATCTATAAAACACTGTTCATATTTTTGTCTCAGATATAGCATACAGTAGCTTGTATCTTCCTAGGGCTGCTCTGGCCATAGTACCTGTTATCAGTGTAAGTGCTTTCTGCCCCTGGGTGACAGTAACACATTTAGCTATAGAAATTCATGGCAGTGTTAGCTGCAATTTGAATAAAATATAATACGTGCCTTTAGGCTTGCAAGTTCTTTTGTATGCCAGTTCTTAAGAAATTGATAACTGAAAAACTGGTCATGACAACTTCCTTGGTTTTGACTGGGGGTTTTTTACTAACCATATGAATAAATGCATGCCCGTTACGTGTTAGTTGATTTTTTTTTGTAAGCTAAGAATAATAATCTTAAAACTAAACTGCAAATACTTGGCCACAATTGGCAGAGTGAATTTAAGGTGCTGGATTTGGGCCAAATTGTGGATAATGGTTATTATTTATGTTGATGGTTTTATATTCCTTCCTCCAACTCCTCCCCTGGGTTCAAACTATTTTTTTTTTAAAGTAGATATTTAATTAGGAAAAAAGTGATACTACAAATTAAAAAAAAAGATCAAGAGCAGGTTTAAGAAACAGTAAATTTTTTTCTGCTCACCAGAGTTTGCTAATTCAGGGCTCATGATATGTATTGCTCTTGCACCTTGGTTTATAACCTCATTTATGGTAATGAATATCAGTTAGAAAATAGCAGTCTTCCTTACTGCACCATTTTGTTTTATTCCTTCTACAATAAGATGAATTCTGGTGTCTCACTGAGCACTATGGCATAGGATAAGCTGGTGAATGGCCATCTGAAATGAAATACTGAAGTACTTCAGGGTTGTTTTCTTTTCTCCCAGTCATTTAAACTGTGAATTGTTGGATTCTGACTGAATTGAGCTCTTGAAAGCGGGTTTTGCAATTTGGATTTCTGTTTTCCTCCTAGTAAAACAGGCGAGGGACATGTTTTCTTTGCTGTACTCTCTGAATAATTTTATTCTTGTTTTCTGCTGAGTCTGGAAAATTCAAGTAGTCAGAACAACTTCCTGTGAATAAATATTCTGAAATATATTTTCTATCTAGAGTTTTAAAAAATTGCTTTAAAGATTATTTTTGGTTCCCAGTGCTTTCATATCTTGCAGAGTTTTAAAGTATGTTATGCTCTAAAGAGATGGTATTGGAAATGACTCTGTAAAAAGCTTTTTATGCCACAGTGGTTATTTGATTTTTTTTTCTGCTTTAATTTTTTTCCCCTCCCAATGCCCCAGCTTTAAATGAATCCTTGGCCTCTGCAAGTAGAGCTGAGCTGGACCAGCCCTTTCCCCACAGCAGGCAGTGCTCTGTACCTGGCGGTGGCAGAGAGTATTTCTGCTGTCACTGGAGTTGTCTTGTGTTCTAAGGGCTTATTGTGGCCCTCTGTAGGGGACAGCTTTTACCATGAGCCTGGTCCTGCAGGTACTGTGTGGCAAGGTTCTGAGCAAACTGGTCTGATTTGGCCTTGCTTTGTGCTGGGGTGGGATGAGATGTTCTATCCAGCATCCCTGTTCAGAGCATGCATGGAGTTGACCTGCACCAGTTATCTGAATTTCTTCTGTCAGAATTGTCCTATCCCTGTCTCATTAATATGTGTAATCACAGGGTTTTTTTCACAGACTAATTTTTATCTTAAGGGTAAGGGAAGCTGTAAGTCAGGCACGCTTCCAGACTTGCTTTTATAAAATAAAAGTTCTTGCAAATGCAACAGGAAGATGTTGACACACGAGCTCCCCATGGCTGGCCAGGAGTGCTGTGATCTTCAGAGCATGTTGCCACTGTGCTGTCCTTAGTGACTTCTCTTTTAACATTTGTCCTAGTGCTGTTGAAGCACCTTAGGTGCCCTGCTTCATAAAATGGCTGTTTAGCAGGAATCTCACACTACTGAAACAGGTTATGTCAGTGATTAAGTAACTTTTGCTTATATTTGATCCCCTGCTGTTTCCTTCTAGCTTGTGCTAACCTGTCCTTCCTCTAAGCCCAAAGTAGTGTCCCCCAGCCTCCCTTCTTTAAAAAAATCCCATTAGTCCTTGACATGTGCTGAAAGAGGAATTTTTTGTTGTTGTTATTGTGGCATGGAACTCCCATTATTCATAAATGTAAGAGATTTTTATTTCTTTTTCCTTCTACCAATCACTTGCCCTCAATTCCTCCTTTTGGTAATAAGTTTCTAAAATCAAGTATGCACTGTTTTTTGGGTTTTTTCATTTTTTTTAATAGCTGTCTAACTACACTGAATAAAGTGTAATTGTGTAGGCTGACGTGTGCTATCAAACTCAAAAATCAATTGTAGTTAAATCCACAGGACTGATGTTCTAGAGCTTTGTAGTATTTTGTGACAAACTGAATAGTCTTTTGTGCTCTGTGTTGGTACCCAAAATACATGGAAATTATCTAACCTACCTGCTATCATAATCAGGGCAATCTATGAAAAGATGTCTTCCTCAGAGGTGGAGTGTTTCCTGGAAGTTTGTTTATGCTGCTACAGGCTTTTATCATGAAATCCTTATATATGGAGAACTAGATCTGAAGACTAGATGATGCTGCAGCAGGGGTAGTTTCAGTGGCAGTGTCGCAGGAAGCCCAGGAACCACACTGGTTGGTGTGATAGCTTCCTGTCAGAGCAGAAAAACATGGAGGGCAGCACTCTCTGACCTCCTGTACTTGTGATTTTGGGTTTTTATTCTCTCTCTGGTATTCAGCAGCATGGAAAAAGTGGAGTTTAGGGAAGCTTCATCAGAAATGTGACGGTGTTGGTTTAGTCTGCCTGGCCACCTGCAGGGCATCTGGAGCTCTTGGAGAAGTGGCCTCAAGTCATCTCTCTAGTTCAAGGGTGGCTTTGATTTTCCCCGGTCTCGTACGAATTTGCCGTCTCTGAGAAAAGCCACTGACAGGACAGTACTGGTGTATATATAGATAGCTTTTTCTTTGTCCACACTTCTGTAAAAGATTTGCTTAACCTGCGAGGGTGGAAGGAGACCATATGGAACTGGGTACCATTCCTGATCCCATCCTTTCTGAACACAAGCTGAAAATTTTGGTCTGATGTTTTCTGCCTGTCGTGCATCAGTGCTGCCTGAGGCCTCAAAAGATTGCCTCTCAAAGGGCTCCCATCTGTTTGCCATGGCATGTTCTTTTGTTCCTCCTTCAACCTGAGCTGTGAATCTGTGAATTCTGTGGCATTTTCTAGGGGAAACAAAATAATCTTTATTTCTGTAGTATTGGGGCTGTACTTGTCCCACTTGTATGATGAGTACAGCTGGTGTTTGTAGAGCTTAGGTATTGTCTATATTGGGCAGAGGGAGAAACACTTCTTCAGAAACTGCTATAGCTTGAGAGTTGTTAAAGACCTTCAATTAATGAAGTCATTTGGGAAGTCCATGTCCTGGTTGGCTGAATACTGGTATTATGATCTAACTTTTATTTTTTTCTCAAAGTTACTTTAAGTGAATATTTTGGTTTCTTTACAATAGCTTTGAATAAGAAAGCGACTGATGCAAGGATACTCACACTAGTCTGTACTGCTCAGACAGATGCTCAGATGAATCACAGTCTGTGTTTGCAGTACTGTCTTTCTATTTGGTTGCCCCAAGTAATATTTGAATACTTGAGTGTTGCAGATTGCACATATTTTACCATTTTTTATCTTTGCTTATAGAAGTTACCTCATCAAGAGTATGGAAACAACTTGTCAAAAGCTCAGTGTTCACAATACTGGAAGATACTGGGGCAATGTTCTTTTCTGTTTTAAAAAGGACATCTTATGCTCAATATCTACATTAAAAAAACCCCAAGACAACAGAAGCCTAAAAAAGTAGCTGTGTTTGTTTCCATTGCCCCTGTTAAACGAGTAACTTGCTGCTGCATTCTGCATAGCATCTCTAACAGACTGCATTAGTGTCCTGTAGAGTATTCTGTCAGGTTCAGGAGTGATGTCCTGGTTCTTGGAAGTTCTTGATGATTTGAGTCCAGGATACCTGGAAAATGCACCAGATGACCAAACTTGATGTGGTGTTACCGAAATCAGTGGTCTCTATTTTTCTTTTATTCTTATACTAGCTATTAAAAGATGCCTTCTGTGAGAACAGAAATGGTAGGATATTTTTGCAGACTGTATCTGGGGGAAAGAATGTTGTCTGCTGCATGTTTAAAGGACTTCTGAAAAAATAAAATACGATTGTCTTTAGATGTCTTGATTTTTCTAATTTTAATGTTTTTCTAATTTTCAGTAATAAAGATGGCTGTTGGGCTGCTTCTGAAGTATGCTGTTACTTTGCATAATCACTTATATTAGTTTAAGCTTGTAATATTGTTCTAAAACTTTTTGGCTTTTAATAACTATCTTTTGTAAAAATAATAAAAATGTAGGTGTGAAGCATTTTTCTTCTCATTTGAAAGCTGTTAAATAACAACTGCTTTTTTGCTGGCAAGTAATTTGGTAGACTTTATAATAAACGGCATTTGTGATGAACAAACTAACAATCTCATTTGTTTTGACTTCTCTAGAGAAGTTGGAGGTTTCACCACCGTCTCCAGGACAACTGAGACATGGTAAAAGAAGAATGTTTGTTGAATGTGGTTCAGTAATTGTGCAGTCTCTCTTTGAACTGACTTCATCTTTCTCCTACAAGTGCTGGTCTGTCCTCGTCCCTGTCAAATGGAGTAACAGAAAACCAAACTAGGCACCAACACTCACCCTACTGGCTTTGTTTCATAACACCTTGGCTGGAGAATGCACACCATTTAGTGAAAGTAGGACAGAAAGCCCAAATGGGAGTATGCTACTCAAAGCCAGCAGCAGACATTGTTTTTCTAAGCCAAGCAGTGTTGATGCTGCAGTACCTTGTGGGGTTTTTGTTTTAAAACTGAGTGGTACAAAACTGCAGAGAAATTGGAAATAGACTGTGTATTTATAATATTACGATGATTCAAGTTCTGATTTAGTTTCCAAATCGGTGTATTTTTGTGGATTTACACTCTCCAGTGAGCAAATTTATTTAGTCAAACATTTTCCTCTTCTAAGTATTTACACTTATTTTTCTTTGTTTTTTTTTTCTTGGTCCCTGGTATTCTGTTTATTCCATGAAATCCAAAATTCTGTCCATTTCACTAAGAATTTGAGCTCCCTTTGCAGCGGTAGAGTTTGGTGCACACATTTTGAAAATACTGGGCATATTTGTGTGCTTTTTTGTTATTTATGTTTTTGGGGGTTTTGTCTTGTGATGATTTTAAAAAAATAAATGGAAGGTCTTACCTGTGCAGTTAAGAAGGTATCTGTCTTCTTACAAAGGAGATACAGATGTCCATTCACGTTCTAGTACCTGAGTTATTTTTCTTTTTTGTTTTTTTGTATGGTCATGGATTCATGCTGTCTGTGAGAGGGAAACTTGCCACATGACTGTGAGGTTCATGCACTCTTCTTGCTTCCTTCTTTCTATGTTTGCATCTAAGTTTATAAAATGTTAGAATTATAGTACCATCTGAAGTGAAAAAAAAACCCTCACCAACCAAATCCAAGGTGAATAGCTGATGCATTTTAAATATTAAAAAAAAGAAAATTTTTAACTTGCTAAGCTCTAATTTTTGTCATGTAGTTTGTCCTCAGTGCTGTATTTAGTCTTATGAAGTGAGCACTTGAAACTCAGCTGGAGGCAACACTCTGCAAATTCAGTCCCACCTCCATCAGAAGCTTAGAAGATAAAACCTGAGAGAAAATAAAGCAGGGCAGAAAGGAATGACACAGTAGCGCTGTGCTCATTCTTAGAAATTATTCAGACCAGTGTGTTCCAAATTTCTGCAATAGAAAATGTTTTAAAATATATTTAACAGAGGTATCAGAAATGAAAAAATGCATGAACCAAAAGTTGAAACTTGGATTTCTTAAAATGTGTGTTAAGGAGCAGCTTCAAGTCTAACTTGCTGTGAGGATAGCACACAAACAAAATCAAGGTACAGAAGTTTGGGTTGAAATTGTGAAATAATAATCACTGTATGACACACTGGTGAAAACCATGTTAACATTTGCAGATTTAGCTGAAGGAGTTTTGATAAGAATTGTCTAGCTCCAGAAATGCTCTTAAAATACAAATTTTTAGGAATACTTGAAAAAGATGGAGCTCTTGCACAAGAGTAGTGAGGGACTTGCAGAGAAAGGGCCTTTATTTCATGCAAGAGAAGAATGCAGGGAGTCTGGCGAGGCAGTTTGGCAATCTTTGGTGATACCACAGCGCCGATTGGAAGGTCTGTAAATCTTACCCATTTGTGTAGTCTTGAATATTTCTCTTATGCACTAATAGACATACATTCCAGTCTCAAATTGTACAAGTGTTTGCAGAATAAGTTTTTTTAGCTGGTTCTTCTCAAGCTGTTAGTAACACTTCTGTGTAGCAAAGGGTTTTATAGTGCCTGCCACCAACAAAAAGGTCTCCGATAAAATGAGCAGGAAAGGAATTTTGTTTATGTTGTCTTTTTTTCTCTTAAAGGCAGTATTAGACTGACATTTCGGTTGTGCCTGTGAACTAGTGAATTCTCTTATAAGTATTTTTTTCTCTTTTTTACTTATTTCTTTTAGTGTTCTTCCACAATGCATTACCTTTTGTAGGGTTTGGATTTTTGGATAACGCAATTATGATTGCTGCGGTAAGTTCACTATTTAATTCCTTGATCAAGTCAATAAGATTGATATTGTTCAATAGGATAGAGTAGACTAGACTATGAGGTCTAATTTAGAAAGTCCTCCTGCTCAGGACCTTCTCAGGGTCTCTAGTCTAACCTCCTGCTCAAAGCAGAATCAGCTGTGAGATCAGACCAAGTTGTTCATGTTTTTGTCTCAAGGGACTTGAGAAATACAAGGGCAGACTGTCTGAGCAACCTGTTTTAATGCTCAGCTGTCCTTACGGTGGAAAATGTTTTGCTATATCCGACTGGAACATGTCGTGTTTTAATTTATGCATGTTGTCTCTCATCTTTGGACCACGTGCTGCTGTTTCATAGTGCAGTTCACTGTGATTTTGTTTCTTTAACTGGAAGTGTAAGGAGCTGTGATGTTGTGTTTTATTTGTTGGCACAGTATTTGAAGAAGTTTTCATTCAGAGCTATGTATTTAGCTAAAAATTACAGTGGGGAAGATGGTATGCAGAGATAGGGATTGCAGGTTTGTCCATTAGGTGCCTGTTATGAAACAGTATAAAATATTAAAAGAATATCAGAAATAGGCTCTTGTCCTACAGGGAAACATGTATGCCTGGAGGATAGGATCTATTTAGATCTAGAAGTGATGACCATTTATCCTTTCAGATTTAACACACACAAGCAGTAAGCAATACTTCTATCAATTGTATCAATATAATTTATTTTAACTCCAAATCCCTCAAATAATGACAAAACTGTTTATTTTTCAGGGAACCCAAATAGAATTGTCAATTGGAGTTGTCTTAGGAATTTCAACTATGGCAGGCAAGTATTAAACATGCAGCATATTTAGACTACTATGGCACATTCCTATATTTTAATCTGAAAGTGGCACACAAGGCTGGAAATGGCACTTCCTCAGTCTTGCAGCTACCTTTCCTAATAAAGAAACAACTTATGGGTAAAGCAAGGACATGTTCCATTTGCAGAAATGGAATTTCAGTTCAAACTGCTTTTGAAGTGCTTGTTGTCAGTTTTAACCTAATAGTTAAAATCCTGGGTCACTTGAGAAAGTGTATTTGCATTTCTGTAATGGAAGTGCTCTAAATTCTCCAGGGTTCCATATTGGTGTATGTCAATATCTGTATTTGTACGTTGCTGTTTGCTTGCCGTGCTAAGTGGAGATCAGTGTTGGTGTCCTTTTACTGTGTTGGCTGCTGTTCTTGGTGGCTCCTCTGCCTCTGTGCGATATGGGAAGTCCAAGGAGCCACCCTGCTCCTGCACTGAACCACAACTGATAAGCTCTGCTTGACAGCTTTGGTGCCTCTGCAATGTCAGAGGGTAAAACCTGCTCATGGGTCCACCAACTGCAGGGGCAGCATTGCTCGAAAACACGCAGAGAGCTCAAATCAAAGCGTCTACAGCAGAGCAAGTGAATGGTTTGGAAATGTGCAGGCCTCTGTTGCAATGGGAGACAGTCACAGTTAAGCTTGTCTCAGTATGATCTGCTGTGAAATCATGTATTTTGTGTGTAACTTTGTTCACTCATGTACAGTATTCATTCCTAAACTGATACGGTTCATGGATATGTTGAAATGTTTATCAAAACCACATAACTGAGTAGCAGTTCCTTCAACTTCCAGTGCTCCTGTGCCTCTTCTGGCACTGCAGGGCTTTGCTTGGTGTCCAGCATTAGCTGCATGGATCTGGCAACCACACATGGCTGTTCTTAACTCTGATCTGAAAAGTTATTACGTTGATTTCCAGGTGTTAGCGTTGTCTGTTTGTATTTGTCAAGTTTTCTTCATCTAAGTCAAGAAAAATAGTTGCACTTCCTATTATTTTTAGTCTCCTACTGTTATTAAACTGTAGTAAGATCAGAATAAAAACTCTGAAATTAAAGGTCCCTAGTTCTAGTCTTTCATCCTGTATATTGAGAATAGCAAGGGTTGATGGGAGGGGAGCTGTTTGGATTTGTTCACAATGAAAATAATACTTTGCCTTTTTCACTTCCCTCTTCCTCCCTCCAGCTGCAGCTTTAGGAAACCTTGTTTCAGATTTAGCTGGACTGGGGTATGTATACACTTGTATGAAGAATATTAAGTGTCCACATTGAGATGCAATGTGGAAAGATACATTTTTTGGTGATATATTATGTACAGGAATATATTATACCTCCTCAGATTATTATGCCCAGGTGTGAAGACATTTCCTTCTCCTCAGATAGAAGTTGGTTATATATCTGAAGCGTCTTCATATCTAGACATACCTATTTCTGATATAAACAGATACAGTGACTTTTTTCAGTTTTTAAAGGAAATTTCTGTGTCACTGCTGAAAGTAAAGCTGTTTGTTATGCCTGCTGTTAACACTTTTCCTCTTATATCTTGCTTTCTGCAAATAACAAGGCCTATTACTATCTAGTCTCGGTGTGACATTTCCTCCAGTAAAGGTTACTTACAAGCTCTGCAGAAGTGTTCATACGTTTTATTGCACTGCATAAAGTTTTTCTGGAAATGTTTCATATTAAATCAGTGAGGTAATTAACTTACTTTGCAAATGTGACCTTTAAAAGTCTAAACTCTTTCCCATATTTATCCGTCAATGACTTTATCAGTAGGGTGAAGGAAAAGCTATTGATTTTAAGTTCAAATAGTTCAAAATCCTCACTGGAAGATACTGTCTGATCAAAAATTGTTTTTTCCTTTTTTCTTGTTCTTCCAGTCTTGCAGGTTATGTAGAAGCTTTAGCTTCACGACTGGGTCTGTCAATCCCTGACCTGACACCCAAACAAGCTGACATGTGGCAAACGCGTCTCAGTGCACACTTGGTGAGTATCCTGTAGGTAGGCACTGCTGGCATGAAGCTTTTTCTATTCAAACTCATAAGTGATAAATCCTTGTTGTCACTTTTTCCATTAAATATTTACTGACCGCCAACATTGTGCACAGTTCCTGGAAGGTTTAGTTGTGAGCCCATGTCAGGGAGCATCATAAGACTGGATTGTTTTGGGCCTGGGTGTTTTTTTGTACACAGTGAGCCACAAGTGGCTTGTGATGTGGATAATCTCTGCAATGGCTTCATGTATGCTCTGCAGATACCTGGGTTGAGCTCTGGCTATGGTGATAAGATAATTTGTTTAAAAGTTATGACCCCTTAGGAGTTTGCTCCTATACATTATTTGTCAAGTGCTTGCTATTTATATACCTGTGCTGGTATGTATTAATTTCTAATATTCTATAATTAACTTGGATATGAAATTGGCTTTCCCCTGGGTTAACTTTTAGCATTTCAGTAATATTCACTGTCTGTGTTTACAGTTACAGGACATTCGTCTTGCAGATTCATTTTCAGGGTGTTTACTTAATTAGCATTTAAACATTTGAAGCGGTCCCACTTCAGTAATAAGATCATTAGTTTATTTCGTTTAAAGAAACAGATTATCAGAAACTGAGTAAAAATAACACATACTTCTTTCACTTTGCCAAAATGAGCCTTCAACGGGGAAAAACATTCTTGCAGATTTAAGGGATGAAAAATAGCACTTGCTGAGGAAAACTTAGAGGGGGGAAAAGTCAGGTTTTAGCAGTGGTAGATCAAAGCACTGAGCAGGAAAAGGCTGGCATATTGTCAGGGGGCTGCCTGGTTGTGTACCCAACATAAGAGCCAACATAAGAGTCTTCTCAGTGGAAACTGAGCCTGTGGCAAAACCCTGTCATTGCACTGCAGTTCATTCACAGCACTTTTCCGTGGAAAGTCTTCTGAGCACCTTCACCTGAATGGGAGCAATTTTTTAATGATTTATCTGCTGTCTCAAGTTTCTCAACACTACCCACCTACTGCTGGTGATGTGGTTTGGATGTTGCTTGTCTTACTTTATTTCTTCTCCTCTTAACTTATACATCCAGGTGAACTGTGAAATGTCTCCCAGTTTTTATTGGTTTTGTCTGTGCATTGTGCCTTTGCAATTCATCATGTCTGCAAGGCGCTCCTCATTCCTGACTCTGAGAATTTGCATTACCAGATACAATCAGATACATTCATAATTGCACCTCAAATGTGTGTAGGTGTTGTTTGGTTTTTCTATTTTGGTTCGATCCTTTCTTTCCCTGTCTTCCTGGACATTCTGCTAATCCTTTGTATCTCTGTCTTCTCCCTTGCGACTTGCGCAGCTCTTCATGTGCATTCTACCCCTCTTTCTTCAGAATTGTCTTTTGTCACAGCAGACACTGTTTCTAACATCGTCACATCTGTCTCTCCCTCACAGACTGTGTTTCTAGTCTGCATGCTAAGAAAAATGTGACTCTCAATTGAAAACTAGAACACGGGGTGTGTTTTTCTGGTTGTGTTGGTACACAGCAAGTGAGCATCAACTGACCAGTGAGAAACTTAATTTTTTCCCACTTTCTCTAGGGTAAAGCTATTGGAGTGACCATTGGCTGCATTTTAGGAATGTTTCCTTTGTTGTTCTTTGGCGAGGAGGAAGAAAAACTGGAAGAAAAATAATAACCTTTTTACAAAACGTATACAAATGTAAACTACTGTACCTCAATTATTCAATTATGCTGTCAATATTTAGGAATTAACAGACAGTAAAAAATGTATAGACTTGGGAACAAAACCTTCAGCATGTCGTTTTATGGAAACACTAATTTATTGTGGCTTTGTTGTGTTCAGTACTTATTTTTATAAGATACCATCTAACTTTTTATTTAACTGTAAATTTTTGAAGTGTTTTCACTTATAGCAAGATGTTTACCACTTTCCCCTTTGACCTTATTCTTTAATGGATTATTTCTTCAATAATCCACCTTGGATGACAGTATCACTTTTGAGTTGTGTATTGATTGCTTAACAATTGTAATTGCATGACAGAAATATCACTGGCGTTTATCAGGTCCTTCAATGCAGACTATTAAAGAGGTCATTGATGAGTAATTTGAAGTCCCTCACTTTGCAAGGTGACTGGTTAACCCTTGCCAGCCATCATTTTGCACTGCCTTTAGATTAGATATTTCAGTGATCTTTGACAGTATAGTTTGCATTTTTTCCCCAGTTCTGACTAAGTGTCTCTGAATTGTCTTCTGAGATGATCATGTTGATGCTTTGACAAGGTAAGTGTGTTTCCAATGTAGGGTCTCTACCAAGTCCATTTTTAAAGTGGTGTTTTAACACCTTCTGTAGTTCCCTATTGACACCTCTTTTTTCCTTTGGAAAGAATATTTTGAGAATTGAGTTGAGGTATCCTTAAATTTGTATTCCTGTGTTTTGATTGTGGTATTAAATAATTCAGACCAGCTATGTCAAAACCACAAACAAATTTTTTAATTGTTCTGCTTAAAATAAGGTGTGAATAGTTGATTGGGTAGATGAGGCCAGGGAACAGTTCAGGGTATAAATGAATGCTGGTACTGTAAGTTTATAATGGGTGGTTCAGTTGAAATGTGTACTGTCAGTCTGGATTAGAGGACCTGATTTGCTGATGATAACTTTGTATTTAAGATTAAGCCTTTGCTACTTTTTTATTTTATTTTGCTGTGAGACAATTAGTAAAAAAACCCCAAACAACCAGAAAAGGAGACTTGAGGCCTTTTTACTCTTTTGTCTTTTATTTTTGCAGTCTTACTTGATGTATTATAGATCTGACAGTGCAGTCTCATGTAACTGTGCTTTTTTATATGGACATGAATAAAATCATGACAACTATCGAATATTCATAATGCTTCAGGATCTCACTTGCCAAGCATATTTCTAAACTGGTAATTGTCCCTTAGAGGAGAAGGTTTCTTACCTGTTTGAATACCATTTGGAAAAGACACTAAAAAGAGGCACAGCCAGGGCACTTTGAGAGTTTTATTGCTGGAATTGTTAGCACTTCTGAAACCTATAAGGAAATGTTAAAAAAAAAAATTAAGTCCCTGGATGACTCTTATTTGCTGTAGGAAAAGTCTTATTGTAATGTGTGTATGTTTTACAGAGTTCATTGCTTATCTCATTGTCATAAATCTGACTTCTGTGTTCTCATTTCTAGAAGCCCTTTGACAGCAGTACTGAAACTTTGACTTATAGTGAAGGGGACACTATTGTCTCTGTTTCTTGAAAAGCAGACTTTGAAAAATGGGAGTGAGTAGTCCTAGTAACATGTGTGCTATACTTTGTACATTAAACCGTGAGAATCTGGACCAAACTATAAAGCTGAAGAAAAGCTCAGCCAGGTGTCAAACACAAATGCAAAGGAGTTTTGGCTTGCACTTTCAATTTGGAAGCTTTATTAAAATAAAACAACAAACAACCACAAAAAAACCCTATAACCCTATAATTGCATAAAACCATCCAAATAGGCAATTATGCACTCCAGATTGCTGCTGGTTTGTAGTAGTTCAGTGATCAAGGGTTTTTTTACTCAGCCACACATTTGTCTTGCCTTGAACTCTTAACTTTTCTGCCTCTATATGTACTTTCGTTTTTATAAAAAGCTGTATGTATTTCCCACATGCATTTTTCTCAGACTGAAGTACAAATCAAAGCAATTTTGCATTGCTTTTTTTGTAGCTGTTTTTACAGTCATTCGAATGCTGTTTCCTGTTATGATACCGGCATCTTGATTGGAATCTTTCAGCAGTGGCCAAACCTCTGTTCTTTGGCATCATACTGTTGGAATGCTGTTCTCATCACTTTTTTTAGAGCTCAAGAGCACAACTGGAAGGCTGTGCCAGCTGTCACAGTAGTGTTTGTTTCATAATGGCAACAGGAAAGACTGTCTACTATTGTTAAATAGCTTGTGTATGCAAATTGAGTGTCTTTTGTTGCTGTATGTCAAAGTATTGTACTGCAATGAATGCTTTTATGGAGAATCAACGAACTAAAATATCTTGAAAGAAGTTAATCATGTGTCGTCTTGTTAAACTATTTAACTGACCACAAAAATGTGGAGGGAAAGTGACACATGGTAAGAAATCATGGGTATTTCAGGCTGCTGTCTAATGCCATAATCAAGAAGGTGACGTCAGGTGTTTCAGTATTTGACAAAGGTGAAGAAATACTTAGTGATTTGAGAGGATTAGTGGCACTGCTGGAGGCCGAGGGAAGGTGCGTGTTGGGGCCAGGCTGCCCCCCTGAGTACCATGGGGTAACTTGCTTTGCCTTGCAAGATCAACACATGTGTGGACATGGTACTGCTTCTGTGGAAGGGAGGTTCTGTGCCTGATCTGTACCTTGTCTCCCCACAAGGAGGGTGGGATTTTGTGGGGTATATGGACGAAAGTAATCCCTGATGCTCTGATCACAGTTTTTAAAAACTTAACTGGGAAAATGGAGTCCCCTTTGTTTTCTGGTGTCTATTCTCTCTTTGATAAAAGGAAAAATAAACACTGCAAATTTGTTCAGAGACTTCAGTATTGCTCCAACTTTTTGTTCTATCAGTTTGTCCTCTGTTAACAGGAACTTTTTTTGCGTTAAAGGGCTGGTAGACCCAAAATTGTTTCAAATACTGTCTTTTATTGTAACTTAAAATATAAATGTATTTTTGACTGTATGTTATCTCTAGGAACAAAGAACATCTGATAACACAGTTACCCAAATCTTCTCACCAATATTTTCTCATGCATGTACTTTTACATAAATTATTTGAATTCAGACAACGTATTTTGTATTGTCTTTAATTAAATGGTTGAACTTTCTGTAAACTTTTGTACTACAGCAAAGCTGTTCTGTGTTTCTTTATTAGACCAGATGCTGGAGGGGAAATGTTAATAATATCCTGTGGGTATTCAGCCTCAGTTATACAAAACAGGAATTTATTACTTAAGTTATAAGAAGGTGGTCTTTTGTCACTGTCACAGGAGATACCACCATGTAATGGTACTTCTGTCTCTTCATGCTTGGAAGAGATTGATTTAAATAATTAAAATATTTGCATGGTAAATTGTTGGTGTTTGTGATTAATATTAGTCAGAAGTCCACTTGCACTTGAACTTCTGGAATTAACTGAGGCTTTTTGTATGCAAACTAAGCCTTTTTGAACTTTCCTGGACTTTGGAGCTCCTCATGGTTTTTTTTATTCCTGAGTCAGTCCCTTCTGTGGACATCTGTGCATGAAGAAGTGCTGTGAGTAAAACATCTGTACTGGAAGGATGGTCTTATCCCAGTTTGACAGCCTATATAGGCTATTATTTTCCTCTCCTCTGGTTGCATTGCATTGTAGAACTCTTCATAAGTGCTGTTCAGTCTGTCACACTTCTACCCAACATGTTTCCCTCTTCTCGGTCTGACCTTTTACATGATCTAGTGACCAGCTGACAGAGCTGCACTATATAAACTGAAGGCCTTAATAAAGTATTGAGAAATTATCATCCTGCTCTGAGAGTCTTATGCCTCCGGAATTTTTCAACCTGGAATATTAAGAAAATAGCTAGAGTTTTGGTAACACAAATTCAGTCTCTTGTTTTAAAGTCTTTAATGTTTGTTAAGGCTTTTACCTTTGTCTCAGTGTTCGGGACTCTTCGCATCCATGGTGTTGGTTCAAAATACTGTTGGGGGGGGTGGAAGGGTGGGGATGCAGGTGGAGGGTTTGGGGCAAAATTGGAATTTGAAAGCCAGGCAGAAGGATATTTTTGTTTTGTTTTGGAAGACAGGTGGGGTGTGTGTGTGTGTTGGAGTGCTGAGGTAGTACCTTTCTTTCCAGTAAGATGATCCCAAGATAAGGCCTGTTGCAGGCAGGAAACAGTTCTGGTTTTACAGTCTTGACCTTAGTAGTGCACAGGTATGTGAGCAACTGGCTTAAGGAACACTGCAGCTATGAATGCTGCTCCAGAGTCTCATGAGTTGCTCCTTCTGTGTATGTGTACAAAGATGAAGCTGCTGTGAAATACCTTAATTATTCGAGACTTAAGACTTAATGCATGTTGTGCCTATTTTGTGTTCAGTTCTTGCTAGTGTGTTTATTAGACTGTCTTATTTGTTTGTTGTTATGAAATGGACCATATGCTTTTGCCTGGAGGGTTTAAGCCCTTTCAAACGTGAGTATTGATTTGTCTATCAGAAATCAGATTATCTTGTTATGGAATATGAAGTGTAGTGAATGGGACCATTATCTGGTTAGAAAATGTGTATCCAAAGAGTGTATGATTTGCCATATTGGACCTACAGCTGCCATTCTTGTTAGGAACAGATTGCCACTGAGCAGGTTGGTAGGGCAATAACATGGAGTGCCAGTTTATCTTTGTGCGGCACTGCTGCTTGGATTTGGCAGTGATTTGTTCGTAGAATGGTGATCCTACCTAGTTTTGCTGAAAATGGCTTGTCTGTTACTTCCAGGTATGAACAAGGAGGAAACAGAGGAGAATGACATTCTTCCGGGTCATTTTCCCTGCATGGGGATGCATAGATTGTCTATTGAAGGATTAAAAAACCCTGTGATTTGCATTCATAGTACTTCCCTGTTTTTCTCTGTGCCCCAAAAGCACTTTTAACCTGCTGAAAGATTGGAAGAAAAAGCTCGTGAGGCTTCCCTTCCCCAGAGTGGCTTTTCTGCACAGGTCAGCTATTGAATCATAGAAGTAACCATCAAAGGAAAAGCGATGGTAAAATACCCCCTTTTGAACACAGACATCCTTGAACAGAAAAAGAAGAATGATTGCAGGTGATTTACCTCTGAAATAAAACTGCCAAGTTACCAAAGACTACATCAAAAGCCAATTGGATATTAAAAGGACCACAGTCCCTTTTGGTGAAGTTTCAGATAGGCTTTAGTGCAGCTCTGCAAGTGACTTTTCTCTGCATGGTCCCCCTATTAGTTACTTGCCCCATTTTGTGTAGAAATGCTGAAGGGTATCGTTTTCATTCTGTACGTTTTGCTCTCTGAGAGCCCCAAAACCTCTTAAGGGAAGGCAGGACTGGGCAAGAGTCGGCAACCAGAGCCACTGTTTGTAGGAGAACATCCCAAGAAGAGCTCATGCTGTGAGAGGCAGTCTCATCTTCATTTGTAGTCCTCAGTTGTGTTGTAAAGGCAGCAGATAGGGGGAGAGTTCTGGGAAAAAAAAATTGCTGGATTGTGTTTGTCAGGGGTTATTGTGCTGACATGCTGAGGAACAGGGTGCTGCTTTATGCAGATATATAAAAAAAAAAGAGATTCCTCCTGACCTGCAGGAAACGTTAACATCTTGTAGGATAGTAATCTTATCTCTGCAGTAGATTAATGGCTTGGCAGTATGTTGTGACAGATGACAAAGTCTTGGGAAAACCAAAAGGCAGTTGCATGTTATGTTTCTATGGGTCACCCAGATGATGTGTGAGGGATTTGGATGCTTGTGAACTCAGTCACTTGTAAATAATCCTGCAGGCTTCAAGGCTCAGTTTTTGTATGTTTGGGGGATTCCTGAGATGGGATTTGTCTGCCTAAATACAGACTTTCCATGTTGCAACTGGGCCATTCACCCTTGTTTACACACCTTGTAACCCCTTTGTGTATGGTAGAACCAGCCCTGGAGAATGTATTTTCTCTGCTGTAGGTGTTACAGTTCAGGGTGGAATTGCTCATATGCGGCAAACAGGAGGTTACTGGCTTACAGCCTCTGTGCCAAAAATATAGTGTTGATGTTAATTCTTACTGTCTTCTAATATTCTCTAAGCCACAGTGAGTATTTGGAGTGCATTGGAGTTTCAGCCCTGCCTTTTGCCTGGAGTTTGCGCAGCTTTTGATTGAGCTGGCCTGTGTCATGTTACTTTTGGTCAGTGAAATTATTAATTGTGCAAGTTAGCTTGTACATGAAATGGAAGGGTTTATTTCTACATGAAATAACTAGTTCATTGGATGAAAACTGCTTACTGTTGTAAAGCAAACTGACTTTAATTGCGAGTGGAGCAGCTTGGTAGCAAAGAGGGGTGACAGGGAAACAAATGACTTCTTTAGAAACTCTCCGGCAGAGAGAGTTTCTGGGTGGCTGTTCTCTCTGATATTCCGTGTCGGCAGCAAATTACGATGATTTTTTTTTGTTTTCATTTCAGCTGCCATGACAAATGATGCCAATGTTGCGCAGCAGCAGGGAACTCTTTTCTAAATTACTTTGCTTAAAAAATGCAGCGTGCTAAACAAAACAGATTGTCCAACAAAAAAGAACTGAAAGCATACTTACAATTAACCTGCTGCTAAAATCTGTCAGCTCGGTCTTGCTGAAAGTTGGTGAAACACAAGGTAGGCCAATGGTGTGATGTAGTTAAAAGTGTTACTAATGAATCACTAAGAGAATTGTGTCCTACAAAAAAAATCTGTGATAATTTTCATTAATATTCTGCAGCTACTCCTATTCAGTGCTGGGTTTGCTTGTGTCTCCCTGCGTCACATGTGGTTCTGATGTCAGCGTGGGGGGCACATAATGAAACACTGAAAAATACAGTTGCAGAAGAACAGAACACGAAAAGGAAATAACCCACCCCTGTCAAAGAAATACAACAAAATTATTAATTTCATTAAAATATCTGAATAAACAACCATAACAGTATTTCAATCTAAACTCGTATCTTTCTTTCTGGCAGTTCCACTGATGGTTGTGATGCCTAAGGGTTTCTTTGATTTTTGATTTTTCAATTTTATAGATGATAGAAATTATTGTAGATCTAATGTACTAGTAAAATAACTTCAGTAGCTGAATGTTTATACATACTAACCCCATCCTATATCAACCCCTTAGAA
Source organism: Campylorhamphus procurvoides (assembly GCA_013396655.1). Lineage (NCBI taxonomy): Eukaryota > Metazoa > Chordata > Aves > Passeriformes > Dendrocolaptidae > Campylorhamphus > Campylorhamphus procurvoides. The sequence goes on along the minus strand of WBMV01001724.1, from coordinate 442,595 downwards.
TTCCAGTAGCTGTTTAGTCTTTATTTCAAGGTAGAATTACAGAGAAGCGCCATAAAGCCTGTACCAAAAGATAAAAGACAGGGACAGAAGGACCTCCAAATCTGAAGCTTTGGAAGGCCTCCAAGGACCTGACATGCTGTGAAGATGATGATGACGATGAAGGAAGGGTCCTGAGACCCCAGACCCAATTCCTGATGGGGTGTGCTGGGGACGGAACGGGACGGGACTGGGGGAAATAACAGAATGGGATTGGATGGACACTATTATAAAATCTTGTAATGCAGGTCTAAAGGGGGATTCCTGTATAAATGTATTCCTTTGTTTGGCTCATTAAAGCTCCTGCTCACTTATCTTATCTCCTACTGGAGTTGCCAGAAGTCTTTTTTTCCTCACTCCTTAAGGCAACAGTTGCAAAAGTAGATGGTTTCCAAGTGCCAGATGATGAAAACCCCTTTGGTGCAGGTCCAGTATTGACTTGACTCTGGTTTAAACTGAGTCCTAGTGGACAGAAAGTATGGATTTTGCGTGGTTTATTTCTTAATCCTATTTTCCCATTTTGTAAATTAGTGCACATTTTATATGTGCAAGCAGCCTGTGAAAGTGCAGGAGTTGCTGTTTCTGTTTTGTTCTTGTTATTGTAAATGATTTTTGAGAATAACAGTGCAGGATTTTTTTCTATCTGGTAACATAATACTCAGTATATTTTAAAACTGTTGTTACATAGATCCTGGTTGGATAAATGCTGTTAAGATGGTGTCACACATAAACATTTTCTTTTCTCACTATGAATCAAGAGTAGGAATAGTTGTTAGAATGCACTTTCTTTTTCCCATTAATGACAGTCTGTTTCACTTTGTTTAGGTGATGGTAATTACTAGTGCACTTTACCATTTGACTATTTACTTTAAAAGACCTCTTCAGCCACAACAGAAAATACAATGGTAGCAACTTGTTGGCTGTGTGGTTTCAGAAGTTCTGTTTCCTTCTTGCTCTCTGAACTAAACATGCTGCCTCCTGTTGCTTTCTGTTAGGGCACTGATCTTCTGTATGTCCTGGTGAGGTGACCATTAATGTTGCGGAAGAGACTTTCTCAGTATAATCCACTGCAAAAATAACCTGGTTTAGGTCATCAATTCAAGCAAATCAAGTTAAAAATGTCCTGATGATACCCCTTTAAATATAAGTCTCTGGGATATGCTGTGACTCACACACTTGTGGTCTAGTTTAGTCAAGTCACAAATCCCTGTTTCAGTTCCTGTAGTTTTTGTATGAATTATTTAGGAAATCATCTGATCCCGCTCTCTGAGTGGGTGGGTTGGGACTGCTATGCATGTGCAGTCTGTAGGCCTGGGCATGGCAGTGCAGGAGACACCAATGTCCACATTGCACTGCTGTGCCTGAGATTTCCTACATAGGATCATAAAATATCCTGAGCTGGAAGAGACCCACAAGGCTCATGGAGTCTGACTCCTGGATGCATTGATGACTCTGATGAGCTTAGGTGCACTTAGCATAATTCTGTGGTGAGCAGAGCCCAAAGTGTGGGGCTGTGCCCATGCTTTGCACCTGTAAAAGCAGAGGTCAAGGGCAGCAACTCAGAGGCTGGAAAGTTCCTGCTGCTAGGAAGCATCTGTTTAAGAAAGCAACAGTGCTGCAGGGCAAGTTATAGGTTGGCATCTTCCAATGTCCCAGGGTTTGAATCTTGATCTCGCCTATGTCTGAAGTGGTCTTTGCCTCAGTATGCACAGTAGGTTTTGCAAATTTCATCTCACATCCTTATCTAATCTACTCTGTATATATTTGCTGGTAACTTCCTTTTGTTATATTGGTGATGACATCATTGCTCTTATTTCCTCAATGTGTAAGAAAATGCAGATGGAGCAGTGATGCTACAGAGGAAAAGAAGGAAAGGTGGAAGAGTTTCTGCATTTCTTCAACATGCTTTTTAATTTTCATGGATGCTCTGGAGATGTGCAAATGTTAGAAAAGACAAAAAAAACCCACTCGTACCTGTTACTGCTGCTGTCCATCAATGACTGGTCTGCCTCCACTTGGCGGTATCGTGTCTGGGATGTTGCAGACACGGTGATGCCGTAGCTCTTTTGCAAACTCTGGTCTACAGCTTTGATGTATTTTCCTTTCAATTGTATGGTTTTTTGTTTGTTCATTTGTGTTGGCTGGTTCGNCCCCCCCCCCCCCCCGCCCTTTAATTTTTAACTGCCAGATTGCTGCTTGGAATTAGTACTCCTCAGTGTGTCATAGTGAGTAATTCATCCCCATGGTAGGTGTATATACATATTGAAAAGACATCCCTTTTTTTAACCACACTTAGTCACTATTGGAACACAACTGCTCTTTTCTGTATATCCCATTAATCCCATGTAGCACTCTCCTTTCTCCCTGTAAATAATCTCCATTTTCCTGTGCTTTGAAACACCAGATGAAGTATTCCAGGAATTGCCACAAGAAAGTTATAACAAGTAAGAAAATCTATTGCCATTACTTTCCCTTTCTCCCAATGCTACTGTCTGTGCGGTCAAAACTGTCAGCCTTCATGTCTGCACAGAGCAAACGTCCTTCATTTTCTCTCGCCTCTGAATTTGCAACCCTGATGACTCCTAACACTCAGTGGTTGTTGTTCTGAATGCTTTTTATTTTTTCCAGCAGGAGCAATTAGATTTTATTTTCTATTTAAAATGTTTGAATTTCCTTCTAACCTCTTTGAATCCTTCTTAGAGTATCCTGCTACTAGCAGAACTGTAAGTAGTTGAGGAGAAAGTGTATTTATTTATTAACATTAATACTTTGCTTCCTCTCTTCTAAATGCCAATTATGTCAAACTGTCCTTATTCTTCTCATTACTGACCACTCATGCAAAAAACATAATGAATATTTTTTGCTGGTTTTCTCCACAATCTTTGTCTCTCTTTTCCTTTTTTTTCCCCCATCATATTCAAGAACTATTAAATGTCCAGTCCATGAGAGCAAACTCTGTTTTTGCTGATCTTAGTGAATCCGTTTATAGAAACTGGCAGTTTTGTCACTTAATAACATTGCTGGCGGAACCTATGGCATGTCAGCTTGTCATTCTGTTTGTACATTAGGATTTGTCTCATTTAACTGTGGCTATCTAGAAGTTACACATCCCCCTGAGCCACACGAGAGTCAGACAGGTATCCCTGGAGAATGTTGTGTCCCTCTGCTTCCAAAGAGGTAGAACAGCTCACTGTAAATTATGCCACAAACTTTTGACTTGTGGCTGGAGGTGAGGTAAATCCAGTGTCGTGGCTTTTGAACTGTGTGCAGTTTCTGGCTCCCCAGGACCGGATCCTGTGCTTGTGGCACATCAGCTTGTGGGGCTGGGCTTGAAGGTTTGCTGCTTCTCCCAGTCGGAATCCTGGGTGAACCAGCAAAGACTATTGCACATCTGAGTCATGGCAGTGACCCAGCCCAGTGAAATGGATGCCTGCAGATGTGATGAATACTTCCTAGGGCTGTCCACATTCATTTCCCTGACTCCTAGGACTCTTGGCCATATGATGATTTTGATACATAGCTTGTAGGGTCTGGAAGATGACTGACTTTTGCAATCAGTGTAGGTGAAGAGAAAAATAACAGTGGTGGATGAAACAATTTATTTTAACACAACCATGCTCCAAACTTGGAACAAACTCAAAGCTATAATAAAGTCTTTCACCTTCAGGACTAGACACTACTAAATTGAAAATAAAGGCATTATTTTTGGTAGTGGTGTGGGATTGGCAGACTGGCATTTCTGTTGGCAGACAGCAAAAGAGCTGCTGTCCTTCATTAGAAAGAGAAGGAGGCTGTTACATTCTTGGCCTGAAAGTAATACAGTTCCTTATCCATACTGGAGACTTGCCTCAATGTCTTAAATCAAGTGACTTTTGGAAAAGCATCTCAGAATCTTTGTTAAATTGCTTTCCCAGCCCCAGTTCTCTGTACAGCTTGTGAAAAGGGCAGAACAGATACTGGCAATGGTGTGTCAGGTCTTCTTCTGGGCAGCTTGAAGCAGATTTGTCACGGCTGTATTCAGAACACACTAGTAAATGGAAAATGTGCAAAGACTTCTGTGAATTCCAGAAGGGAACAGACAGCAGGCCCTCAGTCCAGTGGCTGCTGGTCTGGTTTTCCACCATGTGAGCTGCACAGACAGCAACGGGCAGTGTTTATGTAGGGTGTATGATGGGTGTCTGGGAAAGTGGGGAGGCTCCTTTTCCTGGAGCATGAGCTCTGGTTAAACTTGAGCAGCTGCCCCAAGATGAGCACCTGTTGTGTGCACGAGGCATTTCTGCTAGGGGTGAACTCATGCTGTCCTGAGGCCATGCCCATTTATATTTTGTGGTGAACCCTTTAGCTGAAGTTTGGTTGGGCCTGTAAAATATGGGTAGATACAGAGCATCTAACCATAGATACAGTGCATTCATGCCCTCTACAGTGCTATAAGTGTATTATTTGTCAATTAATTTGGGCTTTTAAATTCAAAGTACATACGTAACTACTAAGGGTCCAGTCTGGTGAAGCTGGAATCACTCGGGTGTGGGAAGATACAGTGCAGTGTTTCTCTGCCAAAGTGTTTTGGTAATGGGTTCATGGTATGTGAGGTAGAGCACCAACACCAAGTAAGGGGTGAATGTTCCTTCAGTCTAGAAAATGAGGACTTACTGTGGGCGCAGGACTATTTTGACCAAATGATAATAAAGGTTTCTCCTTATGACATAGAAAAGCTTTTTTTTTTTTTTTTTTGGACGTGTGACAGATTCTGTCGTGACATTGAGACCAGGGTTTCTATCCCTGTTGGCTCAGTGTATCCTCTGCCTGGATATGCTTGTTCTCAGCTACAGACCCCCTTGCTGACCTGATGTTTGGCCTCTAGTCATGTGGGTGAAGAAATCTGCTGAAGAAAATCATTCATTGGGGGAGCTGCTGGCAGACAGCATCAGTGACAGGAAAGGGTTGATACCAGCCAGATCTGGCACTAGGAGAGATTTGGGTTCATACCAGCAGCAGAGAGCTGTTGATGCTTTTAGAAATCATTTTGGCACTGGACACTAAAACAACTGTCATAGCAGCACAGTGCTAAATACAGCTACTCATGCTGAATACTTGGTGCCGTGGGAGGGAGGCCTAAGAGATTATCATAAGCTCACATTTGGTAAAAAAAATAAAGGAAAGTGGAGCCAGTGGGAAAGGGGGAGGCAGGAGGGCAAGTAGCACTGAATGTTGTGGCGTTTGAAGTGGGATATAAGCTTTTTTGAACAGGGATGTGATATGTATGTGAGGGATGCATGCTGCTTTGGAGTTTCACTTGCATTGCAAAGGATAGATGGGTCGAACAGGGAGGTGTGAGAGAAAATAGTATTTGGGTGTTAAAAAATGGGCTGATGGGAGAGGGGAAAGTGATATGTCAGCAGGACAGAGGGCAGGCAAATGAAGGAGGACTGAGAATTCACTTCTAAGAAGCTGAAAGAAGAAGAGAAAACAATGCTTCAAAATGTTATCAAATTAACCAACATATTAAAACCTCATGGGGAGTGTGGTCCTTTATGAATACTAAGGCAGGCAGCAGGAGTGCAGGAATACACCTTGCCTGTACTCTTTGAGCTCTGATGGTGGGTGTTAGTGGGGAAATCAGAAGTACTTTGGTTGCTGCACTTAAGAAACCGCATTTTGTTTCTTTGACTAACCTGCTTGAGAAGTTTGGACCCTGAATGGTTTTCCTTATGATCTCAGGGTTGTTTTGGAAATTTTCTATGACTTAATTTGCCAGAGATGTTTTGAAATGCAGGTTTTGAATTTCAAAATGGAAATTGAATAAACTGAAGGGGGGGAAAAAGTCTGTATAGCTCAGCAGCTGATAGAAGTCAAGAAATTTCCTTCTCCAACTGGCTTCAAATGAAGCCATCTTCATTAACATGCATATTTCAGAACACATGCTTACTCATCATTAATATAGGTGATGAATTTAAGTCAAGTGGCAGCGACACTAAGTCAGCACATGAATGGCTGTTATATATTCTTTTCACTGAAGAACACGTTTATCTTGATGGCATCTCTGTCAGAGCTCCAGCAAATGTACTTTTCCAGAGGAGATCTCGGAAGGAATGTCTGCTCACCTGACTGTAATTCACCCCTCACTCTGATGTTATATTAGTTATTCTTTAGCAAAGCATGAATGCATGTTTTTCTAGATTAGCATAAAAACTGAGTCACAGTTCAAGGATCATCTTTATTTAAATTTTAAAATAACATAAATTGTCTTGTGGTACATGTGTGTCACTTCTTGCTAGTTCTAACTGAATTTGGGTAGCCTTCTACAGAGGTGATGTGCTCAGCAAAGGGTGATGGGTGGTGTTTATCCTGCCTTTAGCAAGCGGGCAGTGAAGTAGACTGAAAACTGCCTGAATGGCTGGGTCCAGAGCTGTGTCCATCCAGAAGATAGTCACTAGTGCCCCATGGCTCTGGGGTCAATACTGGGGCCAGAACTGTTTAACCTCATCATTAATGAGCCTGAATGATTGGGCAGAGTGCTTTTTAAGCACATTTGTGGATTATATGAAACTGGGAGGAGTGGCTGGTGCACCAGAGAGTTGTGTTGCCATCCAGAGGAACCTGGACAGGCTGGAGAAATGTCTTGACTGGAGCCTCATGGAGTCCAACCAAGGGGTATGGCAAGTGCTGCTCCTGGGCTGGAGCTGACCCCAGGAAAGGCTCTTGGGGTCCTGGTGGACCTCAAGATGACCATGAATTAGCAATTACCCTTGTGGTGGGGGTGACCACCACCCACTTGGGTAGGGCATTGTCCCCAGGTCAGGGGAGGTGTTCCTTACACTCAGCCGTGGTGAGATATGTCTGGGAATTGTGACCAAAGGTGGGCTTCTCAATACAGGAGAGACATGGACATACTGGAGCAAATCCAGTAAAAGGCCACAAAGATGGTTAAGGAATGGAGCATCTAACATATGAGCAAAGACTCCAGAGACCTGGGATTATTTAGCTGGGAGAAAGGAAGATTCGAGGGAACTTTACCCATGTGTGAATACTTGATTGGGGGGAGGGTAAAAAAGAGCCAGATGGTTCTCAGTGGTTCCCAATGTCAGGACAGGAAATTCTATTTAAACATAAAAAAACCCACAACATTTTATTGTGAGCATGATGGAGCACTGGAACAGGTTGTCCAGAGAGGTTATGGAGCCACCATCCTCTGAAATACTGAAAACCTGGCTGGACACAGCACTGAGCAACATGCTTGAGGTGACTCTGCTTTGAGAAAGGGGTTGGGCTTGGTCATCTCTAGAGGTCCCTTCCCAACCCAGCCATGATGTGTTTTTGTGGGTCATCCTATGAAAAAAAAATATTAATTGGAATAAAACTGCAATTTTTCAGGGGGTTTCAGTGAAAAACAGGAGAAAAAAAGCACTATGTAGATAAAAGTTCATTAGTAGGTAGAATTTGAAAGCATTGCTATGGTCAAGTCCATGTTTTACCTTTTACAGTTCTTATCAGAGAATCCAAGAATCACAGATTGATAGAATTGTTTGGGTAGGAAGGGACATTAAAGATCATCCATTTCTACCCCAGCTGCGATGGGAAGTGATGCTACCCCTAGATCAGGCTACTAAGGGCCCCACCCAAACTGGCCTTGGAAAAGAATGAAGGGTATTTGTTTTGAATGGCACTAAGAGGACTTTGGTGGTGGAAGCCTGGCTTGGAAAAAATGACTTTGAATTTCCTTGCAGGAAGGAGCTCCAGCAAATAGCATATCATGTATGTGGTGCTACCTTTGTGTGTGATGTGCCACACCTGGGGTGGGGGGTTGTTCCTCGAAGAGCTTGTCCACATCTGCCTCCCTAAGAGCAGGAAGCAGAACCAGGACCTCTACTGCTTTTTAAATGCACCTCTAGTTTGTTGCTCTCTTCCCTTTTTATGTGTTTATCCCCAAAGGTGTTGGCTTTTTAGTTGGGTTGGCTCTGAGGAGGCAGGGGGTACAACAGCTGCGGGTCTGATCTCTCTGGAATGAGTTTCTTGGAATGCACCTGAGAAATGTAGCTTAATTCTTCAGGAGCTTTCAGGACTTGGCATCAAATAGCTCTTCTGCAGGCCAAGTTTATCTCAGTTCAACCACTGAATGTTATCCCTACCCTCTGGGCAGTTCTCCATCTGAAAGCTGTTACTTTCCAATCAACACTGGAGAATATTGATTACTGGAAGAGAATAACTTGGCAGGTTTTGAGGGCTCTCTCTGAACTGGAGGTGGCAGCAGTGGGAGCGGGAATTTCTTTTTGTCTGGAAGGGAGAGAAGAAAACCGAAGAATTTTATTTTAAACCATCTTCAGTATTAATTTAAGAGGGACTGCGGAGGGGCTTCAGAAGTGTATGTGCTGAATAGTAATCCTGGGTTACAGGCACTTGCATGTAATTAGGGTGTGAGGAGGTTGTGGGGCTGCAGCTGGAAAAGAGAATTTTCTTCTAAATTTGTTATTGTGAATAAAAGAACTGGAGAACAGTTGGATTTTTCATTAATAAAAACTTGCACATCATCAGCTTTATGCAAATACTAGATAAGAGACATGTCATGTGCACAATGAAATGTAAAAGCTGCTGGAACAAAACTACTGGAAAACATAAAGGCTGCTATTTAATTGCAAATCAACCCTCATTTCCCCCGAAATTCTGCTTTTAATTCCTTTGCTTCTTTCAGTGCAACATGGGCGAGGCCATCAGAGAGCTGTGCTGACAAGTTAACCTGTTGTAGCTGGAGCCTCAGGGTGACCTTGGGCAATGCACGAGTCTGACATGATGAAAACACTTTTTTTCCTCCAGCCGCCTGTGTTAGACTCCTGGATCTTGGGTTTCTTTTAGTCAAGACTTTTATGCACCTCTGGAAGTAGCGTGAATTCATTATACCAGAGTCTGCACCCGAGGAGAGATCCTGCAGTAAACCTGTACTTTGGGAGTATATAAAATGATGCTTATTCTGGGGGTTTTCCTGGGTGAGTGATAGAAACTTTATGCTGATCCCTGCCCCTGGGGATGCAGGTTTGGATTATTCTATCAAGAAAGAAATGCTGCTACTCATGCCTAGACAAAAGGAGGAAGACTCCTTTCTTCTTTACCCTTTCTTCACTGACTTTCACAGTGCTTGTGGCAAAGGAAAGCCCTTGGCCCAGCAGCTTCAGGGATGAGTGATGAGTCATTTCCAGTGGGACAGAAAGCAGGTCAGGATGGGCTCATTTGCCCGTGTTTCCTCAGACTGTGCTGGTGCTTAGCACTGCGGCACCATCTTGGTACCCAGATAACATTCAAGTTGACATAGAATGCTGTTGTCTCTGGACTCAGGCTGGACACTGAGAGAGGCTTTCTCCGCCGTGTGGGGCTGGAGTTAACAAAAGGAAAGAGTCAGAGTCTAAAACACAGGAGCAGTCACAGCAAGAGTTGATATTTGCTGTTGGCAAGTTCAGTCCCATCTTATGGGAGCTGAACTGCTGGAGACAACTCCTTTCCCATGATGTCTGAGGATGGCTTGGACTCTGAACATTTTAAATTCAGCATGAAATTAGGCTGATCCTGTTAAATGCAGGAAAGTTGTTGCTGACAAGTGTTTGTGACAATGTGTAAACAAACAAGAGAGGATAGCGAGCAAAGTACCTGTCTGTGGTTATAAGAGTAAATGTAAATATTAGACTTAGAGAGAATAAAAATTATGTTGCAATCAGTTCCTCAGGCTGTTGGTGCCTCCTGTTTCATGAGGGATTTCACAATTGGGGTAATTGTCTGCTGTGCCTTTGTACAGGGGCCTTTCAGGCGGTCACTGAACTTGACCCCAGCACTAGTCAAGACTGAGGAAACAAAAACCAGAGAAGAGCAGATCACTAGAAGTGAGAACCCCACGAGACCAGCAGCATTGCATAGAGAAACCACAAGCAGGAGTCACCCATTCAGACCCTCTCGCTCTAGTAAGGGTGCTGATAGACAAAGTGTTTAGCTGTCTGTGATCCTTAGAAAAAAGAACAGTGAGACTTAGTTGTCATTTGAGAGAAGAGAGGCATCTAGTGAGCCAGGCAGCCATGGCAGAGAAGTGTGCTGATTTCTGTCTGCCAGCAGCTTGGTTACAGCCTGGGCTTGAAAGCTGTGAGGAGGAAAAGCAGCCAGGTGAAGGGAGACTTTCAGGAATCGCTTCAGAGCAGCCTGTCTTTGGCAGAGAGAACATCCTTGGTGCACTGTAAGACCAAATACAGACATTGCTGAGTTGAACCTGGCAGAAATGCCTGTCATGTCTCTTATCTAAAGTGGATTTGAGAACAAATATGATTTGGAAGCAAAATGAGGACCATACAGCTTGGTGAGCAATTAAATTTTATCCCTATTTTTCATAACCTCTGGAAGGGCTGCTGTAAAATCTTGGGCATGGCTGTGGAGCTTTGGAGCTTTTGGTATAAACATGAATTAATGAATAGCAAACAGGAGGGGAGAATGAAAATCTGTGAACCATTACTTCCATCTTTGTAAGAGAAAGCAGTCTTCTGGGTCTCACTAGCAGGTTCTCCTGCAATACAAGACTGTTTGCAGCAGGGCTGCTCTGCAGCTGAGCCCTCGGGACAGACCCACAGACAGCACAGCACACCTGCAGGTTTGATGTGGAGAGTCTCCTCCACATTTTTGAGATTAAGGGGCTGGTTTCATTGGTATGATCCAGGTGTTTCCTGCATTTATGCCTCAAGCCAGCCATCCCACACAGTGGATGACCAGAACTAGGTGGTCATCACCTGCATGTGGACATTTTAAATGTTTTGTATTTTTCAGCAATACACAGATATCTTTAACTTTTAGCTAGAATAAATCCAATCTTCAAGTGGAATATTTTCCCAGTGAAGGGTGCAATTTCATCAAAATGGAAACGTTTGCCTGATACCTGCTGATTTTTATGGGTTTCTAACTGAAAAATCTTTCTTATTCCATTGAAATGCATAAGTCTTTCATTTAGACTTAGGTCTACAAAGAGGTTATTGTATTCCCTTTGGTGTAATACGATATTCAAACTTGAGTGAGTGGAAAAGATGCAAATGAAAAGTGCCAGAAGGAACAGAGACAGACTTTGTTCCATAAGAAATGCACTTTTAAAAGAAAACTTAAAGTGTTGAAATTTCTTGTCAGAGACATTGCTGGCAATGTTTATGCTTATTAATAATACCTTTTTTTTAAGGAGAATTTATTTTAAATAAAATGTACCTCAGTTGTGATGGTGTTTGATCTTTATATTTTATTTAGGGACTTTGTCATTAAGGATTTGGAGTAATTGTGAGATTATGTAGAGTGATCTCATAGACTGCTGGAATTTCATTTTATTATTCTCTTCTAAAGTCTGTATCTTACTCCCTTAAACTGACACTATGCATTTTGTTGGAGTTTGAATAGATTTTTTTGTGTTATTTTCAAGGTTCCTGAATTTTTAAATGTCAGATAAACCCTGGGCACAGGGAAAGAGAATGAATGAATGCAAGAGGCGAGCAAGGTGATGCATGTGGAGGCTGGTGCTTTTCTAAGGCATGGAGGAGGAATCTGGCACATGTGGCAGAGTTTCACCTACCTCCACCTTCCTTTTCTTAGTGTGGAGGGGATGAGTGGAGGGTCCCAGGCCTCCTGCCATGGAGGGGTGGTACAGAAGTGGTGTTGCTGCATTTCTCTGGACCACCAGGAAGCAAGCATAGCCCCCAACATGCCATAGGGACAATGTTCAGCAATCATCCCCAAGCAATTAGTTTTGAAGAGATGCTGTTGTTATGTAAAGGTGCCAGGCTCTGGATGGAGTCAGGATGTGGACTTATTTATTCAAATTAATTCACTTGCAGACAAGCAGGATAATTCCCTTTCTGGGCACTGCTGCAGGCACTGACCGTGGTGTGACTGCTCAGCACCAAGGCCCCCCCTTCAGGGGACACTGAGATGCTGCTGTGCCCTTTGCAGGCACACACAAGTAGGTGTGTAAGGCTGGGCTGCAGAGAGGTGGCCCTGTGCTGTCCCACCACTGCACAAGGAGGGCTGCACATGGGATGTATCCAGCTTTGGTTGTGTCCCAGGTAGACAGTGTAAGGCTGGGAAGAAAAGTGATTCCTTTCCTGGATCTATGTATTTGCATGCACTCTTTTTTGTGGTCATATTTTTTTCCTACACCTTGACTTTGAAATTTATGTCTTTCATCTTTCTTCAAAATTCATTTCTTTTGACTTGAATGGAAGAGCAAAATGAATAACCTGAGGAAGGAGGGAATGATTTCATGGCTAAGGCATCTGAATTCTTTGTTCAACATATTCACAACAGACTGAAAGGGGGAGTGAATAATAATGGCAGGAAACTTTTGGGGCAGTAAAAAAATCAGACCATGTATGAAGAATCCAGAAGGATCTTTGGAGGCATAGTGACTTGGCAGAAAACCATGAGATTCAATACCTGTCATTGTACAGGGATATATACATGGCAAAAACTAGGCTTAATGTCATGTACAAAATGTTTGGCTCTGAGCCATCTGTTATCACACAGAAGTGATGAACCTGGGCTATGATAGCTTGTGAAGACATTGGCTGGTGTGACCAACCAACAGTGGTCAAAAAGCCAAGTTTAGATGCTCAGTATTTAGTAGGAAGAGGACAGAGCAGAAAATTCTGGGACTCCTGAGCCACCTCAGGCAATCAGACTGATAACCAAGTCAGGGTATGAAAAGCTCTGGTCAAAAGTGTTGTCTGAGCATTTAAATAATGGTAAGCAGGTGTTATTTATAAGGGTATGGCCATTCTGGAGTACAGGCAGAGCAAATTCATGCTCTAAACCCATTAGACATTTATCTGCAAGCGTCACTACTGGTGTTGTGCACAGCAGAAAATTCACAAGGATGCAATGTAAGTTTTTGCTCAAATTCAAAACTGAGTACATTATTCACAAGAAGCAAAGCTACCACTGAATTATTCAGGGCTTGCTGAAAAAGTGTTGAAAACCCAGTACCACCAAATCCCCACACACCACCGCCTGCAAAGCCAGGGCCTTATAGCTGTTGCAAGTCTTTCTCTATAAGCTTGGTAGGGAAAAACAAACATTTGATGCATAAAAATATGTATGTAATGAGACACCAATGGCTTTTCTTGATTAATGACTGCATGATAGTGTATTGCAGCTTGTTTCCACATTTCCAGCAGCTCAGGGAGGGTGTCTAAAAATCTCATGGCAGGTGCTGGTAGGTGAGATGGCAGCAGGGCCACCCTGCTTTGGCTGTTCTTTCTGTTAATGGAGCAGAAAATGTCTCATTTTCTCCTTCTGAGAAGACTAAGGCACCAAGACCATCTCCCTGCTCACACAGGTGGTGCTCCCCCCTCTTTGCATCGTGTGGGTTGCTGCAGAGCATCAGCAGCAGCAGGTGACTCGAGGAGCAATGGGTGCCTGCAGGGACTGTGGTTCAGTTCAGAACAGATGGGAAATGAGGAGGAGATAGTGCATGTGGTTTGGCATCACCACTGATCATCCTCACAAGACTGGGAATTCCAGACAGTGGCATGAGTCATGCTGGACATTTAATTCATATGGCAGTAAGAAACTCTCATTTCCAGAGATTGTAAGACACATCTGGTGTTTGTTAAATACTGAACATTATTTACCCTGCAAATGAGATTTATAGAATTTCAGAGACAAACCGAATGCCTTGGGGAGAAAAAAAAAAGAGTTTATGTGTTATTTTCAGGGTTACTGAATTTTTAAAGCTTTCCTTAGAGAGTGGGTCACATCTTCATTTGGCATAAATATTGTGCAATTAATATGAAGCATATACTGGCCTTTTGCCAGGTGAGCATTCATATGCAATTTCCTAAAATCTGTTGTGAGAAAGTTCTCTTGTTTTTTCTAATGTAACTGTAAGGATTTTCTTGTAAAGAGAGAAGGTAACTGGCCATTTACGCACACAACGTTGACTAAAAGGCAACATAAATAATGGAAACAGGTTAAAATGAGTATCTGCTTTCTTAAAAGCCTTAGCATGTTCTCTAACTGCATAAATACACAACTTTGGGTCAGGTTTATGGCTGTTCGAACTGGTGGTTGATGTAAAAGGTGTCCCCTTTCCCAATGTTTAGTGGCATTAGTGTGCAAGCTGTCAAATTTGGAAATGGAGTGGGGAGTGCCGTTCAGGTGATCAGAGATAAATGGTATCTTTGGGAAAATCACTGATGGGTGAGAAAATATCATTTGTACAACAAGACAAAACATTGTATGTTAATAATTTAATTGAACTGGGAAATAAAAGTGCCCTTTTGTTCCTTTTTTGTTTTTCCTTTCTTTGTGACACAGCGACAACACTACAGACCTCTGGCTCTACTAGTTCTGCTTCCCAGGGTGAAACCCTACCTAGTATTAATGGATCCCATCCAGGGCTTGCTGAAAAAAAGCCATAGCAAAAGTCTGATTAAATTCAGTTGATTTCATTCAAGACCCTTCCAGACCTGCACTGTCGTATTCCTAATAGGTGGTGGGCATCACACAGGAAGGCTCCTGCACTTGCAGAAACCCCCAGGGATTTCAGTGGCATGTTCAGCAGGGCTGAGGTCAGTGTGGGTAATTGGCCTTTCTCATGCTGATAAGGTGCTGCAGTTCTCTCTGGCATGGTCTGAATGAACAGTGCTAAATCTATATTTTTTAACTGGATCTCAAATGGCTCTGCTAACAGCTGTCATTCAAGACTCCTCAGCATATTGTTTATGTCCACTTGACAGCTCTTAGACATCGACATAAAGCAAAGATCTCATTGCTCAGTTTTTCTGGTGGCTCTTACCCAGCAGGCTGTTTTGGGAAGACCTTCTCAAAATTACCTGTAATTTTGTAATTTTATTTTCTCTCTGGTGAAGGTGACCTTAAATGCCCTTATATTCATTGATTCAAATCTATACTCTGAGCTTAGTTAAGTGCACTGTACACTAAAACCATTTCAAATAGCCAAAATATTTTTCTGTTTTTCATTATGTTTCCCTGACTACCTATCACGTGGGCCCAAAAATGGTTGTTAAATAACAAAGCAAAGAGTGTTTTTATGCCTGTAGGTTAAATACAGTTTAAACACATCTCACAAATGAAATTTTCAAGCTAAGCATGAATATAGCTAATCCATTCTAATCTGGCTTTTCTGTGATTACCCATAAAGATAAGAATTCCTATTAAATAGTCTGATTTATCTCTCTTTCCAACCCCTTTCAGATTAAATAATAGTTCAATTTTTTCTATTATGACTTGTTATTATGCCATTAAAAATTATCAGCAAACATTAGATTTAATCACCTCCATGCTTCAAAGGCAAAGTTTGATTAATGGGCTCCTTGGACAGCCTCTCAAAATACTAAATCCTTCATCTATCTTAACACAACATATTGTCATGACATATTTTTATTAGGCAGAAGGCAGTGATTTAGAAGAAAGAATATTGAACTTCTTACCTTCGGCTTGAATTTGTGTGTCTGAGTCTGGACCTCCGGCATTTTACTTTTATCTTTTTCTTTTTTCTGCCTGGACAAATAGTTTAAATACAAGGTGTTTATTTGCAGTTCATTTTTGTGTGCTAAAGCTTTCCCAGTGCACTCCCTTTTTTCATCTGGTTTTCTTTTATGGAAGAACCCACACAGGCCAATCCTAACCCCATTCCCAGCCCTCCTGCAGTGCTCCTTCACGAGCCCTGTGAGGGTGATGGGACCCTCTGGATGCTTTCATCAACAGTTGGCTGATGGGAGAGAGACTGGGAAATCAAATGATGGTGAGAGCATTCCTTGCCATTTAAAGGTAGTTGTGTGGTTAATGTCCTTTGAGGACTTGGTTATTTTCTTCTGCTGCCTTTCAGAGTTTGGCTGTTCTGGCCTTTTGCACCTGAGTTTGAAGTAGGATGTTGGTGTCATCCTATGGAAATTAAGATCTTGACATAATGTGCATGAAAATCTGTAGTACTGGCTTTTGTGGTCTGAAATTGTTTCTTCTGCTGCTGACAGCTTCTGAGCAGATCCAATGACAGTGTCATGAGGAGTCCCCTTCACTGTTTACTCTGCAGGAGAGGGAGGTATTTTTATGGAAAAGGTCTTCCTGAAAGGTCACATTTGGTTTGGCTTAGCTTTGTGCTTTTGGTAGTTCAGCCTGCATAATTTCTATGTCACCTGGTTTTAAATTATAGGCAGTATTACTTTGCTGTCATTGCTACTGATTTAATGATGATTCATACCCAAAAGAGATTCTGATTCACTACAGTTCACCTCAACCAACCAGATGACTTTTATTTAACAGGCTAGAGAATTAAAAAGTGAATTTTAAGGAAATAATTTATAACAGGCATAGTTCAAACATTAAATGACTTGGATTTAATTACAAGAAGGATGGTTTCTACTTACAGAAATTATGCAAGCTGAACTACCAAAAGACAAGGCTAACTCAAACCAAATTTGACCTTCCAGGAGTTTTGTTTCTCACTTTCAGATATGTATCTGGCATAAATATTTTGCTGACATCAGTTATATGGGTCTTCCTAAAGGAACATCTCCATTTTATTTCTCTCAGACTTCCCCAGGAAAATGGATGGATGTTAAAACTCTTTACTGGTACTTTCTCTTTTAGCTTTTTTCTGTGAAGTTAGTTTGCTTAGTAACATGAATCCAGCTGCTCAGATTGGAAAATACATAGAGAACAGAGGGGACATGACATGACACAATGAGGGGGCCCAAGCACAAGACAGATGTGAATGAACACCTGGGGCCTCCACTGTTGTTCTTGCCAGAGGAGCTCTTCCTCTCTCTCCTTGTGCAGAGCATTAACACTGTAATGCAGGCAGTGAAGCATCACAGCAGGGAGAGGCTTAGGAAGAAGCTGAGTGTAAGTATAGGTGAGCTTATGACCCTGGGCAGGTGGACTGCAATTAGTCCAGGTCCTTCCATAAACAGAAACATTTATATCTGAAAATGGAATGACCAAAAAAATAAAAATAACCCCAAAACAAAACAAAAAACCCAACCAAACAAAAAACAAACAACCCCCCCAACAAAACAAAACAAAAAACAAAACAAAAAGCCCCCAAACAAACAAAAATCCCCAAAAAACCCCAACATGCTAAAGTAGCTATAGAAGTCTTCCACTGATGCTTAGCACTGGAAAATTATTTTCACCACATGTCCTGGAACCAGCTACTATAGGAGTGATGGCAGGGGGAAGCCAGTTGTTTGCTGCAGGAGTAGCAGGTACCAGCTACTTTCAACAACCCCAATGCCTGCCAAGTGTTCTGATGTGCTGCGGTAGGAGCTGGAAGGAGCAGTGCGCTGGAAAATGGCTAGAGCAACATATTTCTGATGGGGCAGTTGACAAGTGTCACTGTGCAACATTTCATCTTGGTAAAAGAAAGAAAGAAATTTTTTACAGTGAGAACAATCAATCACTGAACCAACCTCCCCAGGGATGTGTCAAAGTCTCCAGCACTGGCAATTTTCAAGATGTGATAGTACATGGTGCAGGGTAATTTCATCCAGGCTCCCCTTTCCACAAAAGGTTGCACCAGATGACCTTTCAAGATCCCTTCCTACCTAGTCTATGATTCTAAAAGTGATAGCCCTAGCTGACATGGGCCTGGATGTGGGTATGTGGGAGCCGTGAATTTGTTCTTGGCATCCAACTGCATATTATCCTGATAGAACCTTTCTGTAGAATTGGCACTACGCTATCTTAGGGCACAGTTGCTGCTGAAAGATGCCAGTGAGAGACATTCTGCTGCAACCCTTGCCCAAACCAGCATGTGCTGGAGCAACTCCACTTGGGCAGTATAAAGGGGAGTCAAGAGTAAATATGTTGCTTCTGCTCCTGTGCAGAAATAATTTCAACTTCATTTGATAGAAAGCCAAACAGCACAAACCTTATCTACTTCAATCCTTTTCTACACTTCAATTTTGCACACTTGAAATTAAATTTTCCTTTGGTTACTTAAAACACCTGGTTAACACATCATTAATGAAGTCAGAAGTATTATTTCCCTCTGAAGCCTTGTACACCAATTAGTTGGGAGGTGACAGTAGAAAAAACCAAATGTTTGTGTATCCCATCCCAAGTGGCTTAAAGCACTGTGCAGGTTGCTGGTTCTTACTCCAAACATGTCCTAGCGATGTGTCCCACATGGGGGATAGCACAGCATGAAGGAGAGGTGTTCAGCAGAAAGATCATCAGTGCTATTCATCAGTCTCATGTTTGTGAACTAGTGAGGCCACAGAGTCATCACTGCAAAACTCCATCTCCACTTAGTACACATTGAACACATGTCCTTTCAATCCAGACAGGGAGCTAGAAAATAGCAGGAGAGGCTTTGTCCAGTCCCAAGGTGTTGGGATTCTCATTGCTGAACCCTTCCTTGCTGGTTCTCCCAGCAGCCACTGTAAGTACAGATTGTCTGCAGCACAAGGCACTGCATAGAAAGGGCCAGGGGAAGTTCAGGAGCTCACTGTGGAGACCTGAAATGTAGAGTGATTTCCTGAGGTCATCCAGACCAAGGGATCCTTCTGGGCACACCCAGGCCCAGGAATATCCATGTTCGTATAAAGACTAATAAGGATTTAAACACTACTTCACCTGATGCCGAAGTTGTATCCTACAAGTGCCTCATGATTTCCCACAGTTATGGCTCCTTTCTCCCCTTGCTCTATTTTTTCCATTCTTCCACTCAACTCCTTTCCGTAGCCCAGTATCTTTTTATAAATATTTTGATTTACACACACAAACAAACCTGGAACACAAGCTAGGATGCAGATATTTTTCCTTTTATTAATAAAGATCCAGACAATCCAAACCACATTTGGGCTGACCTATTTGTTAGCCTTTCATCATTTACTGGACTCCCGGGTGTTCATAGCATCCAACATCTTTCTAATTAGTGAGTTTGTAAGTCTGAGTGTTTAATATGTAAAATCTGCCAGCTACAGACTGCTAAAAGTCGTCAAGGGCATGTGAACCATAGTTTGAGAACTACTGCAATGCAAAATAAGACCAGTAACTCTGTGGCACTGTTTGGCAGAAGATGACTATGTCATTCAGTGGTGGTAGAAATGGAGCCTGACATATTCATCAGTTCTGCCCTGTTGCAGGTTGACTGTGAGAGGACCTATAGGATAGAGAAAAAAGATGGCTTATCTGTGCAACTGATGTAGAAGTGCTTCCTCTCTGTGTGTACTGGGACTGTTACCTCCTTTGAACCTGAAACAGTGTGTCCCAGTGACCCCAACACTGTGCTCCACCAAGAAAACTGAAGATACCTGCTTTGGAAGTAGGAAAGATTTTCCCAAGACAGACCCATCTCAATTTATCATGCTGAAATCTCCTGTGACTCTAGGAGCAGGCTGGGCTGGAATGCCTACTTTTGCCCAAAATGGAAGGATTTAATCTAATGTAGGGGAGGGAAAACACACCCTCCACTCCTTGATCAGGCTTTGTGGGTGACCTTCCAGAGCCATTTCAGCTCTGTGCCTCAAGTGCCCACTTCTAAACTGAGATAATGGCACTGACTCGCTTGTCTCACGTGGGTGCTCAGAAATATCCAGAGAGGCTGGATAAGCACCAACAGGAGCATTGCCAGTCACTGATTTCTGCTGGCCCCCATGACAAATTCAGTAGCAGAGGGACAACTCTTTGTGTGTCTAATGGGGAATGGAAATTCTATCTAATGGAGAATAATGGCAACTTCTAACAGCGTCATTCAAATTCACACTCAGAGCAAATGATCTGGTTTATGACTTCTTTTTTCAGCTTGGTTAAGAGAAGAGCTGCAGCTTCCTCTCCTCTCCAGAGCAATGCCAAAGCATTAAATGGTTATGAGAAATGTCTGTGCAGTCTGGAAGTAATGAGGTGCGTCAGCAGGATGCAATGGACAGGGGAGGGGGCAGGGGCCAAGAAACCTTTGGAAAATGAGCAGATGAGTAGCAGTTGCCTCCAAAGAGGGACTGCTGTTTTCCTCACAAAAATGCCTAAGATGCTTAAGAGGTCAATCAGAGATTTATGAAGGCAACAGGGAAAGGTGAAGGGATGCATGGCAGCTGGCCAATGCTTTATGAGTGACAGCAGCTTCCTTAAAATAAATGAGGCTGTTAAAAAATCGTTGGGTTCTTGGCTTATAGTTATCAACATGCATAGGCAAATGAACTAATGAATCATTTCATTAGCTTATTCACAGCAGTTTATTCCCAGTGAATACTAATTTAAGCAGTGTCAGGAAAAAGGTGAGGTTAATTCTGGCATATCTAATTATAACACAAGTAGTTTTTACTTCACATTATTATTTTGAGATGCTCAGTTAAAATCTAAAGTGACTTCAGTGACTGTGAGGACCTCCAGTCCTGTATGGAGCCTGGAGGAGGAGAAATCTCACACTTGCTGAAGGATTCATACTTAAGACTGAGAGCACTTTTTTGTGGCCCACCTGCCCTGCAGAGCCAAGGAGAGGCAGGTCTGGGGTGGGAGGTGAGCCAGCAGCTCTCGGGAATGACGTTCCCTCCTTGGTTTGCGTCAGGGATTTGGTACCAATGCGGCTCTGTGTGCGTGTCCGAGCTGTGCTGGCACTGTGTGAATGCACACCAAAGACGAGGTGCGGCTCCAAAGAGTTCATAGTGTGAATAATTGGGATAGGAGGAGGGGTAAGGATGGGAAGCTGCCGATATTTCCAGGTGACAAGTGAGAGGGGAAGAGGGATAGAATTGTTTTGCTTTAAGTGATGCCAGGCAGTACCACTGAAGCACTCGCCTTCTGCCTCCTGCACCCCAGCCCAGCACCTCACCTGGGTTCTGCCTCTCAGCTTGCTGTCCCTGCCTCACTCCAATGGCAGGGGAAGTCCTCTTTCCTCTTTTTGTCCTTTTTTAATATGGGCACTTCCCCACATCACGTCCAAAATTAGTGATGGGTTGTTGTGGTTTTTCTCTTTCCCTGTGGTTACTCATGAATAAAGGGCTGCAGAAAACTAATTACAGTAAAGCCATGCTGATTACAGTAGCAGAGTGAAGCGGTGAGTTATGAGGGTAACAGCTGACATCCCTGAATTGCCTGCTTTATTTTTACTTTGTGAATTTTTTATTTTGAAAAATCCCCATCTATCTTTTACCCTTTCGATTCTCTCCCCAGTCTCACTGGTGGGGGAGTGAGTAGCTGCTTGGCCTTGCTGCGGGCTGGGCTTAAACCACAACACTGTGAAAAGGACAGAGGCAGGTCTCCTTTAGCAGCTGGTCTATTTACCAGAATCTCTGAGGCAACAGTGATTTTACAATTGAATACTTCTTTTGATTTGTGCTGATTCTGTCTCAGATGAGTCATATCATGGTTACCCATCCTCTTTGCTGTGTTTTATGGTGGCAGTATATGCCCTAGCTCTGAGGCTCTGATTTACTGAAAGATCTACAAATACCGCCTCCTAAGTCTGGAAGAGGATGAGCAAAATCTGTCAGGTAGAGATTGGAAAAGTAACTGTATTTTACCAAGTTGAAATGAACCTCTCTGAAGCAGAACTTCAGCCTGTATTGAGCTAAATCTGATTTCCTTTAACTCAATGGGGGTGAAAAAGCCTGTGCTGGGTTCTTTTGAGAGTCTCACTGACTTTATTTTCATAGTTATCCTAAGAATACTGCTGTAGTCGATGCCTCTGGCCAGAATTCATGCCTTCTCAATGCCTTTTATGCAGATCAAGTTAAGGTGTCTGACATAGTTGGAGATGAGGTGTGAGTTGGCAGATGCCATTTCTTTGCAGACTGTGGTGCCAGAAGCCTTGGGGTGGGGAATGGCTCACCCGTAACCCAGCAGAGGAGCAAGGGAAAAGCTGCCAGCAGCAGAAAATGTTTAGCAAACAAAAGTATTTCAGAGTTCGTAGATGCCCTATGGCATTCACCCAGCCATTCATCAGCACCACAGAAACACACACACGTACTTGCATACTCGCTGGCAAGGATGAGCTTGCTTAATATGACTCAGCTTCTTCTCGGGGTATAGAAATCGCTTAGAAGCTAGAAGAAAAGATTGTTGGCACCTTAGTTTTATAAATATTGTACTCGTATAGAACTGTCCCCATGCTTTGCTGTCTATGCTTCCTTTGCATATATCCTCTTTATTCTCCTCACTATAAACAGCTATCCATCCTCTATTTTCTCCTCCCTATAAAGAGCTCCATAGGATCCCAAAAGGTAGATTTTTTTCTATATATTTGTTGACCACATCCATGGAAACCCTCTCACTTACTGCAGAGTGTTTTGATTTTGATTGTAGGCAAGTGATAGAGAAGACACAAAGTCAGGTTGTTAGAAAAATCCAAAATTTCTTGTGGTTTTGCTAATGTGCAGTTGTACAGGATTTGTTTCAAGTCAGCAATGAAAGTCACCAGTTTTCAGATCAGATTCAGGGAAGAGTGATCTTTCATAGCTGACCTGTTACTTGTCTCTGAACAGTAAAGTAACCAAATTCCTCAAGGGACACTTGCATATAAATCCTAATTTACAAAAGGTCTGCTAGGGATTGCTTAAATATGAAATTACTGACAGGGGAAAGATGTGTCTGACATTTACAGTAAGTCAGTAATCTTCTTTCTGTCTCCCTCTGCTTTTATTTATTCAACTGTAAAACAGAATTTAAAATTTCTTGCCCAGTGAACATATTTTCAACACTAATATCTGCAGAAATGTATTCTGAACTTTGAGCAGAAAGTATTTCTTATCTTAATGGAAGAGGAACACTAAATTTCAAGTTCAGGTTTCATTTTTTTGGCAATTCACCACAGTAGTAAAATTTGTATTAATTTCTACTTGGTTCATTTTCTCAAACTAAGACATCAAATTGAGCTATTTTTCTTCCCCCAGGGCAGGAGGAAAGAATGAAAACACAGGATTTGGACTGATAAATGCATGTTTTTAGAATTTAAGAGATTTCAGGAAACTGGTACAGCAGACAGCCTTACATAAACAAATTTTCTTTTTCGGGCATGGATAATTCTGATTACTCCATGAAAATAATTGCTAAAGGAAGCAATAAGCAATTACTGCACTGTTTCCTTGCACTATATAGAAGTTTTTAAGTAAAACCAATTATAATGGAAGAAATTCCTTTGTTGATGGCAAGGTATTAATACAGAATACATATTCTTAAAGAGGAACTTCATTCTGCTGTTTTGGGAATGTCTCTGGAAAGCAGAGATGGTGACTTCTTTGCTCAGAGCATTCTTGGTTCAAATGCTGAGTAATAAGGGTCAAAAGCCTGTGTTTTTTGTTAGGAAAAAAATTAATAGGTGAAATTGACTTGTGGGCTTTATTTTAGGGGAATGTTCTTTATTAAGAGCACAAATTGTCTCTTCTGTCATAAGCTTGTACAGCCCCCAGCACAAGGGGCACTCTTTTTGTGCTTCTGAGTCCTAGCAATGGATAAACATTTATAGCTAACAGTGACACCATGGTGAGAGGAGTTTGTTGTCTCTGAGATCAGTCAGAGCAATGATGCCCTTGGTAGGGGTAGGTGGTGTGTTTTGGTGCTGCTGTTCTGCTCAGGCGTGGGCTGGAGCCAAGCTGAAGCCAAGAATCATTACCTGTCCACAGGATTACCTGCTACAGAGTTTGCAGGGCCACCAGTGGGTTCCAGTGAAAACTGCCAGAGTGCAAGGGTAAGGAGGACCACAAAGTTACTCCAAAGGACAGGCTCAGCTCTGTCTGCCTTATCCTCACCTTACTGCACTTCACCCATGGTGGTCAACGTGGCCCTGAGGATCATGGGTCTCCCAGCCAGGCCAGGGCCACTTCTCTCCGTGGACTATAAAGAAAGCCTAAAGGAACTAAGTGATATGTACACTGTAGTTAAAGCAATCTCATCCCCAGGGACTGTGTAAGAAAATCTGTTCAACTAGAAAAACCCCCCAAAACCAACCAAACACAAGGAAGAACACCACAGTTTACAAGTTGCTTTTATAACTATTTATGGGGTAATTTTCCTGAGTCTTGAAGAGTTGTGTGGCATTCTATGAATGTCTTAGGTACATGTGAAAAAAGAGACCGTGTAGAAGCCAAGTTTTAGTGTCTGCAGTGTTGGAAGAGGATATGGTTATTTGAAATGTGTTATCACAGACATCATTATCCCTTTGAATGCATCATTGAAAATATTCAGGAAGTTCTGCTGTCCCAAAATAGCCTGGCATTAATTCTGGTCTCCTCACCATGTAGGAGGGTGAGTGTAACACCAAACTTAGGCAAAAAAGCAGGAAACAGGAGAAAGGAAACACTGAGGGTGATTTGCATTTGATGGCACTGAGAAAGTATTAAAGGAAGGTTTGCTGAGGGAGCCTGAACTGGGAGCTCAGATGGCAGTAGATGTTTGCAGGCCCTTAGAGGAATGCCTGGTGTGGGGACTGTCTGGGTTGTGTCACCACTTGTGAGCAGATTAACCACTCGCTGAAGTGGACACACTTCACACAGTCCTGCCAAAGGACTGTCCTGGAGATGGGGAGGGGAACCCTCCTGCTCCCACATCCCACCCACTGGAGGTGAGAGGGTTGGTGTTCCTCTGTGCAGAGCACCATGGCTACCACGACTGAAGTTGACTTCAAAGCTGGCCAGAATGTGTTCGTTGTGTTTATACCCTATTCCTGAGATTCATCCTTCCAACTGTGCATCTGTATCTGAACCAGTTGTCTGGACCCCCTTTATATTGGGGAAAATTTACACTTTCAGAATTTCATTCATGTCATTCTATAGTTTTAGAATTAAACTGCATTTAGAAATACCTAGAATGAAACATAGATTATAGGGTTTGGATAAAGGTGCCTGTTTCAAAGGTGCCTGTTTCCCTCCATTTGCCATAAAGACAGCCAATGCTAACCAGGTAGGAATGAGAGATAAAAAAATTCAGTGAAGTGAGTCTTATGTTGTGCTGGTTTTGGCTGGAATAGAGTTAATTTTCACCGTAGTAACTGTATGAGGCTGTGTTTTGGATTTGTGCTGGAAATTGTTGATAACACACTGGTGTTTCCATTACTCCGGAGCAGTGCTGACTCAGTCAAGGCCTTTTCTGGTCCTCTGGTGCTCACCCCGTGAGCAAGGAGGCTGGGGATGCACAAGGAGTTGAGAGGGGACACAGCAGAGACAACTGACCTGAACTGAGCCCTTTTTTCCATGTGGCTCCAGACCCCTGGGGACCACAGGGAGGCCAATATGTATTTGGTAAACTGAGATGAAAGGAAATCGTATACTGAAAACCTGCCCTCCATTCTCACTATGAATTCGTGGATGGGGGATAGAAGAGTTAGCAAAGACACAAAGTTGTGAGGTCCACTTCCAATAACTTATTCAGAAAGGTCATTTGCTTCCTTGAAACATATATTTTAAAATACTGTTTAGAATAGTTTGGGGTCTTTTTCCGAATAATTTACCTACAAGATAAATATTCATGATGATTTCATTGCATAATAGGTCATTTGCTGATGAGGGCTACATTATCAATCTTGGGAAACTTATTTTCCATTAGGAAATGACAGTAAATAGATCAAATCACCATTAAGTTAGAAATGTTGCTGGTTTAAGACCTTTCTTTTCAGTTTGTTGTCATTGATTTGGGACCTTTGTAAATCAAAATATTGATACCATGTTCCAAGCTTCTTTTATTAATCAGAATGTCTTTTCTGACTGTCATGTACAATTTTGTCTTCTGACATCTCTCATTCTCTTAATTCTCTACATTAATTAATCGTGTCAGTCAAAAACTCAGCACAAATCTCTTGGTGTGGTGTATGTCCAAAGTCATGTATTCCTTCAGTAGTGTTGGGGCAATTACGATGATGAGAGCTGAGACAGGCACCTGCTCTCTGCTCCTTCCAGCTGTCAAGGAAATGTCAAGGGTGGCTCTTTGGTGGTGTGTGCTGCCTCTGCAGATCTCACCCTTCAGACTAAAGTTTACAACATGCTGAAGGATATTTCTAAGAGCTGTAACTTTTGTTCTCTGACACCCAACAGATGTCAATGCATTTTAATGCTTTGCTGTCAGAGAACCATCAATCTCGTTATGCCATGCTTAGAAATGTGCTTTTTTGTCCAATGTAAAGAAACTTTAAACAAAATTTTCCATATTCAAATGTATTCTTTCAGATTGTGGCCATTTTACCAAGCAGTCCAGATCACTTAGCAAAAGCAAGATATTATCTTGTTTGCTCTCTAGTTTCCCGATCTTGTCATCTGCTGCATATTTTACCAGCAAACCCCCTGTGTCACAGTCAAAGCATTTATTTAATGCTGGCTCAAAGTGTGATCTCTGCAGGAGCCTGCACCAAAGAGGTGCCCGGTCACACTTGAAGACCCATCCATGCCCTAGCTTTGAATGTGTCTAATGCTTCTTCTGATATCTTCACCTCTCTCATGCACACTGATCAGTGAACATACCTGTTGGGGTTTAAGGCCAGCCAGAAGCCCAGCCACACACAGCTGCTCACTCACTCCCCCAGTGAGGTGGAGGGAACTGGAAGAGTAAAATTGAGCAAAATTGTGGTTGAGATAATGACACTTTAATAGGTAAAGTAAAAGCCATGTTCTCACGCAAAGTGAAACAAGGAATTCATTCACCATTTTCTATGGGTAGGCAGATGTTCAGTGATCCTCCGGAAAGAAGAGCTTTATCATGGGTAATGGTGGCTTGAGAAGACAAATGCCCAAGTCCCCCCCACCCCCTTCATCCTTCTTCCCCAAAGGGGAACATCACAATGCCAAAAGGCACAGGATGTCCCTTGGGTCAGTTTTCCTGGCTGTGTCCCCTCCCAACTCCTTGTGCATCCCCAACCTCCTTGCTGGTGGTGTGGGGTAAAGAGCAGAAAAGGCCTTGACTCTGTGTCTGCACTACTTGTCTCTATTACTACACTCTTTGCAGCACAAACTCAAAACACAGCCCCATACAGGTGCTATGAACAAAATTAACTCTGTCCCAGCAAAACCCAGCAAAATACAGCATAACAGTCAAGTGTCTCATGCATATCCAAAATATCTGTAGTGTATAGACCCATAATCTTGTTCGGAAAATGCCCAAACCTTCCTTTTACAATGCTATGCTGAATTACAGAGTGGTCTCTTAGATCTGCTGATCTAGATCCTAAATTAAATGATCTGGGGTAGCCTTCCTACAATGTACAAAACCTGGGGTCCCCATGTTCTTCTTCTTTGAGAGCTTTGACAATGTTTCAACCCTGTGGTGCTTTTCTTTAGTTTCCCCAGAGATGTTGAAACATCTCTGCTTCCTCTCTCTGAGGCTCTTGTCTGCAGATTTAGCAGGTGGCACCTCACCTCCTCCTCTTCCTCCTGTGGGTTGAACACTACATTCACCAACATTGTATGGATTAAATATAGCCCTCTGCTTCAGTCCCAGTTTGGCATGGACAAACTGAAGTCCCGAGTGGGCTCCACAGCAGGCACAAGGGGTCTGCTCAAGCCTCGGTGGTGCCTGGACCACAGCTCCCAGCCCAAACAGGCAGACAGCCTTCCCTTGGCAGTCTCTGGCAGGACAGGGTACAGAACCAGTATGGCACAATCTGTACCTACGTGGCCTAAACCAGTACTAACATGTACTAGATACTTCACAGTCCTCTGGGAACTGAAAAGCTAAGCAGTTACACAACAAGCTTGGCAACTGTCTGTCTAAACCTACGCATCCAAACCTGATGAGAGTCGATCTCTAAGATTTTAGTGTCAAAATGTTGCCAAAATCAACATGTTTTAGTGCAAAAAGTTGCAATTTTGGTTATACCTAGGATTTTCTTTCTGACTACATGACTCTGACTACAGGCACAGCTCAAACCAGCTTGTGGTGAGGGCACGATTGGCCCTTTTGGCTGTCAGGACATGTTGGTGGCTCAATTCAACTTGCCATCAGCCCAAACCAATTTTGGAACTCTTGGCTGTATAAGTGGGCACTATTTGAGTTGGCTGGTGTTTCTAGGATCAGTCCTGGTACCAATATCAGATTGCAGTGGCTCTTCTGCTGCACAGTGCCACATGTGAGCCACCAGCAGAGCCATCACATTCTCCCTGGCAGTGACCAGAGCTGATGCCACACAGGCAGATGCTGGTTGGTGCAGGCTGGTGCTTAGGCTGGCTCTGGCATTTGTGCAACACATTGAGTGAGCACTGGGACCTTCTCATTTCAAGGCTGTTTCATCCAGGTTTCATGAAGAAGGTGCTATATGTAGAACTCAGTCATCAGGTGCTGCTATGAACTGGACTTGTGTTATGCTCAGAAATTGAAGGCTATAAGATGACAGAGGATGGCCTTCAAGGTTTTCCATTATTACTTCTGTCCCTTGTCACTATCAGCAAATCAGGAAGAGGAAGAGGCACAAGAAGAGGCAATAGGAAAGCATGAATTTTGCAAGATGTTTTGTCAATATTTTGATACACTTGCAAAATAAGTTATGGCAAGGTTTTGTCCATTTTTTTCTCTTAGGCAACTATCTCAGAAAACAGGTACCAAGGCAGAGAGCACAGATGGTGGCAGTACTAAGGCAGACAGCAAAGAAGAGGCAATTCAGACAACAGCCATGATTTCAGAGAAATTAGGGCAAATATTTCAGGCAGGTTCCAAGATGCCACCTAGTTGGTACCTGACCTAGAAAACATCCTTTTAAGCAAAAGATTAAGTTCAGAAAAGTCTTTTGTGTGGTCTGAGCTTCACCACAAGCTGCTACCTGTACCTGATCACAGAGTCTAACTCCCTGCGCATAAACCTTCCCCTGTGTTTTGGATTACTACTACAAAATGTCACTGGAAAAGGACCTGATGGGTGCCCTGTGCTCTCTATATTGGAATGAGTTTCCTTTAATGAGATTACTTACTTCAGATGTGAAGGACACCAATAAATCTCACTAATTTGATGTGAATTCTACACTCTCAGTCCATAAAATACAGAGAATGGTAGGTAAATGCATATCATCTCATATATAGACTAGAAAGCTGCAGTGCATTTTTTCCCTTATCTGGCACACACATCAACTGCTATACACATTTTGCAGCATCATTTCACTTTTTATAAAGCAATAACATTACCAGAAAATTAAAATCAGCAATAGAGAGACGGATCCTGCAATTTCTTTGCAACGGAGGGAGAGAAAATGGGCAGATTCTTATCAGGAAATGAAAATTAGGCTGGCTTTATTGCCACATCAGGTGTTATTTGTTGTAATGGGTCTGTTTTAACTCCAGCACTCAGTTAAAGAAAAGCCCCAAACCAGTCATCTGTCCTGAATGAACAGAGTTTCCAATGCAGTAGATCTTGCTTGGTAGCTTAGTTTGTGCCACAGAGAAAATGGGAAGATTTTGCCAAGCACTTTGCCAGTCTTTTGCCCCTATTACAAGCAGAGGTACTGATGGAAATGAAGCTGTATCCAGGAATCTCCATCGTCTCTTCTTTCCTGAGGTGGCTGTGGAGGCAGTCTCCAGGATCCTGCTCTGTGTGTGTGTGTGTACCTGCAAGATGACCAAAACTATACCAGTGTGTTCCTGTCTCCTGGCCCAATTTTCTTCACTTTTCAGTGGAACACTGAGCCTTGTTGATTCTCCCCACTTTTCCTTTGGTAATACACGTGGGATTGCCTTAAATACAGAACCTGCACCAATTTTTTTACCAAGATTGAAAGTAATCCACCTTTAAAATGATTGCTTCTACAGTCACATTTGATTTTTATTAATCAGCTACCAAACAAAAAATAGCATATTACATAAACAAACTCCTCCCCACCAGCCTCAAAAATTATTTTTGAAAGATATTTTTGTGTACAGTTAAAATGCTCCTGTTGATTGATTTTCACTCTGCCCCCTCTAGACTTCACAGATAACAGTGGAGTTATATATAGTGGCAGAGTCTGGCAGCAGGAGAGAAGTATTTCCCAAGGATCCTAATACTGGTGTGGGTTAGGTAAGAAGACACAATCCTGCCCCACTAGCATGGGTAAGAGACTCAATGGCCAGAGAATATCATGACAGTGTGCACCTTTATTTCACCTGCATCTCTAAAGTCAAAGGATGCCTGGACAGCACTTGAATGTGAGAGGAGTCACCATTATCCATGCTATGTGGCAGCACAGCAGTCAAGTCAAGAGGCACAAATTGCTGCTAATTTTGCCATTTTCTATAGAATTGTGGGTATATAAACATTGAGCAGCCAGTTAATTTCTATGAGCTTTTGGGAGCAGGAGAACTCTTACATGGTTTTACAAACTGTTTCACACAGTGGGAATATCAACTTGGCAGGGAGCTATGTTAGATGAGGTCTTTATTTTATAGCACCACTACAATGGACTAGGGAGAAAGGATAGGCAAGAGGAGGGGCTCAGTGTTAATTCAGGGCTCTTGTACCTCCAGGCCAGCATGTAGCAGCAGGACAATGGGGGAGTGAAATCCCACTAAGGGCAAATAAGAAAACAGAAATTCAAAGCTGGAGAGAAGTAGTGATACTAAGGGCAGAGAGCTATTTACATGGGAGCCACACAAGGTTGGGGAGAAACAGCTAATCTCATCAAACTAACGCAGTTTGTTCTCACACCACGTTGTATTTCAGCTGCCCAAAGGTATCCTGAGTCCAAACTGTGTGAACAGAGAAACTCAGCCTGGTTTCTCTGTGTAAACCATGAGGAGAAATCCTATTCAGTGGTTCAAACATCAAATCTGCAGTCAAGACCTGGGTGCTTCACCTCTACCTACTGCACGTCCCTACCTTTTGTCCTTGTCTAAGCTGTGCTCCACTGGGAAGGAGCTATTGCTACAAGAACAGGAAAGTGAACCAGTGGGTCTGAAATCTTTTCTTTATGCCTTGTGTCACTCAGGACTCAAAACTCAAATGGTAGCAAGCAGGCCAGCATTGCTGAAAGCAGAGGAATGTCACCTTGAGCCCCTGCTCAGGGCATGGGAGCTCCTGCACGTGTCTGGTATTGTCACCTGGAGGGAAGAGGGTGCATTTACAGAGCATTTTGACTCCTCCTAATAAAGAGGTCATAAATGAGGTAGAGGAGTATCAGCCTTTTCATTTGTGCTTGGTTAGGACTGCTTCAGATTCTAATGTATTTGGAACAGCAGGAAAGCTTTACAGTGACAGTCCAAGTCTCTCACTGAAGCTCTGGGTGAACTGAGGGCTGGAGATGCTGAGCCACCCCACAGGTCTTTCTGGCTCCATGATGGGAAGGATTGCCTGTAGCAAGGGCCCTGGACATAACATTTCCTCTCCTGCCACGGATTTTTGCCATGGCCCTGACCAGTTTGCTCAGTGACTGTGGCTGGATGAGGTAAAGACACTTTTCTGTACCTGTTCCCTGCCACTGAGCCCAGCTGGTGTGGGGTGGCCCAAGTCTGTATGACCACATCCAGACTGCGTGTTGACAATGGTGTTTGCTCTATGTGCAACCCTGAGCTGAGAATTATCTGGGACACTGCTTGCTGGCCTGAGGGCCAAAAATGTGCCAGGACTATGGTAACAATCTAACAATATGGAAAATTGAGTTCCTGTGCCAGGGAATTTTTCCTTTGGGGTTTCCAGAGTGAGACACATCTTTTCCAGACTGAGACACATCTTTACATCACCAGCAGTAAAATTGCAAAAGGGAACACACATGTATATGTATATCTAACATAAGTTAAATACAATGACATACTTATGAGATTAATTATAGGAAACTTGGATTTATAACAAGGTATTTAGGCCCCTAATGGTTAAAGAAATACCAATGGGAATTCAGTATATCTGTGTATTTGGAGATCTAGGCCAGACTCCCTGTCCCAGAGGATTTTTGGTCCCACTAGATACTTCTCTGTTAGCAGGAATGAAGAACCAGCATAAAGATGATGTGCATTTTCCTTTTATCCTTCCCCTGGTAGGCATTATCTTCCTTTGATAAAGTTTGTCCTTGCTGCCAATCACTTTCCCTCTCCCATGCTGCTCTTCTGCCAGACCACACAGAGGAAGCTCAGAGGTTCTTGCAGTGATTTGAGTGGACTGACTAGCCTTCACAACCCTCAGTGCCCCAGGAACAGAGCTGAAGGCCATATATCTTATTTAAATTGCCATCTTAATGTGATCTCTTGAGGCTCTTTAGGCTGGGATTCGGATGGAGCTGTGCACTGAGCCCATTCATTATCCTTACCCTGGTGCAGATTTCACCAGCTTCCTGATCTGTAAGTAAGTCAGCTTCATAAAGCAGCATTTCTGTCCTAGGGCTTCATAAAGCTTCATGTCTGTTCTAGGGCTTCATAAAGCACCATTTCTGTTCTAGTCTTCAGCTGGGAAGATACAGCTGGAGGGGGCTGGATAACAAATTGGTGAGACTGCATGGATCTGCAAGTGAGTGTTAGTCTGTGTCTCTTACCTATTGCCTTGTAACTATTTACAGAAGCCTTGTGAATTGAGGTAAGCCATGTAAGACCAGTCCACTGGCACTTGCTATTCCACACTGGAATTAAGATGTCCCATACTGGGACATTTCCTAGTGACCCATGGATCCCTACTGTGACTGGCAGGTATCCAGAGAAACCTTCATGCTGAAGTTCTTTTTATGTGTCAGTTGAACATTGAGATGTACTGATGGAATGGACTAAAAGTGTTTAAAAAGGGGCAAGTGATCCAAAGCTGGCTGTAAGGGGTGAACTCTCCTTTAAAGGTGGCACAGTAGACTCAGTGGCAGTGGACTCCATGGGCGCCTGGCTGCTGGTGGGGAGGAGCAGAAAGGGAAGGAAAGCTGGGAGAGTCTAATGGCAAATACTTTTCTGATCCATTAATTATGAACTAAGGAGACAAAATGGAAGGCCTGGCAGCTGTGGGGTCAGGGCTGCAATACAGAGAGCCTCTGCCCTAAGGGTGATGGGGGAAGGTGGAGTTGGGTGAAGAAGGAGAGGAAGCGGAAGGCAAAGCAGGCAAAGAAGAAAAGAGGTGTAGAGGCTGAATAGGAGTGGGAGAAAGAAAGAACAATTAAATGATCATCAGTTCTGATTCACTCTTGTACAAGCTGTCTGATTTTCACAGATTCTCAGAAAAGAGAAAAGTCTGTTTAGAAACAGCTTTATCTTTGCAAAGCAAAGCAAAGCAAAGTCCTTTCTCACTAAAAGAAAGAAGCACTTTGCAGAAGTGAACTGAGTTCCCATGTTTAGCTAGACTTTTAAACCTGTCCTTACCTGGGTCTTTTCTGCACCAGAGATCTCATTCATTTCAGTTTTTGAATCAAGCAGACAAAGTGTAGCCATTCAATGGATTGGAAGAGAGACAAACACAGAGGTCACAACAATCTTATTATGCATGTGGAATGTGACTTACCTTTTCCCTGGATCTATAATCTGATTTTTCTATTGCAGCTTTTCTCCCTACATGAAATCTCCAATCACAAGGATTTAGTTTACCAACTATGCAATCATTTTACAGACAGTTTCTATTAAATTTGGAAGTGATGAACTTTCAATAATAATTGTGTCCTATTATCTCAGTTAAATTTAAAACAAATATTCCTCTCCTCATAAATTTCACTAGACATCTGCCAATGAGGCAAGCCTTATATAAGGCAAGCATTTGAGCTGCAGGAATATTGAACAATAGAGAAGTCTACATGTGCATTGCTATGCACACACACAAATAGAAACAGGTGTGAACATGTAAGCAACCATCTTTTGGTGTGTTTGCCAATTAAACCAGTCCAAATCTGATTACATTCTCAGTGTACTGAGAAGGGCCTCAGCTTGCAGCAAAGATTTCAAAGGATCACTTAATCCTGCCAATATGTCCTGTAGTCAGGACTGGTCAGTCTTTACAAAGCCCTGTGATGTGGGAAAAGTAAGTCATGAACTGGAACGGGTGAGGAGACATGGGCTTTTTCCCATATACAACAAATTGTGGAGGGTCTGCTCTAGTTGGGTGTTTGGGAAGAAGCCTCACTTTCATCACCATTCACAAATCCTAGTACAAACCCTGAGCAACAATTACATTTCCTTTTGACAGCACTAATTTACCATTGAGTGAATTCCAGTAGGTGTTTGCGTTTTTTTGTGTGTTTTGGTCTTTTTCTGACTCCCATTTAGTTTTTTTCTAGAGTTTCCCCTCTACAATGCCATCTTCTTGTTCTTGGCTCTTCTGGCATGAGAGTGAGGTCAGTTGCAGGGACCAGCCTTTCTGAGCTGTATCTGATCTTTCTATCCACAGCAGCCCCATTGCAGAGGGAAAACCCTTGTCAGAAGCCTGGATCTTGTGTGGGATCCCCAGGGAGAGCCTCTGCTTTCCTTCCACACATTGCTACCTGCTTGTTTAATTCCCCGACCTGTAGTGCTATCCAGGAAAACAAGCACAGTATTTTGGAACTACAGCCCTGCTCTCCTTTAGGAACCGTGGAGATATTTTAGGAACTTGGATGCCTGAGGTGGTTTACTTCTCTGAAATGTGGATGTTTAGGGCCTTGTTGCCTCATTAAAAAAATAAAGTTACTAACTGCCAAGTGCATTGAAGGCCTGGGATGAAAACTGTCTCCTCTTAAGCATTGTCTGACTTTAGTGTGCTGACAGTAGACTGCCTGCTAATTACATGGCTGCCTTGAAAGCAATAACCCAGCTCCCTGCAGGCTCATGGTCTCTTCATTTTCTGAGAGCAGCAAGCAGGGCAGCCAACATCTTGCAGATCAGAGGATAATACTGCAGTAAGAGGGAACTGGGACTTCAGGATGTTGTTCAATAAAAAACGTATTTTGACTAGTAGCAAAGAAACCCAGCTAACTTCTTTTCTGTACAGGACACAGCCTAGCTCTTAATGCTCTACTTATTTTGCAGGGATGTAGCAGTGTGGGGTTTGGTTTTACTTCTGAAAAAGAGCTGAGTGCTACAAGGTCAGGTCACGGCACAGAAGCACCTGCTGTGCCAGGGGAAGGCTACAGGGATATAAAAGCATTTGAGTCTAAGACAGAGACTTTTGGTAGAATACGATTTCCTTTCATAGTCTGATCAAATCTGTTTCCAGAAAGTTTATTGATATTGCTGTAGTGAGAGGAGAGCCTGGTAGCAAGGCAAAGATGTAGGTCACTGCCCCAAAAGCTTGCTGCAGGAGGAGGGAGTTATCTAAACAAATGGGACCATCAAACAGAACTGGGAGGACCAAAATGGGATACTGGTTTCTCTGAGCTCACATGTCAAAGGTGAAAGATCTCATCTCAGTCCATACCCTTCCACAGGTTCCCCCTCTTTCAGTTGTCTGCACGTGCTTCATCTCTCACTGCGGGGCAAATGCAACAAAAATATTGTTCTCTTCACTGTTGCTGATGAGCAATCTGTCTCTTACTTATCTTTAACACACTGTGCTAGAGAGAGCCCTGCTGGCCTGTGTGTACTTGTAAAGGTCTTGCAGCTGATAGGGAAATTTCTGATGTGTCTGCATTCCCTAGACCTCACATTACAGTGGGGATTGACATTTCCTTTAGACTTGAGGTCAAAAGCCATATAAAAATAAAAAACTTTCCTAAGATGTTATAAATGAAGTTGCTCTTGTAGCTGGCCTGACCTCTTTAGTATCCCCAGCAAACAAGTCAGGAATATTTTCTAAGATAACAGTGTTCCAGAATAAAAGCTCCTCTGTTCCCAGAGCTATTAGAAAATAAAAGCATCCCCTTGGTCCAGTGCTTTATTCCTGCCCTGTGAGCAGTATGAGCATCTTCCCTACAGGTCAGTCCAGCTTTGAGATCCTGATGGCAGTTATACTACAGATTTGTTGGCACCAAACATTGTTGATATTTCAGCCTCACTTGGTGGTTTTAGGTGGCAAAATTTGACACAAGGATGTTGAAAACATCTGTTGGAACTCAGGATAAAAGCTATATGGACGCAGCCTTGTTTCAATAGTAGCCCACTTTCCAAAGATCCTTCTCCCAAAGCTTTCTCAGTGCACTGCATTATCTGTTGTCATCATTATCATCACCATTATTAATAATTTGAGTCACTGTACTGCTTTGAGGTTTGTACTAGGAAGAGGATCTCCCTGCAGCAGACAAGAGTGCACCTGTCTATAGGAAGAGAGAGTCCATACTACAGAAATCTCACACCATAAATATGTGAAATCAGAGACAAGGCAGATCCTCCACTCGAGGCTTGCCTGCCTTTTCCCATCTCCTGACAGAAAAAGAAAGGTTTCCTTTTTCACGCCAATTCAAAGTGGTGGGCAGTGTCTCCCTATATTAAGCTCTACCCTACTTATGAAACCCAGAAAGGTCCTTGATAACCATATGCTTGTCAGTAGAAAAATGCAATTGTTCTTAAATCCTTACAGGATGCTATCTGCTACTGTTGCTTGGCTGGTGGGTGTGCATCCATCGATCCTCATGTATCTAAGGGTTAGCCATTTTCTCTAAACTAGTTTTCCATAGTCCCAGTAAAACTTCAAGATAGAGATAGGAACTTACTGACTCTACATTCCCTGGTTACTCGCTTCAAAGTGCTTTTGGAAGTGCTCACCAGCAAAGGGGAGGTGCTGATGTAGGTCTCTCAGACTAGAGCTTGACTTCCATGTGATCAGAATAATTGAGATTACAAAGAAGCTTGGAGGAAGAGAGGAGAAGCTGAGCTGCTGATAAACAAATAATTGCTGGGATGTTTCAGAAACTCTGGCTTTGTCATTTTATGATGGTATTAGATGAGATCAATTGCACCTCAACTAAATGCTCTAGGAAAAGGGGTGTTTATTCTCATGTCTTTATGAAGATTACAGGTCTTATCCATCAGCAGATGTAAATGGACTTTTTGGACCTCTTCCCCGGGACAAAGCCTAAAGACTGTAACAGCCTAAAACCCCACTGATAAGTGGTGAGTGCTGGTGGCAACAGAAACCATCAAAAGCCTCAAAAACCTGGTAAGAAAGAAATATGAGAAAATCTGCAGAAGGGGTCAAGAGCAAATATTAAAAAATAACATTTAAATCACCATCCCATTTTAATCAAGGACTGCACTCTGTTAGTATAAAAATACCTATTACATTTATTTTGTTGAGGCTTTGCTGAGTAATGCCCTGGCCTAATGCAATTATCAAGTGCCTTTTTAGGTTCTACACAGAGGTGAACAGATGGCTGTTTTTGTGTGACTGTGTAAGAAAACCCCTTTCTGCAAAGAGGGGATGTCAGGTGAGTTACTCAGTGCACTAATTAAATGGAACAAATTTACACTTGTGTATTAAGTCAATTGTGCAGCAGACCAGAGCTTAGTGTCAGGTGAGTTTCCCCTCAGCTCAGGTCAATTAATAAACTTTCCAAAGTGGTGCTGGAAAACTGGAGGTTATGCTGGTTTTTCTAGCTAGGGGAGACATCAGAGCACACATTGTGAGCAGG
This sequence comes from Campylorhamphus procurvoides, assembly GCA_013396655.1. Taxonomy (NCBI): domain Eukaryota; kingdom Metazoa; phylum Chordata; class Aves; order Passeriformes; family Dendrocolaptidae; genus Campylorhamphus; species Campylorhamphus procurvoides. The sequence goes on along the minus strand of WBMV01001724.1, from coordinate 405,229 downwards.
ATTAGCAGTCTTTTCCTCCTTGCTGGTATCAGCAGAAGTTGGTTTGATCCAGCCCATCATAAGCACTGTCATAGCTCAGGCTGGTTTGAATGACAATGAATTGATGATGAATACTTGAAAAAGATATCTGCAAAATCTCATTGAAGAGTAAAATATGTGAGGCTAGGAACGGTCATTAATGACCATCTCAACCTTCACTAAGAGAGAGAGACAGATTTTCAATTGTTTAGGTTCAGATTCATTGCATTGTATCTGACTGTGTTGATAGTACAATCAAATACTCTTATTACTGATTGCTAATAAAATTATAGCATGTACAAATATTAAATCTAATTAATTAGAATTAGAAATACATGTATCTATGTGTTTATAAAATGGATATGTGCTGCTGAATATGAGCAAAGAAATTGTGATTATTCCCATTTGGCTGTAAATATCTTTGATGAAGACTCCCTAAGCTTTGGGGAGAAATAAGAACTTAAAGGGCTCATCTGACTTATTTTAGGCATTTGCCTTATGATGAGCTGGCCAGAACCCTGAAAGACTCTATAGCTCTGTGGTAATTGAAATGAGGAGGTAATGATTACCACAGAGGAAAATGTCTGCATTGCAGGCATCTATATTTTTCCTAAAGAAATCTGACTGTACTTTGACTGGAAACTTTCAGTATTTAAAAAAAAAGAAGAAAAGGAAGTGTTTCTTAGAGTAGCCAACTGATGGCAAAACAGAAGAGCAAGAACCCCCTTGATAAGAACTATCTTGGAAGAGTTTGTAAACTGCCCGGATCATTCAGGTGAAAGTCCCAGGTTCATTTGTCCTGCACCAGAAATAACAATGGGAAAAAACTCTGCTTGGAATCCTGTGTGCTTCTGGGATTTTACTAAACAAGGTTATGCTACTGCCAAGTGAAGACTGATATACAGGCTGCATTTGAGCTACTCTTCAGAGGAATTAACTTTTCATTATTCAGAATCAATTTCAATTTAGTTTGCTTTCTTCCGAATGTGGGAGGGATGGTGAGCAGAGTGAAAGCAGTAGAGAATGTGAATAATGGTAAATACATGTGGCACGCCTTTGTTACTGTAAATAGGAGTAATTCTGCCAAAATTAGTGTTCTGATTTAACTTGAATATTCAGACTGGCCTATTATTATACTGCACAAATTACGTGATTTGAAACTTTTCACGTTTTATGCCTCTCTTAATTGACAGAAAAATTCTGTGAGAGATAAGCATAAGCCACAAACAGAAGTTTTACATCTGAGCCAAGATGGCCATATACCCTCAGTGTTCCCAAATCAGCTTATTTATCTTCAGTGTTCAAAGATATTTTTAAAAGTGGTTGAAGAGAAAAAATATATGCCAAAACTGAATGGTTTTTGAGATGCTGAAATGCAACATTTGCAAGACACTGCTCAGAACATGCAGAAGGAATGGTGAGAAAAGAGAGCTTTTTCCAGTGCTACTGTCTCAGACAAAGCATAATTATCTGTTCATGCAGCAGAGGTTGCAGTCTGATCTGCAGTGCTGAGGTTTTGTTCTCCCCTCCACGGGTGTTCCACGAGCTCATGGGGTTCATTAAATAGCAGGAAATCCGGAGTATCGTCTGTCCTGCTGTGAGTCAAGTGGGCAGACCACAGGGGAGCTGGTGTGGTGGCACCTCGAAAGAGATGCTCAAACTTGACATTATACCCACTGGCTGTAGCTAGTCAGCTTACACAACTCTTCCGATCAGTGGGAGCCTCAAGAGATGTTCCATGGACCTGAGCTGGTGAAGGAGAAGACCTGGGCATGACATGCCCTGGACTCCAGTGCTCAGTGTGGAGCCAGGTCTGATGGGTATGGGCCTCCTTGCCCCTGCGGTCCTCTGCCCTTCCCTCACCCTGGGCTGGTCCTGTGGCCAAAGCCTGAGCTGGGAGTGGCGTGTGGGCAGCATCTCTGCAGGAGCACAGTAGATACAGCCCAGCTGGAGTCGTATCCCTGCTCTGCAGATTAAGGATGCATTTCCTCATCTACTCCTGCTGTACAGGAAGGGTAATGATGCCAAGTAACTAATAAAATTTCATACCCAACATATTTTGTCTTTCTGATTTCATAAAAAGCCAAATGTGTCCCACCATTTTCTCTGTTTATAGGCAGGGCATGGGAAAAAATCAGGGACATATGTTGTGTTTATTCCAGCAGCTGTGCAATTCACTTTGCAGAGTAAACCAACAAGCACTGGCCCACAGAGCTACATATGGCAAAGGTATGCAGCCCCACACAGCAGTCAGCATGATATAACAATGCCAAGTCCTATAGCTCCCACTGGAAGCTTTGGGTTTGTCTCCAGGGGCACCCAGGAGTGATTGACCTTGTGCACTTCTCCTTTGTGCTCTTTTTTGTACTTACTGCTGCGATTAATTGGTGTCTGACATAGAGAAATAACTGGGCCAAAGTACACTCAGGCAGGAGGGAGCAAAGGAAAATGTGTGTTATATTTATGACATTTTATAGCTGCTACCGAAGCAAAAGCTTTACTGTGCAGTATTTTCAAGAGTTCAAACCCTAGTAATAATTTTTATGTGAGTGGTGTTTACCATGTGTATGTTTTCTTTAAGGGGGATATTATGAGATCATGACTGCCATCTAAGCATTTTTGGAAAAGGGCATTGTCTGTCATGCTAAATCCCTTGTGCCTTATGTAGTCCCTCCCTTGTGCTGGTGGCGGCAGCTGAGCTATGTACCAAAGGACAGCTGCTGAGTCACTGGAACCAAAGTATCCAAACAGTGATTTATGTGAAAGCTACTTGCTAGGAATGGTGATTCACTGACCCAAATTTGAGGTTTTTTTCATGTGAATTTAAGAATAATTTGATTACCCTTCTTACCAGAAAGATTTTTTCATTTTACAGTTTTCCAGGAACAGGACCAGCAAAGCAACCATACAGCATTGGATGCTCATCTTGGCAATTTCCGAAATGCTGTGAACAGAGTATGCCAAGAATCTTGTTTCTAAACATCCACTCAAGGTTCTCTGCTTCTCTAAAAGCCTTTAGGCCTCTTATCCTGAAAGCTAGAAAACTTTTTCTATGCATAAATTCATAAAATCTCCCTGTGGAAGCGTAGGTTTTTTGACTTCTCTAAGGAAGCTGCCCGGACACTTCCTTGGAGCTAATCTGCTTTTCATTGCCCTTGCTCCACAGACCTTCAGTCACCAAGTCAGTCATCCTGTGCACAGTTAAAAGCTGAAACTTCATCCCCTACTTGTCATTTTGGCAGCATCCTCATTACACTGAGTTCTTCCTGACATGGCTTGCAGCTAGGAGGGAATCAGCTTTATCTGAGCTGAGAGCTGCCTGAAGAACTCAGGGCAGAAAGCAATGAGCAGAGCTGGATCCCCTCCTCTGCTACATGTTAGACTTGAAACTCCATCTTCAATGTTGCCATTAATCTTGCTCAAGTACCATGCTCTGTTCATATTTTCTCAAGTCTTGCACTGAATTAATAATATGTACCTTTAAAATATCTCCCAGTGTGAGATCTCCAAGCATTTACACACATTGGAGAAGCATGGGTTAGTAACTCACAGGTGACTCAGTCATTTGGTAGAAGAAGCAGAAACAGAACTGCAGCTTCTCTATTAGCACAACTTGACACAACTTAGCAGAGGGCAAAATCCCACATTTTAGTTTACCCAGGCCTGTATGTGCTGCACAGTGAAAGGTAATTATTGAGGTATGATCATTTGCAGGGTATGACAAGTCTCTCTCAGGGCTTGGGGTTCAAACTCATTTTTTCATTTCCTATCATTTTGGTACACTCATTGTTTCTTCTTATCAAAGAGCTGCCAATGGTAACATCATAATTCAGAACAGCCCCTGCATTTTCTGACCTGTATTTCTCTTGCAGATTAAATATCTAGCCATACTAAAAATGCATAAATACAAAGGCTACATGGAGTGAAGATAAAATCTGGGCTCTCGGTCTGGAGTGAAAGAAGAGAATTATTATCTATTCTTTTGGTTGTCTGAATTGGAATCCCAGTGAGCACAGCTGGGAATTGCAGCAAATCCAAACTCAGAGGGTAGAGCTGTAGACCTTTGTGAGTATATTGTCAAATACTGCCTGACAGGACAGAATGTTTTTTATTGGAAGAAATAGTATTCTGACTGCCTCTTTTATTTTTTAACTTAGGGTAAATAAGAACATGCATGCCTTGTGTCTGGAGCTGCAGAGCAAAGAAATGAGCTGTAAGAAAAGTGAAGAAAGAGGCAATTTCTTGTAGCACCAGATTGCAAGTTATAGATTATAGATTTTGTGTCCAACAGAGTTGGGGAGTGCCTGCATATGTGTTGAGCAGGATTCATCTGATTGACATCTCTGACATGGGCTCAAAGAGCTAGCTGCCTTCCCTTATATTCAGTCAAGAGTAACAGTGATTCCTACACAGGATCCCTAATAAAGACAACCGTATTGACTAGAAAGGAAGTTATATGTGACCAACACAACTGCAGCTACATCTATAATTAGATCATGCATTTAATTTGTGATGTTGTGGCTGCTCATACTCAAATGTCCAAAAGCCCCCAGCTTTGCCCTCCAAGGAGGTGGTCATCCAGTGTTGCATCTCCAATAGAGGAGAAACTGAGGGGGGAGGAAAGCAGAGCTGGTGGTCAGGGTAGTTTTATTTACAGGGAAAATATGGAAATGAAGGAAGAAGTTAAGTGTGAAAGGTAATGGAAAAGCTTGAATGGAAATATGAGGGCAGTTGTACGTGTATCACACATAAAATGGGATGTGGTTACTGAGGCAAGTAGAAGGATATAAAATAAAGCCCTGGAGAAATATGAAGCTGAACAAAACTTGATACAAATCAAAAGAATGCCCTGTACCAACCCTTCTTTTAGACCCTGAAATCCCTTCAATGAGAAGGGCTGATGGGGCCTGGTAGGACATGCTGGCTCTTGAAGGTCAGAGCAGGCAAGCTCAGTAGTGCAGATTGATGGCTGGGAAACCCCAGACTTCAGTGTTTCATATTAGGCTGCAGTGAAAGCTGGGGCAATCAGAGCTCCTTCCTCTGAGTTCATCAGTAGGCAGGAGAAGGTAACATAAAACCTGCTTCCTCTTCTTTGCTGAGGAATATTTCAGAATGAGATGGGTGATACTGAGTTGTCTTGACTTATGGTGGTTTTCTCAGTATTCCTACAGGGATTAGGGAAGGGCTTCCTTGATCCTGATCATCTAATTTCAGGTGGTCTTTGAGAACTTTTTTGATAGTGTGGGTAAAGCTCGGTGCAGGTTGTGACATGGGCTGTCTGGGAGTGGCTGGTTTGTGTGGCAGCCTGTGGTAGTATCCCTACAGGATGGGGTAAGCTGATTTCCATGTCCACATGGAAAGATTGGCACAGTTTTCGCAGAAGTAAGAGGGAGCAACTCTGACCAGAAAGGCTTCCCAGATGTGTGAGGTAGAAACAGCTGTATGGGAGAAGGTATTGAAGGAAGTCCACAAGATGTTTCTGCCTCATGAAGAAGGTCTTCGTTCACATGACCATCACCATCCAAACTTCTGAAATGTTAGTTCACTCTTGAGTCTGGATTTGGAGTGATCTGACCAGTGCACATTGTCAGGGGTTCAAAATGCTGGTTGGGAGGGTCCTCCAGGGGTCATCAGTTGGCTCTGCCATGCCACTCATGTTACTGTGGATGCTCTGAAATGATAGGATGCAAAATTATATCTGTAATGGGAACTGAAGGTTAGACCCTGAATAAATGCCTGATGTCCAGCAAAACTCCTTCAAGGCCTCCCCCCACCCCCTTTCACCTTCCAGAGGGAAGAAAAGAAAACCAGCTAGTAATTTATGGCTAGAGATAACAACCGAAAGAGGAGCTTTGATTAATATTGCAGGCAAAACAGAACTTAGAATAATGCTTAAATTTATTGCTAACAAACTAAAAACTAAAACTAAGAAATAAAAACAGGTTAGAAACACTTTCCCACCACCACCCCTCGATCTGTCCATGCCCCCTCCTTCCCCTGATGGTGCGGGGGACAGGGAATGGAAGGTTTACAGTCAGTTGTTGTTGGGTCAGCCATTCGCAGATCTAAGTCCAAAACTCGAGCAACGGTTCTGTCTCAGGGGGTTTTCCTGTGGGCTGCAAAGGGGACAGTTCGCTTCACCACAGTCATCACCACGGTCACAGGGGAATTACAACTTTGAGTCCTTCCCCTGCGCTCCGTGGGGTCCCCCCCACAAGAGAGAGATCCTCTGCTCTCTCGTGGGTCATTCCATGGGGTGCAGTCTCTCACGAAAAACTGCCTGTACCTACTTAGTATGGGATTCTCCCTTCATGGGTCTCAGCCGCAAATCTCTGCAAGGCTCTGCTCCACCTTGGGGAGTCTCCTGCTCAGCGTGGGTCCTCTCCCTCCGTGGGTCTCCGCTGCAAATCTCTGCGAGACTCTGCTCCAGCTTGGGGGGTCTCCTTCTCAGCGTGGGTCCTCTCCCTTTGTGGGTCTCGGCTGCAGATCTCTGCAGGGCCTCTGCTCCACCTTGGGGGCTCCTCTTGCTGAGCGTGGGTCCTCTCCCTCTGTGGGTCTTGGCTGCAAATCTCTGCAAGATTCCGATCCACCTTGGGGGCCTCCCACGAGGTAACAGCTTCTTTCATGCCTCCCCTTGCTCCGACAGGGGGGTCTTTGCACCCCGATGGATCCCATGGGCTTCGAGGGGACAACTCGTCATCACCATGGTCATCACCAACGTATTCAGGGAATAATAGTTTTAAGTCCACTCCCTGATCCGTGGGGTCCCTCCCCCTCCTTCTCCTGTTCTCCTCCTGCACTGACCTTGATGCCTGCGTTGTGATGTTGTTAACCCATGGCTGCCGAATTCTAACTGCGCCACAACTTCTTAAATATGTTTTCACGCAGGGGCGTAACTTAATGGTTCAAAAGCAGGAAGTTTTCCTCGGAGCTGGCCCTCATTGGCCCTGCTCTATAGGATGGAGGGAAACTTCCAGAGGCTTCCAACAGAAGTCAATCTTCCTCTTATGGAAAAAAAACCCAAACCCTAACCAGATAAACCCACGACAAGGTCAATAATGACTGCAAATTATTTTGATGTTTTTCTGTTGTTGATATAAATGAAATTTCAGTACCTAGACGTCTTTCAAATAGATTTTTCAAGGATCAGGTGTGAAGTCTATGGAAGAGCAGGGAATTTAACTAAACACCCAGAGTCTCAGGTCTGGGCAACCAAACAACTCTTCAGTGTGGAAACACTAACAATACAAGAGCATGGAGGAGCACAGAACAAGGGGTTTATTTTTCTCTGCTGTGATATGTGCTTAGTTTTCCTTTCTTCTTGGTTTGTCCGGAAGTAAGTTCACCCTACAAAGAAGGCAGTGGGATCTCTTACTGTTGGGCATTGCATTAGTTTGGCTTAAAGACAGGCACACAGACCGACAGCAAAGGAATTAAACTCATGGGGTGAGGTCAGGATGGCTTTCCTGGGCACCTGGTTTGTCAATACGGATCCTGCTTTACTCTTGCCTTGGCCACATAAACTGCCTTGATGTGGAAAGGTTGTCTGTATTCTTGATACTGTTTAAATTGTGTTCTGTGAGATTTCTTCATGCATTGACTTAGATTCAATATGTCTATTAAGGCTAACAGCAGAGATTACTTGGTCTACATGAAGGCTGGGACAGTGAGCAAATTATCTTTGTAAACAGGGTATATATGTGTTTCCCATGCAAAACCCAAGCACTTAGGGAAAAAAGAAAAACTGTAAGGAAAGGCAGTTTTGCCTCTATCTTTCTCTTCCATAGTCATCAAGGCAGCTAGGAACACTTGTTACCACTTATTTATGAATTGCACTTGATTTAGTGATTTAGCAACCAATTAGCTCCACATTCTTGGAATGAAAGTGGTTAAAAATTAATCCAGGTGGTTTACACTTCAGAACTGGTAACTCATCTTAAGCTTTTAAACACTGGAATCTTCTAATGTTATTGGCCATTCAGAAATGACAGAATTATTCTCAAAATGATATTTAAACCAGAATTGAATGTTTTGCATGAGCTCAACCACTGAGGTCTTTATCAGCCCATGGCAGCTTGAGACAAATATAATCTACAGCAGATTGAAACTTCAGAGCATCTGACACTTATGTGCCTTATGTAAGGGATTTTGGAGCTGTGAACTGATGTTTATTTGGACTCCTTGAGCTCAGTGAACTGAGTAAAAGAGCATGATGGTAACAGATGCCAATGCCATTGCTTTCTGGAGGCTGGAGCAGCAACTGAACACCACAAGGACCTGGAGAAAGGGCTTTCTCATGCTTTTAGATGTGCCTGAGAAGGGGTTTTCCCACTAAGAAAATTAAATCTATGCAGAGATCAGCTATACCTGCTATCACTGTTTCTGCTCTTTGCAGCAGCTGCTGTGGTGGCACAATCCCCATTGCAACAATGGAGTGATTCCTGCCTCTGTCTTCCAGGAGGGACAACATGGACTCTCTTCTCTCCATCAGTCAAATAAGCCTGCTGACTTTTTGTGAAGGATTGCATTATTTCAAGCAAGTTTAGGTGAACCATAGCAGTCCTTACTGTTTTCAGTGAGAACCAGCCGTAATATTTAACACTTTAAATGTACAAGTGTAACTCTCTTTGTGTTGTACAGCTTAGTAATGAGAAACTTTTTGGTCAAAGTCCCAGCAAAAACACTCTCTGCTAGCTTGTTCTGACCTTCATCTTCCTCCTCTCTGAATGTCGTGCTTAGAAGCTGGGAGAGCTGTCAGAGTGTGGGGAAAAAAAAAACCACAGTGCATTTCTGGTGTTTGTATTGCTATGGTGATTTATGCATAGGGTTATCTACTGGAGCTTCAGGGAGCAGCAATTACGGATCTCAGGTCATCAGATTAGTTCTCATGGAGCCAAAAGCTCTCCTTAGAAGTGATGACAGATTCAGCTACTAAGCACTGCCTTTCATGGAGCATTTGCCAAAGGTTTTACTGCAAAAGGGATTTTTTTGTTTTTGTTTTAGTGCTGCAGAGCAAAGGACCAGAAAACAGCCCATTGCTGAGAGGGACAAAGGAACTGTGCTGCTGCAGAGCAGGTGGGGCTGGTCCCAACTCCCAGCAGGCTGTCCCCACTCAAACCATGTCATCTGCTCTCCTAGTGAGAGTGGTTGCACAAGTCCATCACACCCCAGTCTCTCGCCTGTGTGCTCCGTGCTGGGCCACTTCCATCTGGCAGATCTCCAAGGACCTTGAGGACTTGTGCTGTGTCCCACAGGGGTTAAGCAGTGCTTCATAACTATGTGTGCTCAGAGCTCGTGGGCTTCTGCAGCACTGGTGCAGCCAAGATTGTCCCCATCTACAGACAGGACAAGACCTCTCTGCCATTCCATTGCTCCTTGGGAAGTAAGATAGCACAGCCATGTCTGTGTGTCCCTGTTGTGGAACTGATTGAAAGGGCAGCAAGAGGGTGATAGAGGTTATTATTTATACTTGTGAAATGAACTGAGTCAGACCAGACAGCAATGATGCTGTGATCAATAATGGGCAGTATTTTCCCTGAAATTGCATTGAAGTTTTATGACTGCTGCTGTTGAGTTTCATACACTTAAGAGACCTATTCAAACAGTGGGCAGGCTGGGAGATGTGCGCTGCCGTGGCCCAAAGCTGGTGCCATCACTGATGGTGCAGACATCAGTGCAAAACAGCACTATGTTTTTAAAGCAAGGAAATGAGGCATTTCATTTGAAATAACCAGTTAAAGTAAAAAATAAAAATAACAAGAAAAAAACCCCAACAAAAACAAACAGATCATAATCATTGGTTCTTTAGTAGACAGTTAAAGATAAAGGCTGTTAATTGGATAATCTAATTAAAACAAAACCAAGGAAATCAAGCAATTTACTAGCACCTATATGGGTTATTGGTTTTCTCATTTCCATTGATTTGTCTCATTTCATGTTTCTGGAATGATGCTCACCATCCCTTTTCATGAATTCTATAAATTATAGTATGCACAGTGCGAGTTCTGTCAGAGAGGCTTTAATACACAAAATATTCTCTTACTTCATTAAACAACGTAACCTTGCCCCAGGCAAGCAGAGTAACTTATGATCTTCTCCTTAATGAAGTCATGGTAAGTTTTGTAATACATATGGCATTTCCATGGGCCAAGGAAGATGAAAAGTTGTCTCTAATTGACTTTGGAATAAAGGAATTTATTTTCTAATTAAGTGGGATAACTTGGGTATTGACTGGGCAATGAGGATATCCTGTAGAACTTTTCAAAGGGAAGTAAAATTGGTCTCATAGAGTGTGATTTGGGAATGTCATCTCTGTCTGTCCTGGTCTTACTACTGATGCCTTTGCATTTGAGGTTGGTGCTCCTCACACTGCTGCAGGTTCACTGTCACCATTCAAAGGTGACATTTGAAGATGACAAAAGCCACAATGTGTGGACCCATGTGGGAAACAGGTCTGTGGATTTCTTTAAAGAGCAAGAAGAATTGACCTTGGCCAGACTGCTGTGTAGCCGTAAAGATAAACAGCTTGCAGAGACTGAGAGAACTCAGGAGCAACAGCAGATAACAAACTTGGATGAGTTGGTATAGAGACAGTAGTTTGCATGAAGACAGTAGTTTTGTAACTGTGGCCAATAGATGATTGTTTTGGTAATGAGGTCCATTAATGTTCGTGCACGTACACTTAGGAAATATATAAAAGTAGCTGTGTGAAATATAGGGATATATATATAATAAAAGTTTTGCTCTTATCAATTCAGGGTTTTCACCTGCTTCTTATCAAGTCTGTCCCAGCAACAACGACAGACCCAGAGCTACTGTGAAGGCTTTCAGGTGCTATAACCATCCTGTCTGATGCAGAATAAGTATCCTTCATAAATTCACTAAGAGGAAAAGAAACCCCTGTGTTTTTCTCTTATGTCTGTACCCTGAATTCTCCCTCAGACATTGTCTCAGGTAACTCTCAGCCAAAGCTATTCTATTTCAGGATTACTCTGTGATGACTCTAACAGATGATACATTTAAGCTCTCAAAGTACTTTTATATACATTATTTCTCTCTCTCTCTCTCCTTTTTATTTCCTTTTTTTTTTCTTTTTTTTTCTTTTTTTCCCCAATGGATAGATTGCAATTGTCCTGCTTGGCAAAGTACGGGATTGAGATAGTTTCTCTTCATTCAGGCTTGTGATGTGTAACTTCACAGTTCCATTTTCATATTGACTTTAGTAATTTATATCCTGAAGTGCTGAACTATCTCTTGCAATCTGGATCTAACTAATTTGATGAAGGATGTATGGTAAGTTACTCTAAGACTGGGTTCTGAACTCAGAAATACCTGGTATCCTGTCTTGGTCTGGCCTAGATCGTGACTTAGAAGAGACTTATAGTGATTGAGGGTACCGTGGGTATAATCATTAACAACACTTAGGGCTTCTTTGGGCTAAAAGAAATTACCTAGAGTAAGTCAACTTCACAGCACATCTGAGAAGGAGAGTGATGATTTGCCAGTTCAAGAGAAGGAAAAACTGAGCTGTGCTAATTTACTTCATACCAAAGTTTCAGAGCCCAAACACAGCCCAATTTTCCGTGCTGAACCCGAGGCCACTATTCAGTTACAAGTGGAGTCCATTCATTTTGCTGGCCTTATGAACAATTTTGCTATTTTTTTCTCAAATGTCTGGCCAGAAGCATTTTCCTGGATCATCTGTAAAACACCATGTCCCTCAGAGCCAAATTCTATGAACTCCAGGACTGGCTGCAGAAGTCTGGCAGGGAGTTCAGTGAAAACAGAATAAAGTTGATATTTGAGCTACCGTAGGTTTGTAATAAATACCCAAAGTATGTAAAAAAATTATTTAAATGCAAATGAAGCTCTGCCTTAATACAATTAGTCATCTTAAGTGCCAAACAGCTTTTTTGCTCTAGCCATGAAATAACAATATAACATTTGCAGCATTTATGTACTTGCCTTGCAGCCCCAAAATATACGTGGAAGTCAGCAAAGATCTGGAAAGAAATAAATATTCTTTCAGAATACCTCCTGAGCCAGAATGAAACTTAGCATCTCTGACTAAAAAACTATAAATTGTCAGATTGACCTTTTTTAAAGGCAGTGTCTTTGCTCAAAGCTCCTGATCAAAAGCAGGGATCAGCATGCTGCTACGTGGTGTGCATACAATTATAAACTAACCAGCCTACTAATCCTTGAGTGGGGACTAATTAGTCAATGTAAAATGAATATAAATTGGATAGAAATAGAAATATTTGCCACAGGAATTTTTAGAAAATGCATATAGTTCACTTTTTATAGGCTTTGAATAAACTACGATTGATCAAAATGTGCAACCACATTATGAAGATAAATGTCCATGCTGTTAGTGCACATTAAATATTTCCAAGCACATATTGCAAACAGGGTAAAACAGATTTTGCTCTGAAATGTACCCCAGATAGGTTCTGTAGGTGCTTTATTCATATGTATGAAGAATTTGAGAGTGGTTCTTTGGTGAAGGTCATTATTGATTTACAGAAGATGTATACCTTGAGAATTTGAATAAATAAATAGCTAAAAAAATAATATTCATCATAACTGAAGTTTTTCCCAGAAGAACATTGACCTTGACATGTGTTTCAGTTTTAAAAGACCTAGCGATATTTTGAACCCCCAAATATTATATTTATGGCACAATATGGCTTTTAATTAATTTAAGCCAATATTTTTGACAAATGCAATATGACGTCAAACCAAAATATTTTTCCACTGACATCAAGCTTTTTTTGACATGCAGTTTCAAGCCTCCAAGATTTTGAATTATTGTCTTGATCCCTTTTTTATCCCCAAAATGGGAAAGCAACCGTATAAGATACTCATTGATCATAAAAGGAGTGGCTTGGGCATTCATTTCCCTTTCAGTTTGCAAGGCTAATCCCTTCTGGGACAATTAAGTCTATTATGAATATTCTCAGAGGTCCAGCAGTGGCTGCGGTGCTTGGCCAAAATGTGGCCTTACCTACCTTGATAGCTGTGTGTGATTTGGGGTTGTTTAGTATTTTATGATCCTCCACACTGTTACTGGAAGTCTGTGGGTATCGTTTAGACCACCAATGACACAAAATAGATGTTTTCTAATAGTGCTTAATGTGGAAAACAGAACAGCTGAATTAGACAAATCAGTGTAATGAGGTGGTAAATAGTCTTGTCAAGTGTTGTCTTACTAAGCAATGGAACCTAATTACCTCCAAAGGGATCATCAAGGAATTAATTGTTAGTCAGGCAATTCAGCTCATGAGTTGTTCAGAGACCCCTAAATGCTGTTCACATCCTCCTATAGGCTAATTTCCTTAGCCAAGAGCCTTCAAAAAATGGTGATAAAATCTTATAGGCATAAATAGGATAGATTTGGCTATTGCTTCTGCCCGTATTGAAATGCAGATTTATCAATTGTAATTAGTTTTAAACTTTACCTTAAAAGGAATTGGCTGACACATCAGGTGGAACTGTGACTACAGCAGGGTAGACCCAGATTCTGGGTATATTACTTGCAGAATCACAGAATAGTTAGGGTTGGAAGGGACCTCTGGAGATCATCTAGTCCAACCCCTGCAGGCTGATATTGTCAAATCTTCATAACTTTCATGTCACCCAGACCTTTGTGCTGTTACAGATCTGTCCCAAGAGCTGGAGGGACCAAGCCAAACAGACCCTCCAGGGTGACCATGTCCCTCTAGTCAGGGTGCTGGTCTGGTATACAAGGAATTTTCTCAAGAAGAGCTGGGAGAATGAAAATTGAGCTTCCCTTCCTCCTGTGTGACTGAAGCAGCCACAAGCTTGTTGGGGCCCTGTGCATGAATGAGTCAGTGCTGCTGTTTGCCATGGTACTCACACCAGGCTGCCCCATGGCTCCAGTGTGGCTGGGGTGTCCAGGGGCAAGGTTATAGCAACAGTAGGCATTCATCTTCTGAGTGTTCTCAGCTACAAACAGCCCCACATTGACCTGGGCTGGTCTGTTCTCTGTACAATGTGACCAAGAGAATGGCCAGGGCTTGGGACATCTCATGGGACTGATGAGGCTGGTGGTCAATGAAATGAAAGCTTTCCACTTCAGAGGCTTTGGAAAGAGGGAATTCTTACCATTATGAAACTGGCTGTTGATAAACCACAAGATCCTGATATTTTTAGCTCCTGCTTTTCCTTTCTTTTAATTTACAGGTGTCCTTCCTTAGAATGGAAAGAGAGATTGACCTGTGATTCCCTGAAATATCTAAAGATTTGTCTATGTAGCTAAGAGAATACTCCTCCCTCCCACAACCCCGCAGGTCTCCCAAAATTCCTATACACGTCTCAAGCTCTGATAGAAAGCCCTCAGCCTGTCTGGTGAATTGTGGCTGCTTTCTGCATGCAATTTAGTTGTGCTTGGTAGCCAAAGATGTGTAAGCAGTCCTAGTGTATTTCCTAGTATTTTTCCTCTGCATATGAAATCCCTCAGGAAGTCAGTGTAGAGGCCCATGGTCAATCCTGCCCTGTTTGGTTGAAGTTTCTTGCCAGCAATGTGATCCTAGCTTGAGTGGTTTGTGACACTGAGATCATTCCCTGATATGACACCAGCTACTTTGGCATCAGCAGACACTCACCCAGGCTTGTGCTATGGTGACATATGCTTCCTGATGGCTTAGAAGGACTGCCTCTTTTTACAGAAGTTTTTTCCCCCTATGTCCCCCATCTCCTGCAAGGCAGACGAATCAGAATAATAGGAGCTCACTGACAGCACGAATGAGTCCCTCGTGTTGTGTGTATATCAGGCATTGGGTGTTCATCCACATGCCAGACAAGTCCCTGTGCTTTTGTTTGTGGGAAGAGCTGCTGTCTGTTGTTCCCCACAGACCTGCTGTGGACAAGAACCCAGTCCGTCAAATAGCCCAGGCACCCTGCAGCACATCTCTGGGAGCTGTGGGTTTAAGACTTGGGCAGTCTTTCTTATGTCATTGACATCAACAGGTCAGGCTGCATGTTGAAAAATGGTGCTGAAACTGCTTTTCTACTTACTCTATCCCTGTGTGCCAGCACAGGACATTTTCCACAGAAAATGCAGGTTTTAAAGAGGAAACCTCTCTAATGGAGGGGCTCCTGCTGGACCAGAGACTGACAGCTAACCATGCCAAGATGCCAGCCTGGTAAAATATTAACAAGCTCCATGCTCAGTTTCTGCCTAAATCCAGTAATGTGCTGCATACAGTTTCACTCTTAGCATGGGAATTATCTCAGCTGCCTTCAGCCTTCTAAAATTTTAGAGATAGCTGAAGGAGACAGACATGCATATCTGAAGACCATCATCCCAGATGACTTAAGTACTGCTTTTAGGGGAGCATGAATTTTCTCCTGATACCTAGATTTTATAGGGAAAATGAATCCCATCTGTAGACTGAGGAAACCTAACTACAGGATGTAATTTTACAGGTCTTAATTTTTGTGGTTTCTTGGAAGCCTGGCTTTTATTTAGAAAGACTTTATGTAGATATTTGTCTACATAAAGTATCTGTGCAGTCAATAGGTCAGGAGCACTGATCTCAGCAATGCTAATGTGCATGCACTCACACCAGCTCAGTTGCTGGCCCATGTTTTATTGAACACCTGCCATGGTTCAGTCTGTTAATATGGCTTAAGCAGATGGATATTCCTGTTAGCTTTCCTCTTGTGCATAAAGGTTTGGGATCACACCTTCTGTCTACCGTGCTGTATTACAAGGTGTTTGATACTGATGTACTAGAGGTGTGTTCTTTACAGTAGTCTGTGTAACCCCCTGCCCAGGTTTGCCCTGCCTTACTAACTAGCACCAACCTCACTGGTGTCCTCATGAGCTGGAACACACAGCTTGAGTCATGCTGCCAGCACGCTGAAGTGCTGCCAAGGGATGGTAAACCCATTTGCTGGATAAAATATGCCTCCTACCAGCCCCAAGTATCCCTGTTTGCTGGAGCACCCATGCTTGCCTTCCTCCAGCAAGAACCCCACAGTGCAATGTACCCCACATTTGTTCACACTAGAATGCTCCTACCTAGAAGCTGTGGTGCCTGGTAGTGTTCCAGTCCCTCACACTGCCTCCTGCTCTTTGCAGATGCTGGCTAGCTCACCTTTGTGTGTGCTCAGGGAAAAAAACAGTGTTTCAGTGACACAATCACTTTCCAGGAAAACCAGGCAAAGCCACTGGAATTGGCTGGAAGGAGGTGATGCAAACCATCAGTGAGCCAAGACCTCACTGATGCTCGGATGAACAGAATGAAAAATTATCTTCAGAGGCCAGGTCAGAGTTCACTGAATCCATTAATTTTCATGTGTTTTTCAGAGCATCCAAAAATGCACTTTCTCTCCCTACTGGAATGGCAGATGACAGTACATTGGCAAGGACAAAAGGAATTTTGCTGTTGAAATAACTCAGTAATTTTAAGTGCATGACCTGGCAGCACAATGGAGAACTGAAGAAGTAAAAAGAGGAGAGAGCAGCCAAAATGTCTCCCCATGTCAATACTTTGTAATCAGCTTTGTTACATAAAAAAACCAGCTTTTGTGAGAATGTAATCCAACAAAACACATTTCAAATGAATAAATCAGCTTTTTCTGATAGCAAACTATATGCAAAGCAGTAGTGAAGCATTCAATGTGGCTATGGTGACAGTGTCTTCTTACTAACAAAGAAATATGCTGGAATTAGAAAAGGTTTTGTGAACAACCAGTAACTGGTCATCCAGACCAGAAGAGTTTGTATTTGGATGTTGCAGTTAGATTCTGAAAACAGCCAAAACAGTACATGCCTGGTTTGATGGAGGGTTGTAACTTGGCTGGGATCACAGCTTTTGGTCATTTGTAAAAACTGTAGCTTATCTCTGCTTGGACAATTTTCAGCTCCTTTAGAAAAAATCTCCTGAACTTTTCACCCAGCTTGTGTTTGCTCATGGCCTGGATGTGCACACACAGAGCTGCTCTTTTCCTGTCACAGCTCAAGGGACCTTTCCTGCACAAATCCCTAAAGATCTTGGAGAGGACGGATTGTTGAAGGACAGTAGTTACAATACAGTGGTGGTGGGCAGCCACAGATTGTCTCGCACATCTGTCTGCTGTGTAGTATCCCCCCCAAGGCATACATCCATCATACTCTCCATTGCCCATCAGGAAATTCTTAGTTTGCACTGTGTTTCCCTCAAGTCACACAGCCCATCCTGGCGTAATACCTGGCATAAGCAGCTGTGTCAGACTGTGTGGTGCAGGCTGTCCTGGCACCCCCAGCACTTCTGCTGGTTCTTGTGCCTGCCCCTCAGCTGGCTGCTGGAAATCAGCAGATGGCTCATCCCCACATCCCCAGCAATGGCACATCTCTCTTGGCTGCTCAAACAGCATGCAAACCATGGTGCACACTGGTAACAGAAATGTTTGCTGAGTAGTTTCCATCCTGTTCATACAACCTCTCTGCTGGTCATTTAAAATGCCAGAGGCTCCCACTGTGATCACCCAGCACCTGCTCCTTTAATAGCATATTCTTTTCTCACCATAGGACAGTTATGTTTGAGGTATTTCTTCATTTTCCAAGGAAGTGACAGTATGGAGGACCTTAGGCAACATAGTCAGCACAGCAACACTGCCAGGATGAGGAGGTTGGCTTGGAGGGAAATATCCTCACCCAAATCTTTCAAAAACATTTTTATCGCTGTGACCACTAGGACATTGACATTACTGGTGTCAGTGATGCTTCTCTGATTATCTGTACCTCTGCTGGCTTGTGTGACAGAAGTCTAAAATCATGGGTCAAGCAGAGGATGTAAACAAGAAACAAAAGGTGAGTTGTCTTCACAGAACAAATGAGGAGCACTACATAGGTTCAAAAGAAACAAGAGAGATTACTTTCTGCAACACACAGATGGATGATGGGACTCTTACTGCGGAGTATAATCTCTGTGACTGGACAAGTGTTTCCTTGAAGATGGAAGAAATGTGAATCAGAGCCTACTAAGCCCCTAAACCTCTCAGCTCCTAAAGTCCCTGGGCAGCAATTTGCTGGAGTTCTCCAGGACAGTGTTACCTTTGGTTGCCTGGCCTTCATCGTCTTGACCTTCTTCTTCCTAAAGCATCTGTTGTTGGTTATTATCAGAGATCCAATAATAAGTTTTCTTAGACTTTAACTTCACATGCTGTGCTCATTCTCACTTGTCAGTGCTGCACTGCCATCATAATGTGCACTGAGAGCCTCAGATGAGGGAGAGGCAGCGAGGTAGGGCCAGGAGATATTTCATCTCTCACTCTGCAATGGAAAGAGAAATCCATTTCATGCACATGGTCTGTTATCTCTGCCTAAAATCATGATGCAGTGCATCCAGGCACACCATGTGGTTCTGTATGTCTGACAATGGCTGCAGGCATTGCAGAGGTGTCCAACACCAAGACAAATGCCCTCAAAGAGCAAACCATGGTGGCTGACTTCTTGAGCAGAAATACCAGTCCTTTCTTTGCCTGGAGGCTAGTGGGGTGAGCTGGTCATGCTGCTGTAGCAACACAGCTGCCCCAGCGTAAAGACATGAGGAATCATACATTTTCTTCAGTATCCCAGGGTAGCACTCACCCCGGGAATTCCCACTGCAGCTGTGTCCCAGGAGCATGGGCTGCCTATGCAAAAGGGAATCAAATGGGAAGAACTCCATCAGAAATAAAGATGCTGAAAATTCTCTATTGGCAGCATTTCATCAGTTTACTGCTGATGAGCTCTTTGGTTTGGTGGTGCCCACTGCTCTTGATACCCGCTGGAGTGCCGATGCCTGAGTCTGGCTGCCTAAGCCCATTTTTTTTTTCTGAGAATGCTGAGCCTTGTCTTATGGTACGTAGCTCTTTTCCTCCATGTCTCACTGAGAAAGGTTAGATTGTGTGGTTATTATTAGCACACATTCAGGCTCATAGCAGCACTAGGACAAGCACTAGCACATGTAAGGACGTTGGGTAATGTGACCTTTTGTTTGTGCCAAGGTATGGGCAGGAGTTCATAGATACGGAGAGTACCTTAGACCTTTCTTCCCTCCCTTGTTCTATTTACAACTTGGATGTATTTGGGGTATAGGGAAACAAATCAAAACTGACTTAATTTGGCACTGTATCTACAGTTCTTATTTTGACCCTGTTAAATATTTTCTTGGTAGATTGATATCCTTTGGCTCATTGATCATTTCACATGAGAAGTATTCAGGAATCTTATTGATTATTTTTTTTTCCACTTTTTTGCCTCTACTGCTAATTTGATAATGTAGTTCTTCAAAACAGTAAGTGAACAGTCAGTATTTCAACATAGCTGTTACAGAGATGTACATCTGGTATTATCATAAAATGCTATTGAGGAGTAAACCAACCAATATTTGTCAAGTGTGAGCTCAGTTTGCTCAGATACCAGCCTTTTCATGTTCTTTCTTTTCAAAATAGGAAATAATGTAATAGTATAAGAAGATCATCAAAAAAATGTAAAAGTAAGCGAATCAGTAATGATATTTAGGAAGAGTATTTCATCTTTTACCTCAAGATTTGCAAGTGCTTTATCAACTACTAATCAAGACTTAAACCAAGTGCTACTGTAGTGAGTACTGAGACATCCTACTTCATGCTGAGCTGAAAATAATCTTGAGCATGCTAATAATTTCTATTGCAGACCTCCCTATGGTCTGTATTAACAGGGGCTGAGATATTATGAACAGGATGAGCGGTTAAATATTAAGGTCATAGTAAAAATTGTTGTGGTCTACAAAGATGACAGAAGTAGTTTCTTTTCAAAATGTCCCTGAGGAAAACAATATTTTTGTTCTATTTATATTAATACAAATACTTATTTAGCTAGCAAGCAAAAAGTTCCCCTTCTTAAAATTTCCATTATATATCAAGTTCCAAAACCTATCATATAGATGTTTTTACTATTTTCCTGTCTTCTATTTATGGGGGAGAAGTGGCTTTTTGGTTTGGGGTTTTTTTTTGTTTGGTTGGTTGGTTGGTTTGGTTTGGTTTGGTTTGGTTTGGGTTTTTTTTAGACCAGAAATGTTCAAACCATCATGTGATTTCAGAAACTTTGTTTTTAAGTACAACATCAGATGTTAAGAGTTTTATGATATAATGAGAGAAGTAACAAAAATTATAAAATTATTATTTATTGAATTTAAAGCAAATCAATAGGGATTTTAAATAAACATGAATTGCTATAGAGCAACTAGAGTGGAGGGGTAATGAATGTGATACTAAATTCTTACATAGAAAAAGATGAAACCAGGAGATATTTCTGAATGGGATGTGACAGTAAGTCTGTTGTAAAGAGCAATACTGTCATGAATAAATTTTAAGGAAACTTTGCATTTCTAGTCTCACTGTAAGCAAGACTTTAGTATTTCTCAAGTTGCTATAAACATCCCATCCCAGTGGCACTGAACCTCAACTGAAAAAATGTATGTGGTCACAGAATGATGCTTTTGTGAGTATTTGTTGGTAAACTAAGAAGCGGCATGAAACTCAGTCAGAAAAGGGTTTTAAAGTGCCTTTAAATCACATGGAATCTTTCTGGAATTTACCCAGATCCAAGTAATTGCAGCTCAATACTTACTGTATTCATCACAAATTAAACCAGTGATGGGTCATCAAACATGCTGTTTCCATCTAAATTAGAAATAGCTAATAATGATTTCTTTTAGTGGGTTTGGTGCAGAATTATTTGATAGTGTCCTCATACACACCATAGGCTTTTTGCCCACTCAGGCAAGGATATAGTTTCATTCCGAATTTGCTGTTTGAAAACTGTGGCCTTTCTACCCATAAATGCCCTTGGGGTTTCCAGCTAGCCAAGGGCTTTTTATATCCAGGTTTGATACATGATTCTGACTTGGTCTAATAGTGCTACCTTTCTGCCTTACCCGTTACACAACTGAAAGATCAAGGAATGAGTTTCAAGGCAATGAAAGGTCCCTTCTGTCTCTCACTTCAACAGCAGAAGTACAGCTTGAAAAACCTGGAGGCTGATGCCTGCTGTTTTATTTTCTGCTTTTTTTTTGGGTGGGAACATTTTTCTTCTTTTGCTACTTGACCAAACACATATACTCCCCCCAATATTCAGCACGTGCCTATCTTATGTGTTGGCATAAAGGCAACTTTGACCTTTGAGGCAGCTACTTTGAAGCCCACACTTTATTGCTCATTTCTTGGTAAGATGTGACTCATCCTTGCAGATAACAAAAACATAGTCACTAAAATGATTTTTGCTACCTTTCTGCTTGATTGGGACATTGCTGGGACAAGATTTGTGCACGTGGCCATTGACAACACCACGGGTAGCCCATGGCAGTCAGGCATGCAGCCCTGACCATGGCACTAACTCATGTAATGAGCTGTTTAAACCTGCACTGAACCATTAAAGTTTATTAGCAATCTCTACCATCAGTGTGAGATGGCATCTCTGGAAATATACTGTTCATGAGAAGAGACCTCTGATCAATGGTTCCTCTTCCCACCTAACTCAGTGGCACATCTGTGGTGCTGGGTGATGGAGATGTGAGCAGGTACAACCTTCGCCTTTTCAGAGACAGGGTACAGAAACTATTATTTCATCTCTGAAATGTATGCATTTTTTATACAGGAATGAACAAATTCAACCACAGCATTCTGGTTCATAAAGGCTGCCTGATCTCATTATCTGTAAAGAAAAATCCTGGTAGCCAGTGGTACAGGGAACAGCTGAAGAGACACAATGGTTAGATACCAGCACAAGAGACAGTCCCAGTGCACTGCCCTATAAGTTACATTCTAACTCTAAAATTATAGCAGAGTAGTATTCAGTTCTTAAAATGCTTCTCTTGGGACATGCTTGTGTCCTGGCTTGGGAATGCACCAGCTGTATGGTAAAGTCCTGATTCATTTGGCTCTCCCCATACCCTGGGAGAGGTGTTTGCCACGGGTGGCACAAGAAGCTCAGAGGAGCACCCAGGAATAACCCTCCTTAGTCAGCAGGCACCCCCAGCTCAGAGAAGAACAGGAGTTTGTCCCGAGAGTGATGGAAGACAGAGGGGCTTCAGGCAACTTTCCACTGTGAATTGTGTCTTTAGCATTATTTCTAGAGCAAATGCAATTTAATCACCTTTCAGTCAATACTCAGGCTATTTACTTTCTGCTTAAGTCAGGCATATACCTCAGGAAAGATATATAGAGCTATTATTTTAAAACCAGCTGGTCACTTTTCCTTGCATAGCCAAAAAAGTCAGGAACAAAATGTGCTTGGATGTTTTTGTAGATATATTTTTAAGAAGTATAACTCAAATGCTATGGAAATTTAAGGTAGCTGGCAGGAAGACAGAGCAACTCTGTTTTGCCTTCAAAACCCCTGCATTTTTAACTCTTTTACTGAGGCATGTGGTTTTCCAAAAGATATTGATTCTGTCAATTCTGATGTCAAGGCTGCATGTGGAAGTAAGGTCCGAGCAGATGGTTGACATGAAATGAACAGCAAATTATTCCACTGC
Source organism: Campylorhamphus procurvoides (assembly GCA_013396655.1). Classification (NCBI taxonomy): domain Eukaryota; kingdom Metazoa; phylum Chordata; class Aves; order Passeriformes; family Dendrocolaptidae; genus Campylorhamphus; species Campylorhamphus procurvoides. The sequence continues at coordinate 382,700 of WBMV01001724.1, read as the reverse complement.
TGTAGTAAGTCCAGCGCATTCTGCAATCCTCTGAGTCTATGTGCAATACAGATGCTAAAGCAACCAGGCTCAAGGGACACTTGAACAAGTAGGAATAGACATAAAGTACACAGCCTGAAGACTGAAATCCTTGATCCTACAAAAAGAAATGCTTAATCAAAATTCCTATAGATTGGACTTCTTGTTTCCCTTGTAAGAAATCCATATTGATGTCAAATATTGAGGGAGTTTGTAGAAATCCAAATTATACTTGACCCTGCAGTGAAACTTTACGCAGAGAAATAGACAAGATATCCCAAGGCACAGGGCTTGGTTATTTTAAACAACTGAGCAGGAGCCAGGAAAAGATTAGGCAGCTGCCTTGATAACAGTGGTACCTGCAACCAGAATAGACAGAGTGAAAACACTTGTGCAATATATTTCTAGTTTTTAGTTTTGGGTCACAAGTTAATCAACACCTGAAAAAGAGTTGAAGGAAACCATTTTCAGGGCAAATTATTGCATGGTAACCCTAGGGGACATTTCTTCAGCTTCTGGATCCTCCATGGCTTTTCTCAGAGGTGGAGGACGGGGCTTTGAGCACTATGTGGTGTGAAGCTGACCTCATAGTCCCTGTTTACTCTATGTCCTACCTAAATAAAAGGCTTGATTAAAAAAAAAGACTTAAAAATTATGGTGAGGTCATCATGAAAGTGTATTGTGGTTGGCATCAAGCTTGAGCATCTCCATCCAACCTATGTAGTATCCCTCTGTGCTTCTGGGTAGGAAGAGAGAGAGCATAGTTATGGATCTTGTTTTTACATCTCTATACAATACATCACCTAATTTCAGTCATGAGTGAAGTGTTCCCTGAGCTAAAGTTATCTCAGAAATTGCTGGCTTTGCAAAATATTTTGAAACCAAAAGGGTGAAAAGTGCTAAATAAGGAACAATGCACAGTTTGCTTATTAAGTTGAAAATTAAGTAGTTCTTGGATTATCTGGCAGTGCTAAATCCTAATGATAATTTTTCTGGCCTAAAATTTTTCTTCCACAGTTTATCTATGTCACAGAAAAAGCTAATTCAATATTGCAGCCATGGGTACTCTGCTTGGGTGGATTAATGGACTACACTGAGCCTTTACCTCTTGCCCCCGATACCATGTCAAAAACCATTAGTCAGTAATTATTAATACTATTGGCCTACATTCCTGCCTACTTGTATATACACATCCTGTAAAACTATCTTCTTCAGTTTTAGCCTGATGAAAGAGGCTTTTTGATGTTTTCATTTTTAGGCAGGCAGCGGGATCCCAGCCCATCACAGAGAAGGAAGGCTCCTGCACTGGATACAGCACTACCTGTCTACTCTGAACTTTTCTAGCCTGGCAGGCAATGAAGCATCCCTCACCTATCACAGTATTTTAAAAGGCAGGCAGAGTGACCTGGGCCTGAAAATCTGGATGGCAGCTTTAGCACCCCATAGATTTGCAGTCTTAGGGGCTGACATAACTTCAAGCCTGTTGGCCTGGGATGAGCTGGGGAACTGGAAATGACACAGGGCTGAGCACAAGCATAATCAGTGGCATACTCTTTGTCCTCTCCTCCCAGTGCTGTTTTCCAGCGCTTTTCATGCCCCCTTTCCACAGAAATAAGGGCTGATCAATTTTGTTTGCAAAAGCAGTTGTCAGAGTGGTTTAGGACATGGGCGTATGCCATACAAGCATTTCAAGCAGCTACACTGTCTGAAATGGGAATGAGGTGGAATAGAGGATTTCTTGGGATGGAACCAGGTCTTCAAAATAGCCACACAGTGACTATTAAGTTTCCATTTTCATAAGAGCTGTAACAGCAAATGTTCCGTAGGGAAAAAATGGCCAAACGACGCACATGCCATTTAGAAACGATGAAGAGAGAGGTCAGCTTACTGAGCGCTGATCTTCACCACAGTTCACCTTTTCACATACTGCAGCTTCAAAAATGGAGAAGGCATGGGACATGTCTCCTTGATTCTGACATTTACTTTCCTTCTGGAGAGCCTACAGGGACCATTAAGTTTTGAAGAACTGGGAAAATACTGGAGGTTTTAGCAGGATGCCAGTTTGCTTGTCTGTTGGGTCATTCACTTCAGAAGGGATTTACACTAGCTGTTCATGTATTTTTAAAGAACTGAACAATTAAATGTAGTCCTTGTGATACAAAAAGAAAATCAGGTTTAATTTGATGAGGAAGGAAGTGCTTGCTAGCACTCTTACTCCTATGACCCTGGATATTGTTCAGGTACATTGAAGGTATGTTGAAGTATATAATTCATGACCATTATGGCGCACAATTAACTTCATAAATAACTACTTAGATGGCTGTAAATGGAAAAATTATTTAGGTCAAAAGATCTCAAATGAGTTTTGATATAGTTCTTGTGTGAAGTAATTAATTACTATTATCAACATGCATGGTTGGCTGCTACTGTTTAAAGCAGCTAAATTTTGACAATCTGGATAGAGAATGGATGCACTTTCCAATATTACTCGTGGTGCTTATCACCAGACAGAATCGTGCTTTGTCTGTTTTTGGGGTGCAGCCTAGACCTCCTGAAAAGTAAGTTTTCTTGTAATGTGGACAGACTTTTGGTCTCTTGAAATACAGGAGGAAACACCCAACATAACTTTTTCTAAGGAGCAGACTTTTTTGCTTTGCATTCATTTGTTAAATGGTTTTGAAGAGATTTTGGTAATAACAAAGAAGTTAGTAGACAGGATTTTTTAAACCTTTTTTTTAATAGGACCAGGCTTATGGAACTGCATTTTCTTCTGTCTGACAGGGAGTCATTGTCTCCCAATACTTCTCAAATCCATCTTTTTCATCAGTCTTTTCATCAGACAAAGATGAGGAATCTGGAATTTAGTAAGTGACAGTAAGCTTCAGAGAGGTGGAGAAGAGAGAAGTCAGTCAGTCTCACTGCGGCAATAAAGGTGTCAGAGTGAGCTCCTTCGTTACCTCCTTGGTTTGACCCAGCAGCTTTCTGCAAAAATGGGCAGCATGGATGTACTGCCTGGGGCTTCTTCTGTTCTGGTAGGTCTGGTTTTCTTTACTCCTTGAGCAAGCCAAAAGAAGGTGTTTATATCTTGATGAGCATGGCCAGGTTCAGAGAAGCAATTCCTTGCGCATTTAACATGCAATAAAAGTAGGATGTATCAAGCTTTTACGGCACCCAATTAAGAGGTAACTTGTTCAACAAGCAAGAAATGCTGTGTCAGATTAATTCCCTGTTAACACAGTTTGCTTTCATTTGCTATCTCAAGCTTTTTTTGCATCATTCTGCTCATAGACCAGCAATTTGGTATTGAACAGAATTGCTGTTTAGACTTGAACCGCAACATGATTGAGCTGGACTCATATTTGACAGCCCTGTTGGCGTGATGGCAGATGTGGTCATCATCCTTAGTCTGTGAGATACTGGACTACAGTGTACACCCTGCTTGCTCTCCCTTCACCTTTCTAGGTTTTTCTTCCATAAGACCAAGGGTCTCCCTTTACCCCAGGATGCTTTAAGTCCCAAAAAAGCTTGCAAACAACAAACAAGACACTAAACGTATCATGAAATGGTGTTTAAGCATCTCCAAAGTGGTACTTAGGCACCTCTTTTTTCCATATTTTGGTCTCTAATGTTGGCAGGCTGCCAGTTCTCAGAATATTTCCATGTCAAGGAGTTTGGATCCCAGAGCTGCAGTTGTCACGATATAATTCAGCTGAGTCAGGTTACTGGATTGGGGTACCAGAGGTCACCTCCATACGTGACTTGACATGAAGGAGCTCTATGTTCCCTTGCTCCTTTGATCATCTTCCAGGCCCAGAAATTTTTCTTGAAGGACTAAGGGGAGTCACCAGAAGGTTCTCTTTATTTCCCAGATCTGCATTGGTAGGGCAACTCTTTTTTTCCTGTTTATTCCCAGCTTTGTGAGTTCAGAGACAGACCATAGAAGTTCACAGCAAAAGCTCATGTTTCTTCCTCAGGAGAGTAGGAAATAAGGAGCAAGCAGAGCGCTTCCATGCCACTGGATCCCCTCTACCCTTTGCTGTAGTCCAGGTCAGCTGTTCTTCCAATTTTTCTGTCCCAGTGTCATGGGACAGTTGCAAAAGCAAAGCTTTATTAAAATGGTTGTTAGGTCTTGCCAGGGCACGGTGCTCAGACAGGGGGTCCCCTATGAGCATACCCAAACAGGTTTTGCAGCTGAAGCATTTTGATTTCATTTTTACATCTTTCCAAGGGGAAATTTAGCAAGGCTGTATTCCTTTCCTCCCTCTTCTTTTCTGACAGGATGTGCACCCTGCAATTATTACCCACCATAATTGCTCCTGACCCTTATCCATCAGGCCAGTGTCTGTGCTGCAAATAACAACGCCAGCATAAGGAAGCTGCAAGTCAGCAAAGATATTTCGAGGAAAACAAATTTCCCCCTGCTCTTCTGCCCTCTCAAACCTTCCACTCCAGTGCTCCTTTGAGCTGGCCGGGGTGGGGGAGCACTGGGGCAGCCAGCCAGCAATGCTGTCAGCTTTGCGGCTCCACTCCCTGCCGAAAGCAAAGCAGGAAACCTGCAGTGAGTTCAGGAGCTCAGATGTGACATGGAGAGCTGAAAAGAGTTTGGAAAGCAGAGATTAATTTCGGGCAAAGGCATGTTTGACATTCCCAAGCTATTAAAGCTTTTGGATATAAAAAGCACTGGCCTGTTTTATTACAAGTGAGCCCAGCTAACTGGGTTTCTTTGCCGTGGGACCTGAAATGGTGCTGTTTTCTGATCCCATGAGTCTGTTTTATAACTGTTTAATTGCCATTTCTTTGCTTACACTCTTCACTGCATGTGCTTGGGTCAGAGCTGAGTGGCACAAACTGGTGTTTGTTCCATGTCTGGATTCTGTCACCAGAAATAAAGATATTTTTAGCCTGAACTAAATTGTTGCTATTCTTAGCTTTTTGACTGGAGCTTCTTCTGTGCTCTCCCATCTCCTCCCTTTTATACCTCCTGAAGGTTTTTTTTGCTTTATTTCTCTCAAAGCTCACTAATGAGGATATTGGGAATATATCACAGCTAGTAGAGGAGGGAGTGTCTTGGGATAGCTCTGAATTTTAATAGACAATAAGAAAAATGTGTAAGCCTTTTCTGTAAGAAATCATCATCATTGAATTATTGGAGTGGGTGTTACTTTTAAAATAAATCTGTCCTCAGGTTTTTTCATACAGGGAGGGTCTGGACTTGACTTTCTTAGACTAGGAAAAACATAAAGGTAAAGTACATATAGCTCCTGACCTCTTACTTTTAAGTGGTGAAAAATGAAACTACTGAGAGGTGAAATCATCAGAGATCCCTGAAGGCATCACCACCACTATCAAACCGGGGTCGTCCCAGATGGGAGTGAGGTTGTCTTTGCCCTGTGATTGCAATTGCTCTTGCTCCCATTTTCCCCACCTGCTGTGCAGTGTTCTGAGAGAGCTGCTGATTTGAGACTGTGCTGCAGGGAAAAACAAATGAGCTGGTAAGACCTCTTATTTTCCGTTTTTCAGAAGCAGAGATATTAAATTAAAGCCAAAGTTGTCATTTGAAGTCTTTATTGATGATAAGAAATTGAGCACTCTCATTTAAATTATCTAATTAGATGGGGGAGGAGGTGGAGCTCACATCACTCTAACACATTGTAATAATATGTAATTATAAAGTTGATAATAGTAGTATACAGGATTTCTCTTGAGATATTGCCTTGCAATGAAGCTGCCAGGTGGAACCCTTAGGCTTCAGTAGCCAGACACTAACAAGTAAGCATGTAGAAGCTGTAATGACTTTTTGATGCAGAAGCTCAACAGCTCCTTCCTTTTAGCTACTCAGCTCAGTGGTTGTCTCTGATCTTTTGGTTGCTCAAACTGGAAGACAAGGAGGAGAGAGCTCAGCCAACAGAGGCTTGCCCTTCTGCCACCCACACGGCACATGGAGACCAGTGAATAACTATTCAGGTCCCCATAAGCAAGGGATTGAGCTGCGGTGACTCTCAGAGCTGCCTCTTTCCTATGCTCAGTCCACTCATCAGGAGATACATCTGGCCTTTCCAAGAGCTCTGAGCATCTTGTATTAACAGTTACAGCTGCAGGAATAGCAATATACCCACAGACACACTTCCTTTCTCTAGCTTCTCAAACCAGTTTATATTCAGCTGAGATGCAGTGGATGACAGCGTTCAGTTCTTCCACATGCCTAGATTATGATTTTCCACAACATTCTGAGAAAATTATCCTTGTGGAAAAGTCAATTCTTCTTCTAAAATTAGGAACCAAAGAGTTTGCTGGAAGTCCTGTGTCTGTGAAACTCAGGTATGTGAAAGTACGTTGGTCTATGTAGTACAAGAGTTTTCAGAGCATTGTAAAGTGCCTTGAAGATGAGAGATGGTTCTGCTTGGCCTCACCCTTTATGGCTTCCTCAGTCTCTGCATCTACAGGTCCACGTCTGTCAAGGTTACAAATTGGATGGGCCAGCAGAGGTGCTTTGTTGTGTACTGGCTGTTACAGCCTGCAGAGTTTTATCCAGCTCAGATCTGGCATGCTGCTCTGTGGCTGCTGCCTCCAACTCAAGGGTTCCAGGTTGTGCTGGGGTGTGAGTCCTTCAAACTTCAGCAGCACACCAATACAATATCCACTTCTGTTGGCAGTGTCGTTGTCTCCCCTTGACTTGTAACCTGGTCAGATTGAAACTGTTCTTCTAGGGAAGTGATGAAAAATGACACGTCAAAAGTAATCTAAGACACCGGTCTTCCTTTTCAAAAGTGTGTTACAAGCAGAAATAAATGGTAGCACATCAGAACAGAGCTGTTACTGACAGTTGCAGTGCTTTTGAGTGTCTGTCTTCGCAAAATGCAGGAGCGAGATCAACAGAGACATCGCTTTAAACCAGTGTGCATGCATGTGTGCATATATCTGTATGTGTGTGTGCATGCTTGTGTTGAGATGTCTAAAATGCAAAAATAACAAATAATAAGAAAAACCTTACATGTTTTCAGATTGATAACATGACAAATGCAAATACTTTTCTTCAATTCGTATTTCTGCTTCTCTTATTATCCTAAGTAGAATTTTAATTGTCTATGCTGAAGTAGAAGTCTATAATCCTACCAGTTAGCTGAACCAGTGAGGACAGCACACTTGCTGCCATTCCTTATCAAATCCCAGTGGCAGAATATGAAAATAGATTTTTTTTTTGCACCATATCAGTCCTTTCAAACAAACTCTTTCAGAAGGAGAACATGACACTACATAAGGTAGGAAGAGCAAGATGACAAACCAAAGTAAGCAGCTGGACGTAATAATAGATTTGATGCTGTTTGATCACCTGACATCAACCATTGCAAAAACATACTGGTGCATCACCGCTTCTCTTCCCAGTCACCCTGAAAGATAGACTTAGCTCTATCCTCCATTAGGCAGTTACACAAAAATAGATCACTTAATTGCATTTTAATGCATTTAAAATTATAAAGAGGTGAGCTGCAGAAGAGAGTCTTCAATTCCTCTTCTCTGTATTGGAGGTGATCCGATTCCTGTGTCTCTGTAGGTTTGCTGCTCTCTTATGACCCTGATCAATTTGTCACACCCTAACCCAGTCAGCTCTAGTATTTCCATGTTTGAAACTTCATGAAGGTTTGAGATTTTCCGCTGGTGCTTCATTATTCAGCCACTTACCCAGGAAAGCATCTGAAGAGTTGAGAGGAGCCCAAGGGCATTTGAGACTGAGCTGTGAGATGACAGATTTCCGTCATTTACGCACAGCTGCAGCATCTTGATGTGGTTCTTGGTTTGATATAGCATGGAGAGCAGGCTTCCCCTGGGCCTGCAGTGTGGAAATAAAAGAGGCAGTTTCCATGATGAGTTAGCGCTGAGCTAATATCCCTACACGCAGCTGGAGAAAGCAGGTTTAATGAGTTTTCTCAAAAACTGAGTTTCCACATAGGAAAACAACATAAAAATTTCAGCCATCCTTGAAGAGAAAATGTGTCTTAATGATGCTCCTGTCTACTCCCTCTGTCCTCCCAGGCAGCCCAAAGGGAAAGCAACAAGCATTTGCAACTATCACGTCTCAGTACAAGGAGCCAGCTCCAATGAGTGGCCCCATTTTGGAGCTTTGAACTTCCTGTGATCTGATGACTACATTAAACACAAGAGTGGACACGCCAGTGGCCTTGCTCTAGTCACACAGCAAGCTCTGGCCAGGGAACACAGAATCCTAGAGCAGCCCAGCAATGGAAGGGACTTTAAAAGGTTCAGCCAGAGAGTCTAGACACAGTGAAAACCCTCAGTGACAGGGACTCCACTACATCTCTGCAGAGGGTGTTACAGTGTATGATCATTCTCATTGTAAAAGATGTCTTTGTTATATTGAGACGAAACCTCTTCAGGTGCAATTTGTTCCCTCTGACCTCTCCATGTGGCATCTTTGTGAAGAAAAATACTCCCATCCTCTTTGTATCTTCCCTTAAAGTGTTCAAATATTCCGATGAGTCTCCCACTGATCCTTCTCTTCTTCAGGGTGGAAAGACCTGGCTTCTTCTGTTTTCCCTCACAGGGCAGGTTCTTCAGCCCTGTGAATACATTTGTGGCCCTGCTTTGGATCCTATCCAGTCTGTTCATGTCTTTTTCAAATTGTGGGAACCAGAACTGGACACAGTAAATGGTCTCCAAATGCAGGTTTATGTTTAACTGTTGTCCTTACTCTTTATCCCCCAATGACATTATAATTCATATCCAGATTTTCATACACAGACCACACAAGACCTGCAAAAGGAGGTGAGAATTTGAAGTCTGTTTGAAGGAGTTTAGAAAGTTTGCAGAATCTGGGAAATATTCAGTATATAATCCCTCAAAAAGTCTAGATGAAGGATTATTATTCCTAGATGTGAAATGACATTTCAGAATTAGAGCTATAATGGCTGGAATTTTAATCCTAATGTGTAGTATTAAAAGATGAACATTAACATTTTTTTAGAATCAGTCTCATTAGTAACTTTTGAAGTAGCTTCAGGGTGGTCTTGATAATTCTTGAAAATACACTTGTTCCCATTGCAAAATAAGAAGGGTGAGTCACTTGTGAGCAAGCAGGAGAAACACAGAAATGCATTTTGGCCATTTCATACAGCTGAGTTATAAACTTCTGTAAGAAATTAGGATTTGAAAGTGTTCCTTAGAAACTATTTTTAACTGATTTATCTTGAATGCGATGACAAAGGTTCTTTTTACCATGAAAGGGCAGAATCACGCATTTAATGAAAGCACGTGAGTTTGGAAAAGACAATTTCTTTCATCTGGTCAGTTCCATAATATTTTTACTGCTGCAGCTTCTTATTGTAAAGCTCTTCAGTAAGGTTGGATGACAGGTTTGCTGCTTGTCTCTTTCTCAGAGAATTCAGTGTCTCAGAGCTGAGACTTTCTCTAATTATAAGTTATTTATGCAGCATGGAAAACTTGTTCACCAGATTTTTTTTCCCTAGTAGATAAATGAACTTGTTCACTTGCAACTTTGGCATTCAGTTGTCATTCAAATTTGAGATGATTCCTCAGACTACAAATTCACAGCTTTGTGTTCCAACTCTTCTGTGGCTTTCCCTAGCTCGTTTGATCATCAGGTGAAACAGACAACCCTCTTGTGTATATGCCTCTGTCTCTTTCTCATTTCAGACTCTGAGGGTTTCTTTCCCACTATTCTCTTTAAATGCAGTTTCAAAGTGCCATGATGCTGCTGGACTTACCAATGCAGCAAATAAATGCCAAGTGATATTTTCTCCGGGAATACAGACTGATTAAACATGTTTATCCCTAATACATCAATATGTGGGATAGTGTGTGTGGGTCAGGTCATCCAGTCTCCCAAAGGATACAGTACAACTTGAAACAGAACTGAAAAAGGCAACAGGGATGTTCTCACTATTTTAGTATGAAGAAAAGGTTTAAAAGACACTTCAATGTGGAATGAAAACAGGAGAAGGAACGTGACGAAAGAGGAAAGGAAAGAGTATTCATTATTTTTCACAATCCATACCACGGATAGAGCCCAATTAAATTGCTAGGTTATAGGTTTATAACAAAGAAAAGGACATGCTGGACATGCAGCTTCACAGCTGGGCTTCTTAAAGGAGGTCAGAAGTACAAACAGGCTCTGAAAGGGAATAGATAAATTCACACAGTAATGGGCTATCAGTAGGTATTAGACAGTTATCTGGGTAAAACTTTTGTCTAAGAGATCAAAGTACTATTTAAACACAAAATTATTTCATGGTGGTTAGTTTGGACTGGCTCTACTCTGACTGCAGACTGAATACCCGTCAGCAGTGGGAGTGCTTGGTGTGCTCCTGGAGCAATACTCAGATTTTATTTCATCTGCAAGAAGCTCAGGTCCTGTTTCACAACACTTGGGGGGACAGACTGAAGCAGAGTAAGACAATCAAGTGATTTTTTTCTGAAGTGCTCCCTTAACTGTGGACTGCAATGCATGTGAAGGCTCACCATTATACAGTCGTGGACAAAGCACCTTGATTTCAGTGGATTCACTTACTTTGGAAGTGGAGGGTCAGAGAAAGATCATCTCTTCCAATTAGTATGCTGATGGCATAAATGTATGAAATGCATTTAGTGCACCTAAATATAGGAAATGGCCTAAACATACATGACAGTCATAGAAGTGGCCATGGTGACCATGTGGGAAATGGCCTTTGGGTGGAAAATGGATTTGACTTTCAAGACTGCCACTAAGGCTTTAGATTTTGTACCTTTCAGGACCTGTCTTTCTCTTCTCCTGACCCCAAAAGCAGAAATCTTAAGGATCATATATGACTATTCACTGTTTTGCAATTGACTGAGGATTAGATTTAGCCTTTGAAATTCCCTTCTCTCAAAGCAATGCAACACATAAAAGCTGCTTTGCTTTGATACACCACAAAAGGAGAAAGAAAAAACGAAATGTGGAAATTATGAATTTTAATCCTTTTTGATGCAAAGAAATTGCTGCTGTTCACAGTTGTTTTACCTCTCATGATCTTAGAGCATATAAAAAAAATTGTGTGAGTTTTCAAACTCTGAATATATGTAGGAAACTGTTTTCCTCTACTGATTCTCTCCTAATGCCACAGTGGCACTGTAAGACAAAAACTAGACGTTTTTCCTGCCTTGTGAGTTCTGCTTTTCTGGGTTTTTAGAAGGCTTTAGTGACATGTGTTAGTTGAAGGACACTTATTTCTCTTTGAGTATCACTCTTTTGTCTGGAAAGGGTTAATCTCATGGTTTGAGATGTCAAAAATCTTCTGATACTTATGGTGTTGATCCTGGTTGCCAAGTGGTGTTAGTTAGGAAACTTTTTCTTGTGTATTTATAATAAGTTCACTCTTCTTTCTGTTTTTAGAAGTCTCTCCTCCATGGCACTGTGGCAAATTGAAAACACAGCCAGAACAAAATGTACAGGCTCAAGCAGCAGAACGCAAGGAAAAAAAGTTAAAATATTTATTGAAAGTCTTGCAAAGATTGTATCAGTGACTGATTTTTTTTTTTTTGCCTGAACAAAGATGAATGCAGGCATTCACTTCCACCTCACCTTGGAATGTTTTTGGCAACATGCATTTCTAAGAAACATGAATTCTTAAAGGAATCTCATTGAATTTGCTCTGAAACTGATGATCAGTTACCATGAAAATCATATGTGAGCAGCAAGCTAGTATTCAGTTGATTTTGCATTATGTTGGTAGTGTTCCTAGAGAAATGTTAGGAAGTGAGCACAACATAGGTACAACTAAATTAAAAAAAAAATCCAAGAAAACAATCTCATAAGCTTCAGAATTATAATTTAGGAACCTAGCTTGGGGTAATAAAATGGTAAATAAAAGCAAATGAGAAACAGACCACAAGACAGACTTGCAAGGCTCCAATGTGCTTCTTAGTAAGCAATTAGTCAAAAAACCGTATTAGAGATTGTTGATAAGATACAATATTCAGAAGAATAACTGGCTTGCAAAAATTATTTCAGTTTTGTACTTTCATCAAAATTAATCACAAATGTTATTGAAGTCAGGAAGGAGGGAGAGCATCAGCATTAATCTCATGAGGACAGAGCTGTTAGATCCACAGGTTGTGCCAGTTCACTCCAGTCTAGCAGTCAGTAAATCTATTTAGTCTTCCCAACTTTTTCCCCAAGACAGAGCAATTCTAAGCTTACACATATCCTGTGTTCTGTAATAACTCCTTCAAAGCATCAGGTACTTCTCAAGGTTCTTAGGAATTTGTCCCTACAAGCCCCTACCAAGGAAGCAACTGTTCTCAGTGCCATTTACAGGTGAGTGGCCATGGCACAGGCAAGTGAAGGACTCAGACACACAATCAAGTCACTGTTTCAGCAGACCCATGGTCCTCTTTCATACTTTGAAGACTGTGGCAAATGTGATTCTGTTCGATTTTGTTTGATCCTGGTTTGGATGCTGACCCAATTTGAATTGTTCCACCAGAATAAATATTTCACAAAGATGTATCTTTACTCACAATGAAACTAAGGCAAAATTGTTCAGCAGATGATTAATGATGAAAAAGCTCTTCAGTTAAATTCAGCAACCAGGGAGAAACTGGAAATTATACTTCCGGTGTGCCTGGTAGGTGACTAATGGAACAACACCAAATATTTTTGTATGCCTTTTTCTGCACCTTTTGGTGGTACAGTTGGACTAACAAGCCCAGTCTTGCAGGAGTTTCACTGTTCTTGGGGGTCTTCCAGCCATCAGTGAAAGTTGCTTGCTTCAGATCCTTGAAAATATGGGTCCTGATTTTTGGTAGCAAGTTTATTCAGTTTGGTTTAATTCAGTTAAAAAGACATATCTAATTATATCCCATCCTTTCTGTGTCCATTTCCCCATCTGTGCAAGACACACACACACACCTTTTAATGCCTTTTTTTGTTGTGAAATCCTGTGTCTGAGTCAAGCCACTGGAGGGATGAAGGAATGAATCCAACCCAACCTCTCTGGCCTCTGTGCTGCCCCTCAGCTGCTCATCCATCCTCCCTTCTCACCATGCTCAGAAGTCCAAATGAGAAAAATGGTTAGGAAAAACAGGATATGTTTGAAAAGCTCATTGAATGATTGATGGAACTGCTTTGCCTAAACAATCTGTTCAGAAGAGTGGGTTGTTTTCTACATCATGGTGTCTGCTGAGATGTATAAAGAACTTCAAGCTATTAATTACTGAAGAATCAGTCAACCTGATAATTGAAGTTCCCACAAGACAGACAGCTGAGAGAAAATAATAAAAGGAGCAGCATGTCCTCAACTGGTACATATGTTTGAAAGGAAGATGTAGATGGCTTTTATATTAAGAGTAATCAGAAATTTCCATCTCTTCATTTCATGTCTGATCAGTCGGATTTCTCTAGCTCTTGACAACATGATTTTTTGTCATTTGTATGAGTACATTCACCCCTACAAGCAGACAAAATTGGCCCAAACAGGAGGCAACACACAGTGTGACCCTGTCTTTCCACCATTTTGGCTTTATGTAGGAGAAACGGCCTTTTTCCAACCTGTCAGCATGGTATTGTAATTCATTGTCAGAATAAATATATCCTCTGCTGGATATTCAAAACTTCTAAGAAGGAGCTAAGGGAAATAATTTTCTTTTGGTTAAAGGATTCTGAGATGTTACTGAGCATTCACTCCTACAGTTACTGCATTGTTACTTGCCAGGCAGACTGTAAAGAAAGACTTAATGGTTGTTGACTAACTCAAAGTCTCTTGAACATCCACAGTAATAGTATATGAAATGGAATTCACTTTTTTCATGCCAAAAGTGACTGCAAAAACCATCAAAAAGGAGGCAACCCCATCCAGTGTTCAAAATCTGGTGTAATTCATCTGTGTAAAGCCATGCTTAGGGCCTCTGCCAATGAAACATCCTCCTCCAACCCTGCACCTCTGGTCTGAAGTACAGGAACACCTTTGAACTCTGAAAAACATTCTGAATTAGATTCTGAAATACTACAAGGATTAACTGTGAAGGTTCATGGGACGATTTTATTTGTCTCAGTAAAGGTGTTTAGGAAACTTAATGCCTTTAAGTCTTGCCCTCTTGCTAGTGCAGAATATCTGGGAACTTAGTGTACCCATCACAGGCCATTAATTTAATAAGTTTCTCCAGAACAGAATGCAATGCATTTTTTTCATGAACCAATAACATCATTAAAATCATCATTCCATATGCCATTTCATAGCAGCTATAAAACATAATGCTAAAGTTTAAAGATCTGAAAATTTAGTGCTTTGTAGAGATTCATATTCCTTGGAAAATGTAAATCATGGGCTTCTAGGATGGTAAAATTCTAATCCTTGTTCCTGGTGGCTTGTTGGCTACTATAAACCTTTCATTTGCCGATAGTCTACAATTGGATGCTGCCATGATTTATGTAATATGGGTGAAATGAGGGAAGAAGGGAGGCTAACATTAGCATATATAAATTCTGCCTTTTGTTTCCACTCCTGTATTTTATCACTGATGAACGGTATCTAACAGGCTAAAACAACACTTCGCCCTGCTGATATGAGTCCTGAACAGACAAATAATAACAGAATGGCTGAAGACATTAGGATAAGTCAAAAGGGAACTGTATCTGAAGTAACTGCAAAATGATCTGTTTTCTGCTTTCTGTTATTATTTAGAAAGATGCTTGAAATTACTGACTATTTCTACCTCCCATCTTCTGGTGCCATTTTCAGATACCCCTGGATCTTGACTTGATGGTCATATTTGGCACAGTCTGAGCTACCTGTTCCTTGTGCTTGCAGCTTTTTTAACCAAATTTTTGCAGAGTAAGAGCTTTGTGTCAGTTTGCAGCCTGGTTTGTTTCCACAGTGAAATCTTACCCTGTTCAAAATAATGAAACAAGCTGTTTGTCCAAAGGCCATATGGGATATTTTTGATTAAATGGCAACTTTGTAGTGAAATAAGGCAGGAGCATCACCACTAAGAGGGACTGCGAAGCCCCACAGGAGTAGTAACAACAAGGAGGTGATTTGCTCCTGACACTGGCACATGAGCTCAGTGTAACCCTTCTTGAGGCCTGGGGAAAGACAAAGGTTTATGGAAGACCTCTCCTTGGGCAGCCTGGGGCAACACAACACGTAGTCCAGGGCACCAGAGGGAAACTCACCAAAACTGCACCCCTTCCCCTCCCACCACACACAGCATAGAGGAAAAGACCTTGGCACCAAAAAACCTACTCTACCAAATTGCTTGGTAGTGCAGGTGTTGCTAATATGGGCCATGAAATGGCTGCAAATATCTTTGTTTTTAAAACTACACCAGTTCCCAGCTGTATGTAAGACTGAACGGCCACAGTGATGTTGTATAACATCTTAGTACCTTTTTTTCCCGTCTGTAAGCCCAAAATAGTAACACTAAATCTAGCAACAGATGTTGTGAGGCTAAATGAACTTCTGGCTCTCATCAAAGGATACAGTTTAGGGCCACTGCCTTTGGTAATGCTATGCTCATACTGGTCTCCAAATTTCACTAAATTACTGTTTTATCTGCTGCCTTTGCATTGTAGATGTTAGATATAAAATAAAGGGAAACATATTTTCAGTCTAAAAGTGAAAATGTTACCAATTTTGCCAACCATTTAATAGCAAAGAAAATTTTAACCCCCCCAAAGATTAGTTAAAAAAAGCAACAACAAAAGCCAATGGAATTATTTTCATTTGCAATCTGTTTTTTATTATGTAAATGCATAAATATTAAATCCAGAAAAGTCTGTTAAATAATTTGTTGTGACAGTCTGATTGGAAGGAGCTTAGACTTCCTCTTTGGGACTCTTGGATGAAACCTAACAGCATGTGTTTGAGTACAAGCATTCCAGAAACACATCTTGCTCTATTAAGGTTTCCAGAGAGAGACAGAAAAGGCTCAGCTCCACACTAAGGTTTAGAATGGAAACAGTTTAAAGAAAAAGTGAGGTTTTTTTATTGCCAAATGTGACCCACCTCAGCATCAGGGACTTTCAGAAAAATACATTGTGAAGCCACAAGAGTGGGCAGCTACAGGAATTTTAAATGACTGATGCTCACGTCTGTGTTGGTTGTGAACCATTAAGCAGATGTTTGCACCTTTAGTTTCCACTTTGGCTCCTGATCCTTCACACAAATGCTGTCTCTGATGGGGAGTGTACAACCCGGACAGGATATTTGGAGTAATGCTGAGAACTCAGCCCTCACCACTTTCTAGCCCTGTTTAAATACACCCTTTTTTATCCTTCCCTATTTTATGAAAATAACTCTGTCCTCAATACAGAATGTGTTTGAGAGATGAGTAAAATGTCTTTGAGCACACAAGTTGGAGATATACCCTAACAGATATGAAAAGTGTAGCCACAAATTTTCTAACTTGCCCTGTGACATGCTGGTATAGATTGAGAGGATAACAGGCCATGACCCTTCTGCCTCATTCCCATCTCTGGTAAAGCCACAATGTAAGGGCAGTTGGACCATCTAGCGTGCGAACAAGTGCTTTGCTACAGAAAGAGACACCTCAAATCAGAGGTCTCCTGATTTGGAGGCAAGGTCATGCCTCCTGTTTCTAATTCTCATCTCCGGTCTATTTTTTTGAATGTTAGCAAAGAATCACTTTATTGTTCACTGCAGCTGGTTGAAGATAGCTGTGTGAGCAGGACATCTTCCTGAACTATTGCATGGTTGGCCTTGCTGCAGTGTTTGAGAGTACAGAAAGTAAGAAGTACCTGCACATTTTCTCCCTCTGGACTGGCTGACTGCATGATTTTAGTGCCAGATTTTGGGCATGAAGCAGTATGGCATATGGCACATTTGAGGTCCCATATCATGCAAACAGAATGAAAATACAGCATGAGATGGAGAGCGCATTATAATACTGCCTTATTTTGCTCTTGGTAGTCACTGCTGCAGGCTGCAAATGTATCTGTGTGAGGAACTCATTTCAGGCACTGCTGAAACCACATTTATTTGTTCTTTTCTTATTTAGCGGTCTGGCTTAGACCACACACAGATTGCAAAGTCTGTTGTGGCACATGGCTGTTGATGCTGATTGATCTCTGGTTTACCAATGCCGCAAAATTTCTCCCCAACCTCCTTCTGATGATCTATAGTGTGGGAGAACAAGTTGAAGACATTCTCACTGGGAAATGAATTCTCATCTCATTGTTCAAGTAGATTTTAAAGATCACAGTCCTATGCTTCCTCCACACCTTGCAAGGACAGGAATGGCAATTTTTTTTCAAATGTGTATTTGTCTCTGGCCAAGCCACCCATTGGGGCTCCATGTGGCACCGAATCAATCAAACCCTGTGTTAAAAGTAGATTTGGAAATGGGCCTTTTATGTCAGATTGTATAATTGCTAATATGATGATGAGACAGGAAAAAAAGGAAAAATTAATGTAAGCCTGTTTAGAAATCTGTGTTCCTTGCAGACTTTGCCTTCTGAATGCACAGTAAATAATTTGTCTGTAGATACAGAGAAAAATTACCACATGTTCAAATAATTGTTGCAGGTGAAGGTTGGACTTCTTAGAATGACTGCCTGGCTCAGATAATAACCAAACAGGGGAGATGGAGCAAGTCACCTCTGGTCTGCTGAACTGTCTAAGCTACTACACTGTGGGGTAATGCCCCTAAAGGGAAGTAGTAGGTTAAAATTCAGTGGAAGGCAACACAGACGATCTTTGAGCACCAGATAAAAAAGCCTGTCACATTACTGTCTGACTGATAAGAGACAGTTATTAATAGTCAAGTTGACTAAGGCTTGTCAAAATCACTTTGCATGCCCACAGAACATTCTTGCATCTCAGTCTCTTTGTTAGTCAATGAAGACAGAGTTGTAGTGAGGGAGTCATTCTGTTCATTTAAACACTACTGTAAAAAGAGACAAACTGAATATCAAATCTCCCTTGTCCACTCTGCAGACTTCTGTGGGTGTCTAGATAATGCAGCTCAGGTAGAGACATGGGGAACACAGAAGCCAGTATTTAGCCAGGTGGATCCTGGCTGTACTACCCAGCTAAAGCTCCTTAATGCTGTATCTATCTGGACCTTGAGTTACCTGGGACCATTTTGGATCTGCTGATCTGTAAAAATAACAAATATTGGGTGATTTTCAAGTACCTGTCCAAAGACAGAAGAGTTGAACACAGGTGTCCAACAGAAATCCCACACACTCAAAACACCAAAGTCTATAAAACTATTACCGCAAATTCATGCTGACATTCATCAGTAGTGTTTATTAGTTTGAAAGTACTTAGAGGATAAAAATAATTTAGTAGGAATCATGCTCTGAAACTGAATTAAATTACTTCAGGACTTTAAGAGCTTTTCTTTAAGTTGGGCTCTTCTTCCAGATTGTGCACTTTAGTTTTCCTTTGGGAAACATAACTCTGACTTCACTGCACAGCCAATGCAGTCACATGCGCAGGCCACATATTTTCTCGTGCAAGTGAAATCTGGTCTTGCAATGACTGAATTTGACTTAAAGGACCTGTTAACTCTGGTGGTGGTGCAGGACCATGCTCATGGGTACCTGAGAATGTGGCTTGTCATTTCTGCATTTTCCACTACCACTATCACTAAGTTCCTGAGACTTGCGGGATGTATCAACATCATTTTTTTTCCACTGTAAAAGTTTCACTCAATTAGTGTCAAGTCTTTCCTTGTTGTTTGGGCCAACTGCCCCTGGGTCTGCCCTTCTACTCATTGCTATCCCCCAGGTGTTTGGTATCATTCACTGCCAAACATGACCAATATTGTGCTGTCCCACTCTCTCCAGCTTCTGAATCAACAGTGTCATTCTTTTTTAATTCAGTCCAAGACCATTTGCTTTGCTTCATCTTGTGCTTGAATTTCCAGAGCTTTCTGAAGTATGGAAGATTTATGTTTAAAAAAGTCTTTCTCAGCACACTGTAGTGGTGCATCACCCTTCTCTCCTCAAGCCTGCTCTGAAATCTCAGGAGCTCCTGATGACTGTACCAGGAGCTTTTGCATGGCAATGGTGGGAATAACACTGATCATACCAGGACCATCAGTTACCTGACCAAGATGGGGAATAAGGGGCAATCAGTTATCTCCTGGCAGCCTTGGAACATTATTTACCTGAATCTTAGCCCAAGTGGAACAGGACCATAATTACTGAATTGTGTTGGTAACAATAATCACCAGCCTGGATTATGGCCAGGATGGAAACTTACTGATGACTAAAGCAAATCATCCTGTGACCCTACAAACAGCCTAAGTGGGGCCCCCTGAGCTCTCCTGGACTGCAGTGGTCTGTGCCAACACCTCCCTCTGAGTCGGACACCTCTTATAGCTCACAAACCCCACGTTTGTGATACAGGAAAGACTGTTGCTGACAACAGGCTCTAGGCTGATACACCCTCCCATCCTTGAGGAGCAACCCTTGCTGTTGTGGAATGCAAAGGGACTTGATGTTTCACTGAACCCAAGGGGACTTTTTAACAGGTACCTCTACACACATAGGTATAGATGTGTACGTCTCCTTGCCTGTCTGTGCCTGTGAATTGACTGTGGTATGAATGTTGTTTACTTGATTCTATAGTTAAGTCACTGTTATAACTGTAGTAAATCCTATTCCACCACCTCACAAATATTAAACTAGTCAACGATTAAGTGCTGCTACAGCCTTTTGCACTCCTAATTTTTCTATTCATATCTTTTGCACCATTCCCCTTTTGCATCCCCACATAAATAATTCTAAATTGATTCTAATTTGATTTTTCTTTGTGTGCTTTATCTGCGTTGTAAGTAACAGAGGGAACCTTGCCAATGAACTTTGTCACACTTTCATAAATTCTTACTAAAACTTACGTTTTGCTAGTACATTTGATGGTGTTTCTTCATTCACAACTCATGTGGATCAAATATTGCCCTTGCTCTCTTTCCTGCTATATCTTGTTACTTGCTCCTCTTTCTGTAAGTGGTAGAGCTATTTCACCTGTATTATTTTAAATAACTGCTTCACGTGGCCCCAGCATTCATTAAAGGAATAACGTGTAAAGAAAAGTGACTAAACTAGAGTTTGGGTTTTTAAATTATTTTAGGAGAAGTCACGCAGCCTGGACATTCAGTGGTAAATTATCATTGCCTTACCCCCTCAATGTCTGTACAGAAGAAACAGCTATTTAAAGGATTTGAGGAAACTGTTATCATCAAATAATTGGATAGAGAAGATTGACCTATCCTGCTTGCCCCCATGCTGCTCCTCCTGGCACTGAGACTGTGAGAGCTGGCAAACACTAGCCCCTTTCTTGCCCAGGCAGCGTGTTTTGGAGAGGGTCCTGGTGTTTGCAGGTTTCAGGAGGTTCCACCTGACGTGGGAAAAAAGGACCTAAGCAACTGACATCAGTGCAGGACAGAGTACCACATAACTTGTCTGACTCTATTTGTGCCCCTCCTGCTGCTCCCATTGGATTTGACCTGTCCATTCCTCTCCGTGCTGTGCAAGCAGAAAGCAGTGTATGTCCAAGTGTTCAAGTGCCCTGGAATCATTTCCCAACACATTGCAGAATCCTTATGTGCCCTGGAATCATTTCCCAACACATTGCAGAATCCTTATGTTACTGTGAGCTGGGAGGTACGTGACCTCCACACATCTTGGGAGAACATTTGATACTGCCCACATGCCCTAGCTGGCAGAGCTATGCTGCCAATTTGTGATCAAAGAGCACTTCAAGGTTGCTGGGAGCAGTGGGGTGAGGTGAAGTGCCAAGGGGGATGTCCTGAGTCCACCTTGGGCAGACCCAAGGGAACTACACAGCTGATGTGTGGCAGCCTCCAGAAAAGCCTCTGAGGAGAGGAAAGTTCAGTCACAGGGGTTGGCCTGTTCCTCTTGTACATCAGCCCTCCCGACTAAGAAAACCCAAATCAAGCAGTTGCATGACAAATGCATGTCATCTACAGTGCTTCCTCAGCTGGAGCTGTGTTGGCTCCGAGGCTGGGTTTGGCCTGCCATGCAGACAAGGATTCTCAATGCTTTTGTGAAGCCAAGACCCTTGTATGCAAATTGGTGGCATTATGTCTTTTTCCAAGATGCATTAAGTCTTTAATCTGCAAAATATAAACCATGTCTCAGATGATGAGATGGGTTGAACATCTGCTAAGGAAGTTCTCTCTCGAGGACTGTTAAAGCTCATCTAAGGTTTTATGATTTCAGTGTTTGATCAGGACAGAAAGTACTATTATCAATCAAATTTCTATCTGTAGGAGTATTCTTGCTTTTTTCACAGGGTGGTGAGCTTCCATATGTAGTGGTATGGCATTGTGCAGGACAGATTTTTTAATAAAGGATCCTTTTTTCCCTTACTAAGGCATAAAAGAGTAAACTATCAGGAGGATAGAGGAAATTTTCCTTTAAACAGGGACTAAGCATAATGAGGGAATGAAAAGCATTTGAAAGCTATAGTGAACATTAATTTCCTTCTGTTCTATGTTTAGATTATAGTAAGCATGTAGTCAGGCAGAAGGATATGGATACAGGAACCTTGGAGTTTGGGGAAATGAAGGATTAGGGCTTGGCTTGACCTGAACTCATGTGGAAAACTTCCTTTCAACATTTATTATTTTTCTTAAACACTGGGATCTGGTTGTGCTAAGCACGGAAAAAAAACCTAAAAATCTCAAAACTAAAAAAAATCCCTGCCTGTGTGAGTTTCTCATCTGGACACAAATAAGACTGAGCATGGCCCACATGCAGGGTCTCTCATGCCTGTGTTCAGAGTTAAAGTTTTGGTCCTGACCTCTCTACACTCAGGTTTTTAGCCGGATTTCTGAAACTATTTGTTCTCACCACATTTGCAGAATCGTAGGAACATTTAGTGGCAGAGGTTCCTAATTCTGAAAAGCAGGCCAAAAATGTGCAGTTGTAGGGGATGAATTAGAAAGGAATTATTATAAAACCAGGTTTTGAATGTCTTGAACAAAAAAAAGGAGTTAGTGTTTCATGGATGATACATACACTAATTGTACACAGCACTTGAAATCTCATTACAGTCCTCATTTTGTATGCTGTGTGATGCAGAACATGACTGAGGAGATCTGCAACAGAGCACGGTCCTGTGTCCTGTCCTGGCTGAATGTTCCCCTCAGTCATTCAGAGGAAATATGCATAGTCATTAGAGAAAAAGCCAATTACTAAAAAAATTCGAAAGAGGAACAAATCAGTTGTTGACTTGCTCTAAAAATACTTACACAGTTAACACATAGGACCATGAAATCCTGGGTCATACATGTGCCACACAGGGCCTATGTCATGTAAATTAACGGGCTTTAACACTCAAATGGTCTTTTCCTAGTGCATTAGGGGAGTATGGCTTCAGGTATAAATCACCGCAAAAGCTACCAAAATTTGCAAGCTAACATACTGAAGAGCTGTGTATTTTCCACTAATAACTACAGGGCAATTGCAAACTACAGTAAACAAATATGAAGATCATATTTAAAATAAAGACAGAGGTAGGAAGTGGGAACAAATTAAGAAGCAGCAAAATTCAGTGTGCTCTGTAGCCTGGAGAAATGCAGAAAGGATTGGGACATATTTCTGCATTTTTTCCCCTTATATCAGCCACTTCCATACAGCATGTGCTGTGAAGGAACAGGAGAAACAGTCATAAAACAGCAACAAGACCTCAATGTACAAGGAAATGTAAACCAGAACCCAGAGCAGGATAGAACTGAGAGGGGTGACAGTGGCTGTGGCAATTCCTTACAGAGAGGAATTCAGCCAGTATAAAAATAGAAGTTGTCAGGCAAAACAGAAAGTCCTGGAGACAAGCAGGTGGCTGCAGCAGATTTTTGTTTGAAATGTTAAGGTGGAGGAAAATTACCATCTTCATCCAGCCTTTCTCTTTCCTGAGATTGAGAAGAAGCTGGGAAAGCTCATGGAAATCTCTTGCCTTCCCACTGAGCACCTCTTTTCATGGAAAAAAATGAAGATAATGTGCAATATGAAATACTGCTTCTTCACCAGTTGATGCTCTCTTTGCTCCCACAATTAAGGTCAGTTAGAGGTCAGATCCTCTTCCAAATGTAAAATGCAATTTACTGCCTATGACAAAGTTTTTTAAATTTCTCCAGAGCTCTGAGACACTCATCTGCATCCCTACTAACACTTGAAGACAGTTGCCTCTGGCAAGGAAGGAAAGGATCTATTCCTAAAGTAACCAGATTATGTCGGAAGTGGGAATAGGCAGAAGCAGACATAACACAGCCAGAGCCATCTATCAGCGATTCCCAGGGACTCTTATCAAACTGCCTTGATGCACACTGTACAGGAATTTACCAGCAGTGTAACCAAATAAAGCTCAATGCACTGCAAGGAGAACAAAGCATTTGCATCAATTAGATGCTACATGCAAACCAATAAAGATGTCATCAGAGCACATGCTATTGTAGATAATTCATTTTAAGCAGACTGGGCATAGTCTTCTGTGGCTCTGCGGTGGTAAGATAGGGAAAGATATATCATAACTAAGTTTGGATGACATTAGTACATGTATCTCCATCTGAACTCCTCATCCTGAGCTTCTGACACTGCCAAAGAAAAGAAATAGTAGGCGACTTTAAATATTATTTATGTAGTGTATTTTAGGTATTGACTTTGGAGTGAGATAATGGACAGTTGTAACTATTACCAAGCAAAGCCAGATGAATGTCTCTGACATACTCTTCTCTACATCTGATCACATGAATCCCATGAAAGGAGTACTTCACCCTAAGTAAGAGGCCTTGGCCTGTGTAGGTTCCCAGTATCACCCAGCAAATATAACCCCCTGCCCCATGCGGATATGCTGGTTTATTTAACCTACAAGGACTGACAGTCATCTGGGACAACCTCACTGATCTGCCAAAGATAGTCATGGGAGGATTATGGTTAGCAATAAACCATGCCTTTGGTGCAGTGCTGTCTGAACCAGGTCTCCTGTCTGGACTATGTTCTAGAATCTTTGCATCTTCAGAGATGGCTGAACACCACCCATTTCACCTCTTAAACAGCAATAAGGACTGCAAAAGCTGCACTTTGCAGTATATGGCCAGGAGGAAAGGAAGTCTAGCCTTTTCCCACTCTGCTGAAACAGGTGTTGACAGCAATATATCAGCCTATGAAGTTCTGAGACATAAATAAAGTTCCCCCAAGTCCTTTGGTCTTCAGTCACATACTCTGATACACTCTTGTATTTAGGTGACTAATTTCCACCTGGCCTCTTCTGTAGATCTATCCTGCTGTCTTTGTCTTTCTCCTGAAGCTTCCTGGCATTTCTTTATTCTTTTTGCAGAATTTTTTCATTTTGCAAATTTATAACTGTTCAAAGGAGATATGAAAGGCATGCAGTAGGCCTGAAATCAAAATGTGGGGAGTACATTCTCATTTCCATTCTCTCCTTGGAGTTCCTCAGAAATGGCAATTTCCACCATTGAGAAATGCTAGCATTTCTGACCTTCCATTCCAAACTGGAAAAAACTCCAACTAGGAAATGTCAAATTTTGCACCAGTGCAGACACTTTCAGCTGTAGCTGTGTGCTGAGGAATTTAAGTGAAAAGTTTGAATTCCACAAAAAAATATTTTTCAAATGAAATTGTTAGTCATGATATTCTCAGTCACAGTTTAATAACATTTATCTTCATATTCAGTTCTGATTTTCTTCTCTAAATTCTCTTGGTGGGATACTGGCTTAAGAGAGATTATTTTGCCAGCATGCTGTTCTGCAACATTTTCCAATTTTACTCAAATAGCTTTTCCCCAGGTAGCCCATGGGCAGGTGCTATAAACAGTAGCATATATATTGTGATTACCTTTCCAATTTCAAAACAGGTTCAAGTTTATTTTGCTACTGTCTATCTGGCAAATGACTTCTGGTCATAATCTATGATACCTTCTGTGTTTGTGCAATTAAAAAGAGATGATCAATCTTAAAAAGACAGGTTGTAATGTCAGTAATGACCTTGTATGCACATTCAGATGGCAAGGATTTTCCCTATATTTCTTCTTATGCTAGTAAAGTGCTTTTGTTATTGTTATTGCCTTTTCTGTGGCAAAGGCAGGAAATGCTAGATGCACCTCTGGTGTAAACCAATGCACTAAAAAAGGGACAGATCTGAGTAAGTGATTTTGAAGAACTTTTCTCCAACTGATAGAAAATATGGACATGAAGCATCAAAAAGTGCACAGTGAGATACAAAGGGATTTTGCTCTGTGCATACGTTAGCGAAAGCAGTATCATTGCATATATTTCCATACTCAGGATGGAAGAGGGGAGGGATTTCATATTGCGGGCACTAGAATATGAGCTTCTTCAGTACCTTCTGGGTCCTATCTAAAATGGACAGAGCACTGCCAAGCAAACCAGTCCCATGGGGACTGTTCAGCCATCACCTCACTTCACCTCTGTCTTGGCCTTCTAATGTTTCCTCCAGGAGCAACAGCTGCTTGTCAGGGTAAGCTCTGCTCAGGACAAAGCTTGACTGGCATCCTCCTCCTGCACCTTCCTGAAGAGGGATCTCACTGGCAAAACAACTTTGATTTCTCCTCCTTTCCCCTTGCTTTCTTTCCCAGTCCTCTTCCTCTACCTTCAGTCCTTGGGGAAGAGAAATGTCATTGTGACATCTGGAAGTGAAATGAATGATGGTAACATCTTAGAAGCTCAGATCTTCTGTGCTCCTCAAAACACTTCAGTAAGTCTGTAATTTGGCATCTCATTTTTCTGAAATAGAGGTCTCTGAGCCAGAAGGGGAAAACTAAGACTATAGGACATATCTGTGACAGCCTTTAGATGCCTAAAATGCTTCATGTTTAGTTTAAACTGGTTTCACATGCCTCCCCTATAGCTATAGGCACACAACAGAACAATTTTAATTGAAAACTGGGATAAGAATAGAATAGAATAGAATAGAATAGAATAGAATAGAATAGAATAGAATAGAATAGAATAGAATAGAATAGAATATATTTTCATTGGAAGAGACCTGCAAATATTATTATCTAGTCCAACTGCCTGACCAGTTCCAGGACTGGCCAATTTAAAGCATGTTGTTAAGGGTATTATCCAAATGCCTCTTCAACACTGACAGGCTTGGGGTGTTGAACACCTTCCTAGGAAGACTGTGCCAGTGTTTGGCCAACCTCCTGGTACAAGAATGCTTCCTACTATTCAGTCTAAACGCCCCCTGGTGCAGCTGTGAACTATTCCCACACATCCTATCACTGGATTCCAGGCAGAAGAGCTCAGCCCTCTCCCCTTCCCCTCCTCAGGAAGCTGTGGCACTGATGTCAACCCTTTGCTTCCTCCCCTCCCAGCTAGACAAGCCCAGAGTCCACCACCACTCCTCACAGGACAAGCCCTCCAGCCCTTTCACCAGCTTTGTTGCCCTCTTCTGGACACTCAAGGACCATCACATCCTTCTTAAATGATGGGGCCAAGAACTGCATACAGTGCTCAAGGTGAGAATGCACTAATGGCCTCAACATTGGGATAACCTTTTTAGAGAACTCCATTTGAACTAGTCAGCTTAGGTTTCCTTTGCAGTCAGCAGACAGAAGTATACTGATTCATCATTCCTCTGACAGAGGAGATGAACTGCACTTATTCCTCTCCATTGATAATGAAAGTAATGCAGTGATGACTGGCTTGGCAACAAATGTCTATGTTTAGAAGCTGATGTGCAGTAAGTTGCATTTCCTCTTTCTGATAAACGTCAGCATCCTCTGAGATTACTTTTGATACATTATCAAGACTACCTACTGCCCTTTGATGAATGCCATGTTCAGACTCAGCTCCAAGGTACAAGTGAGGCTGATGTTGCTTGGTCTTGGGTGTAACTTATAGCTCTTATCTGATGTCTTCAACAAACTTTGTGACTGAAAAGTTCCACAACGTAGTTGACTACAAAGGACATTCGCCCACCATAACTTGTGTAAAAGGGTGAAAAAAAACAAGACAAAACAACTATTTTTGTGGTCTTGACATTAGCATTAGAGAGTTTTAAAAGCAATTAGCCTTGACGAAGCAGGATAAAAACAGGAAAACAGAGCAAGCGAACAAAAAATTACTTTGTAGACTGTTGTAACTTCTGAAAGCCATGTCCTTCCAACCCTTCACATTCTGGTGCACATCTCTCAAGAGACACAATGTTTTTCCAGGTGTAGGCCCTTGTCAATCCCAGATTAAAAATGCCCAGTTCAGAATTAGCACAGATTATGAAATTTAATCATTGTTAGCTGCTTCACCAGCATGTTTTGGAAAACAGCATCTGTAGGACTGGCATTATGCAGAGCCAAAGTCTCTAGGCAGTATGAAAACACCATATTCCTTTTATCTTCATTTTCAGTTTTACGATCTTGTGATAAAGATAAAACAAAGCAGTTCTCACTCATTACATCTTCCAGTAAAGAGAACCCAAGCCATATCTCCTGGGTAAGCAATGTAGAACGTGTCTCATAATATTGTGCAACATCTCAGCACAGCCAGCCGTCTTTGGCCGTGAGAAATTATCCCATCATTGCCTGTACAGCCCTTTGTGGGATGCACATCTTCTTGAAGCAGTTAGCCTCAAATCCCATTTATATGCAGACAGTCTTAGTACCACAGGAACCATTTTTCCATACCTGAAAGGGCCATTTCGATTTAACTAGAGGAAACAGGGAAATAAAATATTATCATTTTATCCTGATTAACTCCCCCCCCCCCATCTCAGATATAATTTTAATGGAGTGGGAGGAAGGGTTTGTTTAGAGAACTATATCCATTTAGCTGAATTAATTATTGAAATTAAAAGTTCTGATATAATCAAGCAGAAAAGATGAAATCATATTGAGAAGGAAATACTGTATTCGGAAATGAAGACACTCCTATGTGTATATGCCATGAGAGAAAGATAAAGGGCAGGTGGCTTCTTGATCATCATTTCAGTTTTCATCTGGGTTAAGTCTCACACAGATGTCAGTTTTTCAGGCCAGGACAAAAACCCTAAAACAGTAAGCTGAAGTGTAAAGGAGGAATATGTCTGGGTTTTATATCAATCTTGTGATTCTCTGTGCTGGACAGACTCAGCTCTACCTGAGCCATGCTGGGCTTGTGCTGTGAGCACAATCTCTGGTTATTCCAATGTCATCTTCTTCTTTGGCTGAGCTGTTAAAAATAATATCTGAATACAAAACCAACCAAACAAACAAAAAAGTAAAAAAACCAACCAACCAAACACAAATAAAAGATTGTTGAGAGGAAGTACAAAAGTGCAAAGCCCAGAGGGAAACGACTTTTATGTCTTCTGTTTAGCCAAGTCTCAAAGCCAAGTTCAGAAGGTCCCAGTGGACCAGCACTTCCTCTGAAGTCACATACACCTCACTTAGCAGGAGTAGCTCAGAACTCACTGACCCTGCTCTCTCACCTCACAGTGTTTAGGAACTAACTCAGCTGTTTTACAGGGTCAGGTTTGCTCTACAAAAAACCAAACAAAACCAAACAAAACCCCAAACAACCAAACAAAACCAAACACAGGCAGAATAAGCAGTTTTAGAGTTCAAGTTTTGCTTGTTGTCTAAAGGTCAACTAGCTGGTTAATTGGATGGATTCCTTTGTTATCCAGAGAGACGACTGCTCTAGACCTTCCCTGCTGACCACATCAGGAAAGATGGACCATGAGCCTGGCAGTAACTGAAATACCTGTACTGGCTATTTTCAGACACAGATTTCAGGAAAGATGGATGTGCCTTTAAGTCCCTGGTACTCAGTAGAATCCCACTGAGGAGTCCCTGAGGAGGCACATGTTGATCTCAGTAGCATCTGAATTGTACCTCATTTCCCCACAGAATTATAATGGCATATCCAAACTAACTGCTGCTGCATTTTATATATACAAGCCTCTAATCATTTAGAAGTGAACATGATGAGACTATGAAGGAAAAGGAAACATGATGTCCTGTGCTGTTACATTCACTTCCCGGGTCCCTGTCCAGAGGGAAGACTGCCAAGACAAATCTGTGTGTGGGGACATGGTGGTCAGTCCAGAACAGGACAAAGTGCCCACAGAGATGGAAGAATCCCTGTGCTTGGAGGTTCCAAAACTCAGCTACACAAGGCCCTGAGAATCCTCATTTAGCTTTGAAGGTATCCATGCTCTGAGCAGGAAGCTGGGCTAGATGACCTCCAGAGGGCCCTTCCAAACTAAAACTACCCAAATCATGAGACTGTATAAAGCTGCTGAGATGTTTGAAAATGCATTAAGAATAGGAGAAACCTCCTGGTTGCTCTGAAAAGAAACAGAGAGAGGAAAATTAAAAACAAACAAAAAAATAACCAAACTACAAATATACAATCTTTTTTCAAATTGTTTAGTTGTAATAGTAATTGAAAGCAGTTATCTTTTCTTCTCATTCTACGCCCTAGTGCTACAGTAGAGAACAAGTTTCCCTTTTAGCAGCTCTACAGCTTCCCTTTTTCCTTCTTATGTCTTACCCTTCATCTTTGTAGTATCTGTTCACTACAAGAAAACACACTGCAAGAAGTTGCATCTCTTGCCATATTCTTCAGTCACTGAATTTGAATCCTTAGTGCTACAGTTCCTCAGAGTGACACTTTCCTGTATACCCTGATCCCAATTTTTGAGGATATTTTTTGTCCACCTACACCTTTAGGCAAGGCAGGCTGCCATGTGGGTGTTGCCAGCACTTCCATAGCTCAGCCTCCCACCCCAGGCTCTCAAATGTTACATTTCTTTGCTATTGAGCTTTTACAAATCCACTGATAGTGCCCCACGACAACCTACCCAAGACTAGAGACCCACAAAGCTGCAGGGAAAAGCCTCACACTGCATGTTTGTCTTGAACAGAAAGCTTTAGAAAATCCTGCTGGCATCTTTTGCTTGCTATTGAACCAGCAGACAAGAGTTGCTAAAATTCTCCCCAAAAAGTATCAGGTACTTCGTTATATATATGTGGTGGGATGGAGGAATATGAGCATAAAGAAACAGCAGCATAAAGAAAGGGGGGACACTGAAAGTGTTGCACCGAAAGGTGACAGGACACCTAATTAAGTGACCTGGAAGGAAATGGAGGATAAAGTCCTGTCTGGGACCTGTCTGTGGCTCATGACTCAACCATGTTCATAAATCCCCATCCCTGTAAAGGAAGATGCAGGTCCAAGGATGAAACTTTCTAAAGATGCTCAGAAGGGTAATGTTGAGCATGATCATTTAAACATCTTTGAAGATTTGGTGATGTGTACACTCTGCAGCTGGACTGCCTCTGGCCTGGTGGTGGAGTGACCCGGCTCTTCGTGGGCTGCAACTTGTCCATAAGGGCAGCACAGTGCAAATCCTTAGGGACTGCTCAGGACTGAGGAACACTGTCTGGCATACCAGAGCTCCACAGTGGAAGTGCCAGCAGATGGCACTCAGAAGTGCACAGAGTGGCCCCAGGGTGGCCAAGGCTGGGGAGAAGGTTGTGCCCTGAAAATGGCTCCTTCTGTGCAGCACTTCCCATGAGCCACTCTCAAAATACATCCAGAGAACAGGAAAGCAGGTTTCATTTCATACTGAAATTTTTATGGAGATATATATCTATATATATGGATATATATAGATATATATGTATATTTAATTTCATGGTTGTGAGAATCACGATATTATTGCAGCCAGGATAGTGGGGAAAAGAAAAGAAAAACAAATTTAGGTGGGATCATGAATCATGTTATTTTCATCAAATTCCAAGACTCCTGTGCACAGGAGACGGAAAGAGATGGAAATTCTACGAAGCACACATTTCCTACTCTAGTCCAATGCATAAAAGAATACAAATCTATCTAGTGAGGATGGGAAAAAATAGGAGTAATATTGGATTTTCAAGTGAAAAAAGGTATTATTTCATTTTATTTTCCCTGGAGGAAAGTTAGAAGCAAGGAAGAACAAGTTGGAACTTGTGCTGGGGTAGATGAAGACAGCTGATCCAAATCACCAGAAGACAGTGACACAGCTGGGACTGGACAGTGGGCCTCCCACATCCACCTATTCTGTCTCCCATGTGTCTCTTCTGTATCAGTTTCTTTCCTGGATCGGAAACATTTTGTCTGGTTATTAGTTCCTACAGAACTTTTCACCTGCCGTATCACTTTTCAGAAATATGTGTGAGCTACGAATGAGAAAATTTGTGTTTTATGCCTCTGTACCAGAAAGGGAAGCTGCTTGTGCAGTCTTGCTTCCACAATCCACATCTTCCAGACATGCACATTACCTTTCTCCTACGATGATCCATTTTTATTCTCTGCTCCCTTCTTGAGCATTTCATCACCTTTCACCTAAACTTTTACTGATTTCCTTCCTCCTATTCTCAAAAGCAAATTAAAAAAAAAAAGGTAGACATTTTTAATAGGTGAATTTTCTGGCCAAAGAACACAATGTTGCAAACTCAGAGTATAAAGTAAATTTCACAGGTT
Organism: Campylorhamphus procurvoides; assembly: GCA_013396655.1. Classification (NCBI taxonomy): domain Eukaryota; kingdom Metazoa; phylum Chordata; class Aves; order Passeriformes; family Dendrocolaptidae; genus Campylorhamphus; species Campylorhamphus procurvoides. The sequence continues at coordinate 351,209 of WBMV01001724.1, read as the reverse complement.
TTAGCATCTCAGTGAATGCCAGATACCACTGGCTGAAAGAAATTAAGATGTAAGAAGCTCCGAGCTGTGAAGGAGGTTTATTGGCATTCTGTCCCTACTGAATTTCAGCCCTAGCAAATTATGTGTCCATGGCAATACATGAGGGATTAATTTTGTCTTCCTTGCTACTTTATAATGCTGTGTAAGGTGGGTGTTACATGACACAGACTGAAGCGCACAGTTTAGTCAAGCTATGGACTGATTGCCTGTCTCAGGGCCATGGTCCCTGCAGTGCACATCTGCAGGGAAGGACCACAGCTGCCTCCGTTTCTCACAAGTTCAGGGGTCAAGAGCACAAAGATAACATTGCTAACTCCATCAAATGGGCTGTAAGATGAGCAAGGAGGAAGGTGAAGGAGGAAAAATGTTAGCTCTAAAGTTGAGCAGTTCTTCAAGCAGTGCCTGAGAGAACACAAGGGCACCATTTATATTTACCCCTGACACGTTTGTGTAATAGAATTCATATATCACACTGAGAGTTTAGGTGTTGAGCTCAAGTCTAGGGCTTCAGAGATGGGGCAAGGGCCTTGAGTCCTGATTCTGGGATGTTGTGTGCTTCCAGTTGCCTTCATGGACCTCACTCATCCTTAAGATTCTTCTACAGTGGGTCACTCCTGGGGCTTGATTCATGCAATATCTCATTTTTTTTCTTAAAAATACTTTGCGTCTAACTCTTTAAACTTGAATTAATATGTATGTATATAGTTTTAATATGCACTTTAAATTTCCCTTTAGAAAACATAGCATCCATTTTACAGCAGTATAATAATGTCTTCCTCTAGCAGAAACCAGTTTCTCTTACACATTTCTTCTGTTTCAGCCTTGGAATATTTTCATGCTGCATTGACACAGATAAAAACCTGCAGTACTCTGCAGAAAATATGGGGAAATATTAATCTTATTAAATAAAAGAATACATTAAAATAGAAACAGACTGTTCAAAAAAGCTTCACTGACTACAGTTAGTCAAGATGCAACCTCATACAGTGAAGTGCTGGTATTGTTGTACTGTCTTTAATCAAAATAAAAATAACTGAGTGAAAGTCTAAATGGATTCAGCAACCTTCAATGAATGAATTTCTGATCTAGAATTACTCTTAACTAAGTTCTTCGTTTCTTTTCATTCACCACACTTTGGAAAGCTGAATCACTGTCTTTTATTGCAGGAGAAGAGGGATCACAAAATATAGCAATAATCAATCTTCTGCCCAACCTGTCACAAGTAATTCACTACCAACAGAAGTAGGAGGCTGAGTTTGCATTGGAGACAGTCCCTGAGGAATGCTGTTATGTGGTACATTTTATGTCTGATCTACAAAGTTCACTTAATAATTGAGGTCTGACCTGAGGTCAGGATAAGACAGAATTTAGATGACATGTAAGTAAGTCATGTGTCTGCCCTTTTCTTGGTCTTTGAAGTATCTCTGAATCGTTACAGGACCTATTTTCTTGCTATGTCTTCGGCTCAGATTCTGCATGTAATAGTCCATAAGGTTGATTTAGGGAACTAACACTTAAAGGGGACTGATATAAGATATCAATAAGGGGCTAACACTGAAAGGGTTAACAGAAATGATTGTGGGGGCTTTTGCTAAAGTTTGCAAAGATAGACTGCATGGCTGAGGCCCTGATTAGCTACAAACATAAAAGTATCAGTACTCGGCTTTGAGGTGTCTAAATTAGAATGGACACCATATGCAACTGAAAATAAATCAGGAAACATGTCAAGAAAATAAGATAACTATAGAAGTTTGCTCATTAGACCAGTTTGAGTTGCCAACTAAACTGGTTTGAGCTACTTTTTGAGCCAAGGTGAAAAGTACACAGTGAGGAAGACCCACGATCTTCATCCCCAAGACCCCCAAAAACCCCGGCCCAGGAAAAATGGAAACCAGTGCACAAACTCAGATGGGAGGAGCACAGGGCAGAGAAAATGGAAATTATTTCTCAGAACTGATTAGAATAAGCCTGCCCATTCTAATAAAATAATGTATATATATATAAGGAAATAATGAATATGCATATTGTACCTGCGTTTAAGCAAGCCTGTGAGCACAGACAGGTGTGCATGTCTTTGGTGGACCAATCCCCCATGCACCCAGCATGCTGAATAAACCGACCTTCTCTACAACTACCTAGTTGTGGGGTCTTTTCCACGCATCAAGATCACTCTGCATATAATGATATGTTGGAGTAAAAAAGATTTAGGAGTGTCCTTATACAATAATGATGTCCTGAGACAGCTTCCACAACTCAGTGTATTGTGCACATCTGTAGTTAGGCTCCCAAAGGACCTATAACTCAAAAGCTTTAAGGACAGCTTTGTAGATCCACTGGCACTAGCAATGGAGAAAATAAATTATTTTCTTTGACCATTTTCTTCGACCATTTTCTTCCTTCTCCATGGCTGACTGTAGTACATGCCCATGAAACATGGACAACAGAGCAAGTGACTGGATCTGCCTGCCTTCCCCATGTTTCTCCAAGCAATACAGCTCAGCAGGTCACACCAGGCTAATTATTAAGGTGACTTTTGCAGTTAGACTACAAGGCCCCTGAGGTTACCTTGCTGAATGAGCAAGGTTCAGCATGAATGAGGTCTCACCTGGAGCACTTGGATCCATTCAGAGTCAATGACTCAGAAAAAACAAAAAAGCCTTGAAATATATGTCAGGTTCCTACGAGGGAAAAAGGAGTAATACTCATTTCTATCCCAGGCTGGGCAGAATAAAAAAACAATCAAAGATACATGGAAGAAGTTACCTGTTGAAGAGCACAGAACACCTTCTGTGAGATCAATATACGAGGAATAACCTACTTGTCTGCTCTGCAGACAGGATCCTTCTAATATTATAATTTGCCTTACAAGCATGTCTTGCATCACTTGTAAGTTTGCTCAGCTGTAACTGTTTGAGATGGAATTTTCCCAGCCTGAGGTTGAGCAAAAGTTTCAGCCCAAATAGCAACAAAATTTTAGGCTCTACCACTTCTCTTGGCTCTGTTGCTAACTTGGACTGGCAGGATTGGATTTGAGAAAACTGCACTCTTTAGTCTTAATCATCCAATCCAAATTGGATGAGCTACTTTAAAAAAAACAAAAACAAACAAATAAGGCTTGGTACATACCCAAGAGAGACATTTGAATTTTGTAGTTTTCAAACAGAAAGACTGCATTTGGGGAATTGAGTTCATCCCCACTTGGCTCTTCAAATAAGTGATGTCTAAACAGGAGGTGAAGAAGTTCATTCTATTGCTCCTTTTGACATTATGTGGAAGTGTCACAAAGTGTCTTTAATATCTCACATGCAGATTTTTTTTCCCCCTGTAAACTAAAAGAGAATGTGATGCAAGTGTGGCTACGTCTCCAATAATTGGTATAGGGCCTATCTCAGGCCCTTATCTCTGCTAACTTNGACCATTATCTGTTCCCCACAGCCGAAGAATGGGTGCAGTTAAAACTAAAATTATTCTAAAGCCTCTACTAAGAAACTAACTCCTACATTCAAAAATAAAAATACTTAACCCGTTTGATTTTGGCAAATTACAAATCCATCTATTACACTTCAAACACTTTCCTTGAATTTGGACACTGAGATGAAGCACAAGCCTTTGCCAACTGTTTTATGCCAATCTGCCAGGGTCACCGGATCAGCTGTTGCCATAGTGCTGTGCAAAGCTCCTGCCCCTCACCTGCATCCAGTTGAGCACTGGGGGAAGAGGGCCATTCAGATCCTGTTAGCCTTTTTGAGCAAGGTCTGCTCCCTGCTGGTTTTAACAGCATCTGGGCTGTTTTTATGATGAAATGGGCTTTTTTTCAATCAAACACCTATTTGCAGTATAGTTTAATTCCTCAGCTAGTTAGCTTTAATAAGCAATTAGCAGATTGGAAGAGCATACTTGACCTTTGAAGTCTCTGCAGTAATTTTTCTGCTGATTACTTAAAGAAGAGCAATGCTCTGAACACTGGGCAGGAATACAAGAAACAGAACAGTTGTGAAAATGTGGCAATGATATTACCATTAGAAGAAAATAAACAGATATCTGATATTCTCCAAGAGAGATTGATGCATAAATGCTACGATAATAACAGGACAATGGTATTTTCATTTGGTCAAATACAGAGGTGAGATAGTTCCTCCTTTTTTCAAAGTTATCTCAGATAGGGTCATGCCCAAATGCTGTCTGAGGTGAGGCAGTGAAGTCAATGTGAGGAAACAGAGATACCTGCTGGAGTAGTTGTTCTGGGCCGGAGTCGTGATCTCAGCAGGATCAAAACACAGAAAATAAATTCTGAAGGAGTAAAGACCTGAGAGTTTTAGGAACTACCTTACATAAAACTTTCCATTCCCTTGGACAAGTGCAGCATGTGCCAAGAGCAGACAAAAAAGAAGGGTGCCTGGAACTGGAAGCTGTCCCCCAGCTGCTCTAGAAGGACTTCATCTGGGATCTGACACTGGAAAACTGCCTAATGAGCTTCCTTTGGGGCTCTGCAGGAGGCACACCATCACTCCTTCTGGATGGTAGGTCCCAGTGGTACTGCCTCTACACATCTCTACTTCGTCTGCTGTAGTCTTCTCACTTCCCCAAGACTTCTAATAAGGCAAGGCAGGGATGGCAACACAACAGGTTTATTTCAGGCAAGCCAAAGAATAGGTAGCTGCGCTTCAAGTAGGGGGAAAGATTACAGAAGAGAAAGGTAGACTAAATTAACCCAATCCCACAATAACGAACCCAACCGCAGATCCTGCCTATGTGGAAACATTCCTGCTTGGTAGTCCTGCTGAGGTATCCTAAGGCTTTTCTCAGCTGGAATGTAGAAAGGAGTTCAGGCATCAACACTCACCTCCCTGCATGCTGCTATTCAGTGTTAAACCTTAAAGGGGTTTGTCCCCTGAGGTCTTAACCCTGAACGAACACCTTCCCCATCCCTCCCACGGTAGCTGTGTCTGAGCTCTCTCTTTCTTCTTTTATCTGTGATGGACCTCCTTTCCCTGTTGTGTTTGAATTCTGCTTGCTGGTTCTTCCCTGTAATAGGAAGGCAGCCTCAGTGGCTCAGATTGTTGTTATATGGGACCATCTGCTCCAACATCTTCCCCTGTCATGTCTTTTGGGGACAGGCTTGGATGTATAACATGCATAATGTCAGAGTTTTCAAACTGAATCTGGAATTCCTTCCAAAGAGGTTCGAGCCAACGCCCTGGGGTGGTGGAGATGGCTAATAAAGGAGACAAAAGACATGCATATGCAGACACTAACGACTCTGGCTAGGTCCTTTGTTGGGATCTTTTCCCCTAGCAGGGGAGAGAGGGGGTTGGTGGTTTTCTCTGGCTTTCTGCGCAGGTCAGGTAGCTCAGGCTGTCGTCGGAGCAAGGAGAAGGGAGAGAGAGAGACACTGGAGATCCCAGCATCACTGGATATTGGATTTGTGTTCCTTTTTCTTCCTTTCCAAACTCGACTGTGCTCATCAGGAAGTGATCATAACTACTACAACGTTTCCCATAAGAGAAAGAGAAGCTAGCCTGGGAACTATTTATCATCTCGCCAGAGGGGAGACCCCGGCCGGCCGGCCGGGCGCGACACCGCCACCTGCTGTCCGTAAATATAAACTGCACCCCTGAGAGGGAGAGCGAGGCAGAGGAGGTGCCACAGCGCCACCTGCTGTCCGTTGATATAATTGCAGTCCCCCTTTTGGGGACCAGCCAAAAGGACCTTTTTTGACTGTTTTGCCTTGTTATTTGAGGGGTGGAGTGGTTTTGTTGCAGACTGTTCTGTTGTTGTTTGGTTCTTCTCTGAATATATATATAGTTGTGGTTAAGAACTGTTATCCTTTTATATATATATTTTTTTTTTCTTTCCCTAATTAAAATTCTGTTTTTCGTAAATTTAAAGGAGAGAGATTATTTCTTGGCCAGCATAATATCTTAGTTCTCTCTTGAACTAAGACACATATGTAACAGGAACTCCCTTGTCCTTCCCGGCAGTCCCTCAGTTCTAAAATCATCTTTGGCTGAGACCTTCCTTCTGAAATCCTGTGAGTCACACATTGTAAGATGTATTTATTGTACAGGCACCACAGGAAATCCACAGCCCTACTGAGCTTTATCTCTCCACTGAGACCAAGAGCTACATCAGTAATGAAGAGGTTGTTGTTATCCAAACTGCTCACTCCCACATCTGCCCACACACCTCTCACAGTGGTTTGCTGGGAAGTCAATATCTATTTATTTATTGTGCCATGGGGTATAGAGGGAGAAGCTGAAAGGTTTCTCATTACTTTGGTCACTACCAGAGAGCAAACCTTTTCCTTGCTTTAAATAACTATGAAGGTGCACATTCAGAGTGCCTCAAACTCTTTGAAGGGTTTTTGACCGTGATAGTGTGTTTCTTCCTCCTCCTCCGTTTCCTGCTTAGGCAACAGCCACCAGTGGTGGTTGTGATGGCTGTGTCCAGCTTACAGATAACAACACAATAGCTAAGGGCCTTGCAGAGCAGCTGAGGGCTCGTTGCGCATACATCAACCCAAAATACAGGGAGTACACAAATATGACTATAAGTCAATCACCTTACTCCATAAACAGCAGGTAGCCCAGGGTCCACTGGATTCTTCTGCAGGGCAGCAGACTTCAGCCCAGGATCTCCCCTTGAGCAGGGACACCTCTCAGGGTTACTATTTGAGGCTGAGATGCCTTGCATGCTAAACATGGAAATCTCAGCTAAGGGATATAAAAGTTTGACTGTGCCCACAAAATCCTTTAGACATAAACCATTGACTAAGTCTAAGCCTGGATCCAACCACACCTAAACTCCTCTCAGAAAGGAGCTTAGAACGGAAAGGGGTCCTTTCTGAACCTAATGACTCAACAGAACCTAATGACTCCACTGTCTCCTTGACAGTTGTGCCTCACCATGTCTTCTTTACAGTAAAAACCAAGTGTACCTTGCCATCGAAACTTGTTAAGTCACTGTCATATTTGCTATCAAACTTTGTTAAATTGCTGATTTTTATCAATAAACATATTGCTACTTCTCTGTTGCAAGTGAAATGTGTCACTCCACTCCAGATACTGACACCATGTCAGATTTTACAGATGGAAATGGAAGTTGTAAATGTAAGTAATAAGGAACCAGCAGCATTGTAAGAGTGTTTTAAACAGCTAGAGAGAGGTCTTCCCCTCTTCCCAGCAGGAGTAAGACATTTCTGAATGTTGTACCCAGTCATAGGTTTCCAGTACCAGAGACATGGACATACTGGAACAAGTTCATTAAGGTGATTAAGGGACTGGAACATCTCTCTGGAGCTGGGACAGTCCAGCTTGAAGAAAATGAGGGTCAGGGACCTTATTCATGTGTTTTAATATGGAAATGGAATAAAGACGATGAAGCCAGGATGTTTCAGTTGAACCCAGTGACAGGACAAGACACACAGGGAACAACTGTTTATTTATTTTACAAGGTTTCTCAATTCCATGAACAGCACAGGGAGATGTTAATCACAGTTTAAACACTGCTTTAAAGGGACCACAAGCAGCTGATTAATGAGGGCATGTAGAGTCCACTGTGAACATAGTGAGATATGTGAGCGGGAAGGATACTGAGGTCTCTCCACACTCAGCCATTCCCCCTGTGCCTGTGAGCAACTCATCTATGTCCCACCAGCAAATTCTCCTTTTCTTCAAAAATTAGTTCACAAAAAGGGAATTTCTGTACAGCAAGTATGCTCCCTAAAATTACTGACCATCCAGAAATCCTGTCTTCATCCTCTGTACCCACTGAAGGCAAACAGGTCACCAGGAATAGTATTTTCTGGCCTTAGAAATTCTCAGCCCTGAAATGATCTTGCAGGTACAAGTGTAACCACACAGGTTTGATATATTTCTTTAATCTCATTCCACCGAGCAGCCACTTCCATTCTCAGTAGTCACACAGGCACACTGAGCACAGCCCACCATCTTAACTCTGTCCTCCAGCTCTTCAGGGTGGATGTAAGTCTTCTCTGAAGACAATATGGTGCATTATGGGAAGATATTCTTTGAATATACATGGTATTCAAGCAGTAGTAAAGTATACAGCACTCACATACACACATTCCTGCTAAGGTATACTACTCTATAAAGACTTTAGAAAAATCTTCCTAAAATCCGAACTCCTCTTGTTTTCTAAAAAAAAAATAAAAAATATAAAATCTTACAAAAATTATAAAACTTCTGCCAAATATGAGCCTGTGAATTCAAATTCTTATCTTATTGCAAACCAGAGATCAGTGGCTTTGTAGCAATATTGCTTTTACAGCACATGATTATCTTCTCCCTGATAAACTCTCTGCACTCCACATTTTCTACACTATCTTTCCTTCTCTTTCCTCAGGTGATTTCTACTTCAGCACCTTCCTCTCCATCCTACTAGTATCTTTCCACTTGAGAGGCATCAACCATGTCTGATACACAGTTCATCAAACTGTGACAACTTTTCTCTGCTGTTACATGCCTGCGAAGCTTCCTGCTTCTATTGCTGATCTGAAGAAGCTCCTGTGTACCTCTAAATTTACTTAAATATTTTTGTGCTGGGTAGTCTAAAGAGAGACAGTGTCTTAACTTGCATACCTTGTCTTGATTCAATAATTTTTATTAATCTTTAATTTCCAAAGAAATGTTTACATAGGGATTTGATTTAGGATGTCAGAACAACTCAGCTCAATGCTGCCATTTGCAGTGTAAGGAGTGATGCATTTGCATCACCAAGACCCTCATTAGGCCAGGTGGATTTAGAGTCTCTGCAGTGTTGTAACTGTACTGGAAAAAGAGTTTTTCTGCTGAAGGACTTACTCAAAAAATATAACTGCATATATCTATGGATTACTTCTACACACAGGAAATGAGGAAAAAAGGAACAAATGATAATACTGTGTGTAGGTGACTCAAATTTTGCCCTTTAATAAAACCAGTCACTTTGTGCTTCAGAAATTGGGTTATAGCAAGCCAATGTACAGACTTTCAGGGAATTATGATGAGATGAGAGACATCTGGCATGAGTCTGCTCCATTTCAGTTAACAATAAGAGGTGATCAGCAAAAGCACAGCACATATTATGGACCAAAGTAGATATCTCAATAAAAATATAGTGGCAATGGCAGATGTGGCTGAAAACCACAAATGATGTGCTAGAATCTTCATTCTATGACATTCATTAAGTCATATTCTCTATTTTTGTTCTTTTTCAAACTGAAATTATTTGATTGCACTCTTTTCCAGCTTTTACAATAAAAGACTGAAATCAGAAAAATAGGAAGGCAGTGGGTTTGTCTGTTTTTGCCCAGCTTGCCTCTGCTGAGCTCTCTAGTTGTTAAGCCAGCCCCAGCTCATAACCATGGTGCTTTGGCTGGCAGGTTTATTGAAGCAGCTTGTTCCGGGTCCCTGCTGCAATGCAACCTGAACTCAGGACATCTCTCTCCACTGTCACTCCAAATTGTTCTGCTGTGTGCTGTATGGTCCTTTTTTCAGCATTGAAATGCTCTTGACTAGGAGGGTTCAATTCTGTAGCCACTGACTGCTAAAAATGCTTCATGGCATCACCTGCCCCACCTCAATATGTCCCATAAGGTGTTATTTGCAGCATAGCTCATATCCAGGCTTGGATAAGCATCTGCAGATCTCCAGGTGAGGGTGGGCTGGTGAGACCCTCCCATCAGGTGTTGCAGTGGTGCGTGGTAGGGTGAGCACAAGCAGCTGACTGTCCTGCTTCTGGTCTGCCTTCCAGTGTCTGCACCACCTTACCAATGCAAGCAGGTCCTACCTTGATGTGTCAAAGGTGTTGTTTCTACATGCCACTCACTGCTTCAAAACTGGAGCCTGTGAGCATGGACAGGAGATTGATCTCTTGGGCTGCAGTCACACTGCAGTAGTTCAGACAAGCCTTTTTTCAGAGAGATTTGTTGTGGGCTTTTTTTTTTCCCAGACCTCATCTTGAGTCAGGCGCAAAAAAGTCTGAAATGTGAAGTACTGAAGCTACTTTTTTATAATGGAGAATTTGATAACAGTGGGTCTTCCTTTACTGTGTCTTCTGTTTTCTCCAATATACAAATCTATGAGAAGCACATATATCTGATGAGAACCAGCAGAGCTTTTTTCCAAGGCCTTTTGCAGCAAAGTTACTTACTCTCAGTCTGTTGGTTGTTTGAAATATAGCTATCTCAAGCTCCACACACTTCTCCCACAACTCCCACCATGTTCAAGCAGAGCAGTACTGTCTCCCTATGTGATGCTTTGAGAGAGAGTAATGTCAGATTAATGTTTAAGCTGTGCCAGGGATGTCTGACCATACAAACCATTTTGTCTGTTAGTTAAATAACTGAGCACGAATACTCTGGCATACCAGTGTTTCCGGAGCTCTTCTCTGATGGTGGGTCTCACCATCAGAGCTTTGCAAGGTGTGAGCAGGACACATTTCAGCTGCACAGAGCTCATCAGGTACACAGCAAGTGCACACACACCCCACTCAGTTTGATTCCCCTTAAGTGAATTATGTGGTAGCAAGTAAAAACAAACCACAAGGATTCCTGAGTAAAAGACCTTAGAACCCTGGGATGACAGGTATTTTGATGGATTAAAAAAAGGAGATCACAGTCATGCATATTCAAAAGTCAAGAGCCCAGTGAAAGCTCTGAGTTAGTGTAATTATAAGCAGTGCAATCAAAGAGTTCTCACTTATGAGGTACTTGCCAGCTGCCCCAGGTTAAAATAACATTTTTCACTTACAAATTTGTCTTGCTCTCTCAAAAGCACTGAATAAAACCCCATATTGCCTGTTTTTTCTGAGACAGGGATCATCACTTATTTAACTCAGTTACAAGAGAAACCGACAGTGGTTTTGAATCAACCACAACCTTTGAACAACTTGCAAAATATACTGAAATTCCATCCAGCCCAGAAAGCTGAGATGAGAGCAGATCATGTAGGGTCGAGGTATTGCTGTCAGACACTGACCCTGATCATCACTGAGGAGCCTTGGCAGCATCAGAGCCTGTTCTCAACCATATGTCCCACAGGGCACCTTGGTCCAGCTGACAAGTCTGCTGCTGTCATGTTCAAGCTGCTCTGAAAGCTGGAGGTAGCAGGACCAGCTGTGAAATCTGGAGCTGGTTCCTTCTCTGTTCTGCTGTGGGTTGGGATATGCAGGAACTGGGTTGCAAATTTGAGTTTGATTTGTGCTGGCAAACCTTCTTGTAAAATGCACTTTCTGAAGCTCATTTTCACTTATTTCCTAGCATGCTGCAAATTTCCCAGTTCCAAGGACTGCGGAGATGTGAAGAATCTGCTTTTATGGTTTAATTTACAGAAAATAACTGAAGAAAATCAATAGTACAGACTCAGTAAATAACATGCTGTGACTATTTGCACTACCTGAAACAATGAAGAGCCCAGCTAAACCAGGTGTGTGTCTACTTCTCACTTCTAGTGGAAGAAGAGTTTACTCCATCACTGTTAAAAATGAGATTGCTTTCTTCCAAAGAGGGAATTACTTGTCTGCTCTTGCAGTAGTGGGAACGGAGGGCACAGGAGTTTTAGAAGATGGCTTGGCAATGCCAAATGTTTAATTTTAGCAGTGAGTGAAAGCTGATTTGGAAACCCTGTCTTGTGATCAGGGACTGCAGGGAAAACCTTGTACCCTTGAACAATACAGAGGAGAGGTCTGAAGACAGGGAGTCATCCAAAGGTAATTAACAGGTAGGATTTGTACTGCACGCCCTGCTTGTCCTTCAACCCTGTTTGATGGGATCAATTAACAAAGCAAGGCATGATCAACAGGGTTTATTAAATACTTCAGCCATTCCAAGACCAGACTCAAACAGTGAACTGATATTTCTCTCCCAAGCTGTCAGTGCCCCAGCCTCACTGGAAGTCCTCAGGATGTTCATGGGGACTCATTAGAAACTTCCTTGCAGGCAGAGCAAAATGAATGGGAGTAAAAAAAAGTCAAACTTTTCACTTTTTGTGGAGCTATGGAAATGTAAGTGATAGAGGCAGCAGTCTGTAGTTTTGTGTGTAGCAAGATCATTTTCTTGCCATGAACAAATTAGCATACCTGAATATTTACCAAGTGGAACAACCTTTCAGGCAGATATCAGACCTTTCTTATCCTGTACCTAAAAAGGTCCTGTGCCTGGCATAAACAGTGGAGTGTCTGGTGTCTGACGCACACCCGGATGACACAGAGAATTCAATCAGCACCCCAATGACTACAGGTGCAGCTTTCCTCTTAGGCCCCAATGGGAAGAACACCTTGGATAATGTAACGCCTACTGGGAAATAATTTGCCTGATGTAGTAAGAAAAGGCTTTGGCAAGAGGAAATTCAACTGCACAAGATCTCACACTCTGGATTACCTTTGTGGCACAGGCCCCCAAGGATTGCTGCAAGAACTCTGCTGCCACTGGGTGAACAGAAGGCTTTGATGACTCCAGCCTGATACAGAAAAACCAAATTCCCACCAGTCTATGCTTCCCTATCCCTAAATCCTGCAGACTTCTCACACCACTAAATAGAGATGGAAACACTAAAGCAAATCTATAAAACTTCAGTCCCTAAACCAAGGGTGATATGGGGAAAGTAAGGCACTTGGAAATAGAGATGCTTTGGCTCTTGCCCTGAGGGTCTGTGGGGGCTCTATAGTCAGTGGAACTACAGAGGTCTGTAATGGGATTTGGATTACAACATGGTTGTTCCCAAACTTTCCCTTTCTCACTGCCTGCACAATCCATGCTTCTACAAAGCAAAAAGGCCCTGAACAAAGCACATAGAACCAGTAAAAAGCTGAAGTTTTTCCACCTTTCCTCTCCTCATTACAGATGTTACAGAAACAAATAAGCGGATGAAGCATCCAAGCCTCACTTTTCATTTTGAAAAACCTTTCATGTCCAACAACTTGATGAGCTAATAAGTTCCTATTTTTTGAGCACATGCTTTGGCCTTACGCTGCAAAGGTCTGTGGTGGGCAGTTGCCATCACCAGTGAGAGATATTGACACAAAATCACCTGGACAGCACTGGAGAAGGCAGGTATTCAACTCTGTTGAGTGTCTATCATGCCCCTGGGAAGGAAAATCCGAGTGCCTGCTTTGAAAATCATTCTCCATGTTTTCACATTTGACACATGAAAGTACCCTCACAAATAGCTACTCCAATTCCTCGTGCCAAGAACAGAAAGACCTGGCCATGATACATCAAGATCCAACTTCCAGAGCCAGAAGCAAACCCACTATGTAGTCATAGATGCTCATGGGATATCTGTGTGAGTTGTAAACTATCTGAATTCAGTCAAAGCAAAGTATGGGACATGCAAACCATTTCCAAATGAAAATATTGAAGGAGAAGAAATGTGCTAACTGAGTGGAACAAGACGACTCTCACTACTCCTCTTAATAATGGGTTCCTCTTATTATCACAGTTTGCTTAATATATTGACTTTACTGCACTGTATTCACTGAAGTTGTGTTCCAAGGCACTAAAATAACCTTTGAAGCTGCTGCAGTGTAGCCCTTTTGCACAAACCATGCACATCCATCTGCACTGTGGATGCCAGTTCCAGAGAGCTCTTGGTCAAAGGCAAAACTGCTCTCTTGAGTGAAACTACTCACACACCAAGAGCCAAGAGCATAATGATGGTGTCAAGTGGCATTCGAAAAGTGTTTTGTTAAGTGCTTTAGTAAGGTTTTATTGCCATAGCTAATTAAAAGTTCACCACAAGCACTAAATGCAGCCAATGTTTATTTTCTGTACAGTCATATCGACACACCAATGCTCTGTCAGTATATCAGAGCTGCATGCTTGTTTCTGGAGAGGATTAACTATTGCTTATCTGTCAGGAAAAAGAAACATCTCTAACAAATAACTAAACAAAAAAATAAATCCTTGTCTGTCATGATGTATCAACAGCCTCTGGAATTGCATTTGGCTCTTTTTCTAATGTTTTCCCGAAACGTGGCATGTAAGTTGCAGTGCAGAGCTAAAGGGTGTGTACCAACGTGCTTTGGGCATTACAAACCTATTGGGATTTTCTTGTGCCTGAAATCTCTCCCTTGGCCCAGCAGGGGCTTTCAGCTCTAACCACTCCTCATGGGTGCAAGGTTGTTTGATCCGGAGTAAAGGACTGAGAGGCAGCTGGACCCGCTGTAGTCACTTAGATGTGTTATGCCAGGGTGGCTGACTGCCCTGGTTCAGGGACTGAGGGCACAGAGACACTTTTCTGGATGAGGACAGCAGAGAAGGACAAAGAACCAGAGGAAAAGGAATCCACTGCAGGAAGATGACAACAGTACAACCATAATGGTCAACAGTCCTACCTAACAATGCAGACATCTGAAGAGTTCTTGGTCTGCATTTTTATTTTTTATATATATGACAGTATTTCCCAGTCTCCTATGATTCTCAGTTTTGCCCACTAGTGGATACCAAATTTCTGTACATGCCTGTTTTAAAAGACATTTGGGAAAGAAGTCTTATAGCACATGTAGATATCACCTGCAGGTCTGCCATGTTTTCTGTGCCTGAATGACAAGGAAAAATGGAGCTTGCACCTGGACATGAAAATTGGAGACAGTTTCCTCCCCTCTGCCAGACTCCTCTTAATTCTAATTTCTGAGCCAGCAATTGCCTGCAGCACACTTGTGGCTTTCTAATTGTTCACTGGCAGGAACCAGCTGCCTGGAAAAGAGCATCAGCCACCATCACAGCCAAAGGGGAAGGCATTTCTGCAACGGTGTTCTCCTGCACTGGTGGGTCAAGTACTGCCCTTTAGAGGAGCTGCAATAGGAAATAAGTTCGGAGCTGTGATGAGCCGTTAACTCTGAAAGAACAAGGTTTGGAATTAGAGAGTTAATGAGCTGTCAGCGTTATGACAGAGAATTCAGCCAGGGCCACCCTTCAGTCAGGAAGAGAGAGAGAGAACAGCCAGAGATCTTTCTGGCCTGTACTTAATGAAGGCAGTCTCTGTGTTGCTGACTTGGAGTCCTGGAGCCACAGCAGAGGCATCCAGGAAGAAGACACACAGTTTCTGCTAATTAATGGAGCTCTGAGGAGTCTTCATACCTGCTTACAGAAGGGATTAAAAGAGAGGCAGTCTGAAAGATTCTTATAAATTATCCTTTCTCCATCAGACATATATGAAAATTTATTTGTTTGCTTTTGAGACAGAGATTAGTTAGGAAGGAGAGGTGGTTGTCATACACCAAATGTCTTGGAAGCTGGAACCAGATCTTAGGTTGAGCTTTTCCCTAGTCACAAATAGCTGATAGAAAAAGTATAAATTAGTCTGGAAGGAGACAGTGCTCTGTACTTTGGAGCTGACAGCAAGCAGCCTATTCAGCCAAGATCATAAATATCCCTTTGGACCTCACAGTCAGCACACAGAGCCATGAGTAGCTCTGCCTGGCAATCAAAAGCCATTTCTGTAACTAATGTGGAGGAAACAAATTCTTGTATCACCTCATCAGGGAATTTGTTTCTTCCAAATATAAAAGTCATTTTAACATAGTCGATTAGTCACTGTGAGACCAAACTGCTGGATCCAGTGCAGTTTGCAGGCTGGAAACAAGGCACAGAATATGCTGCAGAAAGCAGGCAGGGCAGGTCCCCTGCGCACACCCCTGTGACCCTGCTGACTTCATGGCCCTGACAAAAGCACCTTCCCAACAAACACCTCCAGAACAGCAGCAACTGGAGCGTTACTGGATACTTCTGTGCTTTGTGGAACAATTCAGTGCACTGAGATGGTGAGTTATTATATTCCATGTAGGATGGATACACATGTCTCGTGTCTATACAGCCAGCAGAGTGGTGATAGTTACACATGAAAAGCTCTAGGGAACCTTTAGGTGAGTGTCGCGGTGAGCGGGAATCAGACACACGATACTCATAGAGTTATGGTGAATGTTCCACTTTATTAAAGGCTTTACTGGTTTATATAGACAATTTTAGCCATGTGTTGCAAGGTAATTGGTTATAAGTTTGCTCATCTTCATGCTAATAGGTCTACTCTACTATTCACGCGCTCGGCTGCTGCAGGTCTTGTTCTGCACGTCGCCTCAAGGCCGGAGACATCGCTATCCGGGTTTCACATCCTTGAGACATCTATTTTCAGCTCCTCATACATATTTGCCATATCGAACTGTGATAACTCCTTACTTTGAGCACAGTGCTCTAGTATTCTTTCATGGCCTTGCTCAGCAAGCCATCCCTCCACAGGTGAGGAATAAGCTTCAAAGGTCTGGGTAATGCCTTCCTTTTTATGATATGTCCCTATCATATGGGGGTGACCACCTTTCTTTGTCTTGAAATGAGACTGGAACTGAAGGACATCTTTCACTTACTGAAAGGTAACAGGACTGACTTGAGATGGTCTAATACATGCAGTGTAAAAAGGGAGAGTTCCAGGAGATGAGTGTAATGGTAAGGAGATGCCTTTAAATAAACTTCAGATAACTCTTTAGAGAAACTAACTTCTGGGGCTATCATTACATGAATATCAACCATAAGCCTTCAAAACTTTTCTGAGTAGGAAAGAAATCAACTATCTCATGGGCTATTTGTGGTCAGAAACCTGTTAACAAAACTCCACCTTGCACCAGCTGGCCTGAAAATTGAGCCAGCATAATTGCAGACCAATGTTGAGAGAACTGCTCAGGATAAGAATCTATTCTTTTTGAGTGAAACTGATAGAAGCTTTTGACAATAACAACAATCCTTAGAATAAAACTCCCTCTCTGTTAACCACAAAGCCCATGTCACCATAAAATCACTTAAGATGCAAAACTGGTACATCTGTCATCTGTATGAGTAGTCCAGCATTGAGTGCTGCTATATTTTGTCTCTTTAACACTTACTGACAGCCCTACCTCTCTACCTACTTTGCAGCTATCTGTGAGATCATAAAAAGGTATTTCATTCCGCTTCATCCCATAGGACAATGCTATCCAGCTCAGCCTACATGTGTGGTGCATAGTGACAGGCAGTTTAAAAGCTGTTGCAGAGTGAGCTTTCTTGCATTTTGTCTGCATGATGCCCTTTTTAGCCCAGAGTGCAGGGTTTTGCCAGGGTGATCAGTGATACAAGTGGCTCAGGAATGGTCATGCTGCAGGGAAATGAAGAGACCAGGGGCAGCAGGCATGAAGGACTTAGTGATTTTCACTGGAATGCAAGGGATGAAGTGGGACAGGGTCTTTGTATGGTCTCTGTTCAGCCAGATACAGACCAGGATTTGGAAGATGTTATTGCAGCTATTTTGTCCTAACAGTGCTGCTGCTACTGTGGGCTTGCTGCTGGGGTCCAGAGCCAAGGCTTGGTCCTGAAGTCACACAAGAGAACCTTCTGTCAGGGGCAGGGTACTCAAGCCATAGTCCTTTGCTCCACACAGTCCAAGGCAGAAAAGGCAAACGAGCAGACTAAGGGCAGATGGATACAGCAGCTGTCATATAGCATCAGGACCACTGACCTGACACACTGGAATAAAATCAGATCCATTGCCTTTCTGTCTGTCACAACATGCTCTGGTTGTCAATGTCATCTCTTGCCTTTTACACCAAAATAATTTAATTTGCTCTTATTGAATCTTTTAAATTGCATTTCCAAAATTCATGGTATGGTGAGACAGAAGAAACATTTCAATTTCAAAATAGCACAAAACTGAAAAACAAGTGGTTTCAGAGGAATGTGTCACATGAGCTGTGTAAGCAGAGACTGCACCAGCCAAGGGTCCAACGCAGAGGGACATGAGACAAAAAGGGACTCAAGACAAAGAGGGTGATCAACACCTTTTCTCATCACTGTTTTGCATTGCTACATTTAACTAGTGTGGATTCAAAAATGTGTTCTGATTTCTTGGTCATATTAAATGCTTCTAAAGGAAAAGAGCCCAACAGAAAAACTCATCTGCTGTGGTACTTTGCCACATGTCTAGTTGTAATGTGTTTACTCACATATCTGGATAATTTAGTTATATTTATGTATACTTTGAACATTAAATCTAGTAGAAATACAGAGTCACAATCTGCTGGATGGGGTGCGGATGGAATTATTTCAGCCTGCCTTTAGCCATCTGCCTCTATCATCAGTGGAATGAGAAAGAGGCACTTGTAGAGCAATTCATCCCATCTAAAAGAAGCCTCTAAAATGCTTTTCAAATGTATAATATTTTCTCTGTGAAAGTTTCACTGACATCCACTTTCCAGAATAATGCAATTAGCTGTGTTGTAAGCCAGAGGGGGATACAGAGGGGGGCTCATTGCACAGCCTTAACAGGGCAGGTGCAAGCAGTACCAGAAAAGCTTCACTTCTCAAGCCTCTGAGAATTAGCAAGGTGCCTGCTTTTCTATTGCTGCACCCTGAGCTTGGCAGAACTATCAGCATTTATAGGATCTCTTTGTCTTGCCTTTTGATACTTTAAAGTGTGCAAAGGGTACTCACACTTTGTATGAGTGGAGTGCAGTGGAAAGCATTTTCTCAAAGGTCACGTTTACAACATGTCCAAGGTGGGTGAGGCTGGAGGAGATTTTGATAGCTACTTCAAATTCATAACCACTCATTTTGAGGCCAAGTGGGGTCACTGAGTTATTAAGCCTTGCCTTGTGTATGACAATGCAGCAACATTTTCTGTATTCTTTAGGATAAAGATTTTCACATTGACAAATGTGTAAGGTTTTATTCCTTGTTATCTTTAATCCTCCGCACTTTGTTCCACTCTGCAGACCTTCTGTTTTCTACTGCTCTTTGGCTCTGCTTTTCAAGCAGCAGGATTCTCCCTGCTCCCTGTCCTTTACAAGGATCATTTGCTACCATGGTACCCACGGCTGAGTCTTCATCTTCCTGATCCCTCTCCTCCAGCAACCTCCAGCACTTTCAAACTGCAACTGGAAAAGGTTCTTTCAATCTCTGCTTTTACCTCCCCCTGTCACTGGCACTTACCTTATTTATGAGTGTGTGAGATGTTTTTTATAGAGCACAGCATTCCTACTGAGAGGTGCAGGATGAATTCTGCACATGACACTGAACGAGACAATTTAACCTTTGATTTTTTTTTAATAACACCTTTTATTTAAAAATAAGCATGCCATTATAATGTAATTGAAAAACAGTTAAAATAATTAATTGCAAAACTATGCAAAGACCGTATTCTACATTTATCTTTGTGTACAGATTTTTCTCTTAATATTTAATAATTTGTCTGGAAAAATAAATACTTGACTGACAAATCAGCTCTGCATAGTGTTGAGGAATTTACTTTCAACTTCCATTTTAGGTACATAACGACCTTTTCTACAGTAATGTCAATAAAGATGCTCCAGTGATAGATCTGAATGAGCATTCAAAAAAAGATATTCAAATATTCTCAGAGCTCCAGTTTCTGATGCAGATAAGGTGTTTTTTTTTCTTTTTACAAGGAATGAGGTGTGTTTCAGTTGATTCTGGTTTTTTTCCTGAGTTTTATTTTTAGCTGAAGTTTTTGTATATGATTGATTACAATGAGAGCCATAACCTACCCTCTTCCTATAACTATCCTTTCGCTGATTGCACCTGGCAGTGTGTAGATGAAGAGCACCAGGAAGACAATGAGAATAAGCAGAATTATGCCAATGATGATGTACTTCTTGTAATTTCTCCAGATCAGGTGATACAAACACTTGAAAGGATTTACAAACCAGGAGAAGGATGTGTCTGGTCGGCTGTAGGGAAAGAAAGAAAAAACTTTTGTAAAGGCATATTCATCTCTTTCCAAAGTTATCCCAAACCAAAATATATATCTGAATCTAAAAAGGACCTTTAATCCTGGTTACCTACTATGGAGTTTAGAGGGGACATCCACAATTTTCAGAAAACTATTGGGTCACTTTTCTTCCACTCGTCCCTGAGCCCAACTCTACACACCACTCAAAATGAAATTCCAGCTCACACTTCATAAATTCTCCAATTTATGTCACAGCATGAGGTTCAAATTTGCAAACAAGGTCATAATAAATCCTAAAGAAGAAATGCGGGCCTCTTGAGCTTGAGTACAAAAGCTTTCTAATAATTCAACAAATTTAGCATCACGAAAGTGGTAATGAGCCACTAGAAAATAGCTGATTGCACAGTGATAGTCATGGTGCCATAATGTCAGAGCCAGTTCAGACCTGGCATATGGCCCAAAGTGGTGTATTTTCAGCAGAAAATTTAAAACAGGCCTCCTGAAAACAGGACATGATGATGAGATGAAACCCAGGTAGTTTGCCTATGTATGTAAAGGAGAGCCATCTTCTTCCAGTGGAGGATATCTAGATCCCACAATCCAAGTTTTTCCAAATGTTGCCCCATATTGTATTCTTCTCCATAGGCAGAAGTTTCTTTACACTTAACAACAACAAAACTGACTGCATACAAAGAGGGAAATAATGCTCCCCTTGGCATAGTCTCTCCTCTGGTAGGCCACCCAGCTCTGGAGGGCATTATGCCTCTGACTTCAACAGCCCTACCCAAGGCAACATCTGTCAGCTTGGTACGATGGGATGACTTGACAGATACAGCGGTGTGGAGCAACATTAACACCTGCAAAACTGGGGCAGGTTGTCTTTCTTATCCAATGTCATTGTAATTGTGCTGATGGTGCAGTAATAAGGAAAATGAAATTAACTGAAGGTCACAAAAATCTATGGCTGTGTCTCACTCCATAGAGCTGTTTCAGGAATTTAAACAGTGTCTTAGTTATCTCAGCATTCAGCATGTGGAAGCGAATGCCAACATGACAGAAAGTCTGTAAATCTAAAAGACCAACCAAATATCTTTTAATTAAAGACTGTGTTTTATACTGAGGTGGAAGTGACTCAGAAATAAATCAACAAGTAGGTCCTCCAGGTTAAAAGGAATTATTAAAAAACTGGATAGTCTGAAGAATAGGCTGCACGCTCCATCTGTTTAAGGGCTTTTCATAACCTTTAAAGGCAGGGAAAAAACCCAGACTGTTGCTCATTTAATTTGTTTCCTTTGCAACGTAGGCGGTAGAATTCAATATCAGTTATAGCAGTGCATTTTTTATAATAGACTGCATCCGGAAAAGCATCCTGTCTTGATCAACAGAGATAAAGAGATGGATAACCTCATGGTGCTTTGGCCAGCAGGAAATTACACTCATTGCACCCTATTCTTCATTTACATGTTTCCATTTCACAGACATTTAATCCTTGTCCACCTTTGCTCTGGTACATTAAAGAGCCTTCTACTGTCTACAGATCCTAGATAATAATTTTGGTTTTAAAATTGTTTTGTTTCTTAATTAAAAAAACTTAATTACACAAAACAATCTGAATATTTTGTGCTTATCTGGGTGATCCTACATGATGAGCAAAAAAATTGTGAACCTACAGTACTGGCATGGAGATCTGGAGGTCCTGACACAAAGCTCCGTGAGACCCACTCCTTTCTGAAGAGCACTCATTTGAAGGGCAGAAACAGTTATCTCTCAGCTGATTGTGACTACTCTGCATGTATGAACCACATATTTCATCACTCGGAGGCACTGAGCTGGTAAACTTTAATACCTTTAAACTTTAATGGAAATGAGGCATGCAATGTCTTCAACTATCAGTTTATTTTCTTCTCAGTAAGTGAGTGTCTAGCTAAAATAGTTTTTACTATTCACATGCTGATACTGCTTGAGTAACCTTAGAATTTACATTGACTAACTTTAAAACTTTGGTGCCTGGCCTGGTCATTTGTGGACTGTCTGCATGGGGAGAGGAAGGACCTTCCAAAGGACAGGTAACCTCTTTCCCCAGCTCCGATCTTAGGATATGTGTGGTGGGTAAATGGGATGATTCCCCCACCTGTACATGAACAGCTACAAAAGGAGATTGAAAGTTTTGCTTCTGAGATGGGTAGTGTCAAGTGACACTAGCCCCACCCTAACTTTGATTTAATTGAGGCATACATCTTAATTAAGAATAGAACTGTGTTAAGCCATGTGTTGGCTGTGCATTTCATCCCAAAAAATGTGTATGTGGAGCCTCTTATCACTCAGTGCAAGATCTGGGGGAAGTCTCTGGTTTTATGGCTTCTGGATCAAAATACCTCCAGGCTGACTGTGCAGCAGAGAAGGGACCACCAGACCAGTGACAACCATTTGGCTCAGCTGCACATTTTCAAATTAAAGGTCTTTGTGGGGAAAACACAGGGAGGCCTGGAGCCCCAGGCTGCCTGGGGTGCATGTCCTGGGACTGAAAAGGTGAGAGGAAAATGTGGTTGTGCCTTTTGCATCCTCTTGACAACCTGCTGGACATGAAATCCTTCTACTGCCCAGCACGCTCTCTCTTAAAACTCCCTAGGTTGGTTGCTTCCCACCACATGTATTTCCGAGATAACCTGGCCCTCTCTCCTCTGTAAGACAGAGGTTTAGCTTCCATTACTGGGAATCTTTCAGGCAGAGACATCAGTCAGGCATAGCTCATCCTGCCTTTGGGCAAAGATGTTGGGTGAAATGTTTGATTAAAGTCTTTTGAAGGATAGGTTTCAACAAGTTTATGATACTTCTAATTTTCAGGATAAATTTATACCCTTTGTGGGGGTACTGGGAATTCCTTCATGCTGTTTTCTCCTTTTTCATGTTTATCCTGGGATATATTTCAAACAAACAAAATTAAACATAATGTGTAATGATTACCATGATGATTAGAAATTGATTTTAATAAGATTTGGTAGCAGGTAATATAACATCAATTTCTTTCTCTCTGTTATTTTTTTAAAAAATTTTAATCTACATCGTTACTTTAGTAGAACAAAGTGCTTGAGCCAAATAGATGATATGTACCTTTTTTCCAAATGCAAAAAATCTCAGCTGATATTTCTTAACATGACAAATACTGAAAGATAAAATGCTCCTTCTAGATCATTTGCCTTTGTTAAAGTTCTTAAAATGTCCTCATTACAAAGTCTCATGATGAAAAATAATAATGATGAAAAAAGAAGCATCTTCATTCTTTGAGTATGAAGTACAATGAAAGTAGAGAAAGAATTTCAAAGTTGTATAATTTGCATGACTGTTAGAGTTTCAAAGCCTAAGGGGGAATTCCTTCCAAAAAGCTTGGAGTCAACGCCTTCCTGTCAGTAAAGATGTTTAACAAAGGAAACAAAAGACATGTATACCCTGATGTTATCTGCCTTGGCCNATATATATATATATGTATTGTGGTTAAGAACTGTTATTTTTTTCTTTATATATATATTTTCCCTAATTAAAGTTCTGTTTTCCAAATTTAAAGGAGAGGTTTTATTTCATGGCCAACATAGATATCTTAGTTCTCCCTCGAACTAAGACAGTGACCATGGAAGGGCAATGGAGCTGTCGAAGGGTCTCGAGCACAAGTCTTATGAGGAGCAGCTGAGGGAGTTTGGGATGTTTACCCTGGAGAAAAGGAGGCTTAGGGGAGACCTTATTGCTCTCTACAACTGCCTGAAAGGAGGTTGGGATGAGTTGGGGGTCAGTTTCTTTTCCCAAGTAACAAGCAGCAGAAAGAGAGGAAATGACCCCCAGGAGCTTCAAGGAAGGTTTAGATTGGATATCAGGAAAAAATTATTGACCACAAGGGTCATCAAACATTGGAACAGGCTGCCCAGTGAAGTAGTGCAGCCACCATCTCTGGAAGTATTTAAAAAATGTGTAGATGTGGTATTTAGGGACATGGTTTAGCAATGGACTTGACAGTGCCAGATTAACAGCTGGATTCAAAAAAAGAAGAGGATTTTTCCACCTAAATGGTTCTACTGTTAATATAATAAATACAATCCATCTGATCTTTATAGGTGACGAAACTGAGGTGTTGGGTGTACATGTAAGTTATGATGATTTAATATGTTATTGTGTGCCAGGTCAGCTATTCAGCTAACCTGGAAGGCGCTGCCAGCTACAAGTGCCAGCAGCCAGGCTGCCCCAGCTTGTTTCACGAGTATGCTCCTACTTACTTGGGTTTTTCCAAGGGCTCAGGCTCCTTTCGAGCTTTTCCTACTGGATTCTTCTCAGCTTCTTCTGCTGTGACCAAGTGAAACTCAGCTTCCACCTTGCCCTGGATCAGAGAGATCATATGTAAGCATCCAATACTGGGTTATCACTAAATCAGAGCAGCACTCTTCTTGTGGAGAAATGATGAAACCAACTGAGGGCAAAGGAAATTGATTAAAGAAAATAAGATAGTCTTTGCAGTCTAAAAGAAAGCACAAAGGAAAGCCCAGGCACTGGATTCCTGACTTATGGTTAAGGACCTCGAGGAAAGAGAAGTGGAATATTTTCTTCTAGACTCATAAATACATTTTCTGCTTCCTAATTTGTAATTCATCTGACAAGATGTATCTTCTGTCATGGCAGAGCTGAATGGCCAAGCTGGAAGCTATATTGCTGACATGGATGAGATGTAGTCCCTCAGCAGGGGGAAATTCAGCCAGTCACAAATGCTGGACCAGTGTAGAGCTGTTGGGTCTCAGCACACAAAAAGAAGATGGTTAGAAATGAAACCTAGTGCAGAAAACATCATGCAATCCTAGAGCTCTGTTTGGGCTAAAATAATAGCAGTCTGGCAGGGCAACCCAGAGCCCATTTTCTTGATGGGTGGCCAGAGGATGATAAAGTTGTAAGAAAAGGACAGCTTTGTTCTTACAATTTCTGGAAGCACCAATTTACTGCCAATCTTAATGGAATATAACTGCTGGTTTAGTGCTTGTTTTCACTGTGACAAGTCATTAAAGCTTGTTGAATGACGAATAAAATATTACCACGTATGAAAGATTGTGTCTCCCACACCTTGCAGTAGAAATATGTAATCTGACATATTTAATCTGTAATTTGGACTCACAGTATCAACTGCAGTTTTTGCTATGGAAGTCAGATCTTCCTAAATATGGATTAACATTCATTTCTCCCTTGCACTCACAGCAACAAATCTGTTGATATTTCTGCCTATGTTAGGTTACAGAGGAGTCCTTGCTTTTCCCTGTACAGGGACCTGGTCTATTCTTCAGTACTGTCTCCACTAAAGGTTTATTTAGGCCAAAGGGAAAAAAAAAAGATTTCAGAGATTTAAAGATTCCAGTTACAATGAAGAATGAGTAAATCAAATCAACTTCATAAAATCTGTGATGGAATAAAACCAGACTATTGGCTTTTTCATGTATTTGTTATTTTCCTACCCCATAAATCTGTAAATGGTGTTAATCTAAAGTGTTAATCTATGGATGGTGGCTGGGATTCAGAACAGAATTGGGCTGAAAGAAATATGCAGACAAAAGGCAAAAATGTGGAAGACAAGGGTACCAAGAAATGAAAGTGGACTGGGAGAAAGAGAGTCAATTGTACTAATGTTGAGAAAATAGAGGTAAAGCAGGAATTTAGGAGTGGAGCCCATTCACTAAATCCTTAGAAAGTACACAGTCACCTTCAATTTCAAGAAGGCAGTGAACTTGAAGATAGCACCTTTTATTAGAACATTCTTGTTGCTGAAATGGACAGAAATATGAAGGAATGACGAGGATTAGGAAAATCCTTAGAGAATCAATGAGAAGTCTAGAGACAAATGGAGATCCCCTAAAAAGGACCAAAGCAGGTGAATTTGTAGAGGGCTGTACTACAGGAACATAGCCTGTAGCTCTTGGTCTGTATCCCCATACCTAAAAACACTCCTACCACGCTAATTCCAGAACAGGGCTCTAGGAATGCCTAAGTTTGGGTTCAAGCTTCCAAAGTACTCTGTGGCTACATAGGCACATTAGCCTGGGTTTTTCTTCACTAGCTCACACAGCTCTGTTTCATGTAGACATGTCCCAAAGACCATGTGCAGAATTAACTATCAGGATGTACTTTGTGCCTACATGCACTCCACCTTGGAAACAGAGGATCAGAGCTGTCTTTCATTTACACTGGGAGTCCCTGTTCTGCAGTGAGAGTGAAAAGGAGCTTGAAAGACAGGGAAAACGGAGAAGTTGTGTTAAACAATTAGAACTTTAGTGTAGCTTCAGATTATACACAGAAAGCAGTTCAACATTATGAAGAGAAGTTGCAACAGAAACCTCTGAGATAAACCCTGAGTGTAGACACCAGGTTGAAGAAGGTGATCCTCGCCCTCTACTCAGCCCTAGCGAGGCCACATCTGGAGTGTTGTGTCCAGTTCTGGACTCAGTACAAGAAAGACAAGAAGCTCCTGGAGAGGGTCCAGTGGAGGCTACAAAGATGACTAGGGGTCTGGAGCATCTCTCTTATGAGGTGAGATTGCTGGAGATGGGCCTGTTTGATCTAGGTAAGAGAAGACTGAGGGGGAATCTCATTAATGCATATAAATACCTCAAAAATGGGTGCCAAGAGACTGGTGCCAGACTCTTTTCAATGGTGTCCAGCAACACGACAAAGAGCATAAACCAAAACACAAGAATTTGCACCTCAACATGGGGAAGTACTTGTTTAGATTAGGGTGGCAGAGCACTGGAACAGCTGCTCAGGGAGGTTATGGAGTCTCCCTCTCTGGAGACATTCAAACCCCATCTGGACATGTCCCTGTGTCACCTTCTCTGGCAGTGGGTTTGGACTGGATGATCTCCAGAGGTTCCTTCCACCCCTGAAAATTCTGTCATTCTGTGAAATTGTTAGGTACACACTGAGTGAGATTCATGCCCTGCTGCAAGCCTTGTTATGCGAGAGGCTTCAGGTAAATGAAAATTTGTGTAGCAGCATTAATATTGTTCTTAGAAGCATAATTCTAACCTAACAAGTCTTGTAGAGTTTTGGGAAAGCTCTAATTGTCCTTTGTGTTCCTCCATACCAATTGCATCCTGCCACTAAGCCAAAAAACATTGAGCACACTGCAACAAAAAGAGGGGACTGTGCTCTTTTGACTTGAGATGCATGACTAGCGAGGTTAATACTGGTAGACTCAAAAATCAGTTCCTTTGCCTGGGTTCAAGTTAGACATAAATAGTAAAGAAATAAATAATCAGATGAGATTCTTTCCCAGATTTTCTCAGCTGATATAAAGCGGGCTGGAAGCACCTGATTTTCCACTTCACCCACCCAATGTGCTGCAAGATGAACAGCAGAAAAAGAAAAGAGAAAGTATAAAGCGCTCTGGTTGCCTGGGTTTTTCTGAACCAAATCTATGGAGGAGCACTAAAGCTTTTGGAGGAGTCCTATAGATGGCCAGTGGTCATTGTTCTTCAGATGGCATATCCAAGGTTAGCATCCATGTGTTTCAGGATCTCAGCAGAGTGCATCAGTCCCAGGGAAAAGCTGCTCATCTGTAGTGAGCTGCCTACCGTGAGCTCCCCAGCCTTCATGAAAGGCCACCAGCCTCTGATGCGCTTCTGCTGAAATATGGAGATCTTGTTTTCTTCACTTATTGCCACAACTGTTTCTAGATCACAGCTCTTGGATGTCTTTGCTGCTCGAGGGAACCCGTTCAGGTTCAATTCAAGAGTACCTGGAGGAAGAAGTAATGTGACTCCACTCAGAGACCAGGCAGACACAAAAGCATTTGAACAGCAACTTCCAAATTAGATACACGGAGTAATGCAGCAGCTTGGGCCCAAGTCTCAGAGCTGGGGATCTCTCTGTACTGTCAGTTGTTATTTGTATTGCCCTGGCATCATCCCATCTGATTGACTCTCCAAGAAACGTGTAAGTTTGCAATGTGGTGTTTCAGCAAAAGACAAGCTAAAGTTGGGGCTCAGGCTCTGTTTTGTACATACCTCTGCAAAATACAGGTCTGGTGAGTTGTCAGGTGAAGTTCAGGTAGACCCATTCATACTTACCCAAGAAATCGTCTGAAGAGAGTCTTTCAAAATCCCACACCTGAAGCACCAGCTCAGCAGGTATTTTGCGTTCTGTCTTTTCCAAGGAAAATATGTTTTCTCTCTTACTAACCACAACCTGTTTCTCTGCTGGGAGATAGTGGAACGGGAACACAAAGCGCCAGTTGAAGTTGCCCTCTCCTGTCAAGGAATTGTAATGTACATCTGTCTCCTGTTTGTCCTCTTCCAGGCCCTTTATCCACCTACAGGAAGCACAGTGGAAAGCATTGCTGTCACCGGGGGAGCTTGAATTGTAATTGTGGTTATTTGGTTGCAGGTATGACCATTTACTATTTCCTACCTAATCAGCAAGAGGCAACACACTGTTCAGGACTGCGACATATAGCAACAACCCTGGACTGGGGACCTCAGCCACCTCTCAGCTGTGGCACAGGCTGCAGAAATGGCCAGTGGTGACTGAAAGCTGAGAGTGAGAACATGATTTTTATTTTGATCAGAGTCCAAAATACCAATTGGTTGTTTGTTATTGGCCAGGACATCCTCCTCTTTAGGACAGGCAATGACAGCATTAGTCATTTATCCAGTACTAATCACTCTGCATTCATGTTCTGCCACACCAATAAATTCTGTGTCCCAAGACTGATTTCAATGCTCAGTATTGGAGCCTAAATTGTTTGTAGCTGCTGTTTGCAGGTATAAACGTGGCATAACTATGGCTGTAGAAGACTCTCTGGGTTTTTTTGTGATTTTTCTTTCTTGATTTCTGCTACAGTGTGCACAAGATTAGACGTGTTTAGGTACAAAAGGACAAGGTTTTCCTTAGCAAAATTTTCTCTTCTGAAGGGCTCCACGGAGGTAATGATCCAGCTAGCTATGCATGAGTTCTGAAGATGATTTATCACAGCTTGAGTAAAGAGTAGTATTTTATACTGCACCAAAAGAGTGGATTTTCCCCTGCAAGCCCCAATATTTCAAATATTGTGAAAAATGGTAACGATATGAAGCATAGCACTGTCCCCACTGCAAATCTATGCCTGGTGTCAGATGCACTGTCTGAACATAGTAAGATTTGTGTCATCATCACTAAGGCACAGCAGCAAAAAGTTTTCCACTCCTGGATTTCTTGTCAGACTCCTGGATTTCTTGCTCTGGAATTGATTGTGATGTCCTCGTATTATCACACAGCTCAGCACAAAGGCTGGCACCCTATTTAATTTCTCAATTTTGGGTTCTAGAGCTACTCTCCTACTGCTCTTTAGATGTTAGTTTATTGCTAAGTTGGATATACATATATGAACACCAGTGATTTCAGAGCAGCTCCTCTCAGGGAACTGCAAGGGGAGGTTTGCTCGGCCTCAGCCAGCAATACCCACACCTGCAGCACACTGGGGGCCATGTGGCTGTACCAGTGTGTGCTCCACCTGGGCTAGTAGCACCTGCTCCAAAGGAGTGGTGACACTCCTGGTGCCCCACACAGCTTGGTCAGAGCAAGTTTCTCTGGTAAAATGCAGGTAGGTATGTCCTACACAGCAGTAAGGGCTGCTACCAGATTTCCCAGTCCTTATGCTTACTTTGGACTTCTTATTACATTCATGTGATTTGCAGAACATGCAAAGTGGAAAACATCCTCTCTTTCCTGATCCATCAGCCCCAGTGCTCCCTCCTTCAGCTTGCTGCATTTGGTTATTGGCAATATTGCATCAGGTTTTTAAGGAAATTCATTCTGCCATATGCCTCATGCTCCACAAAATTAGATTCTTCCAGAACTCTACAATGACACAATTCACACTGGTGTATTAATCTCACTCTCTAGTAGTGGAAAAATGGCAAGAAATCTAAGACCAGTCTGGCACCTGAGCTTTTCGATACTTCATGCTGCCACCTTTGCTATAATTTTCTCCCACTCCTCCCAGGTACCTGCATGCAAATCCTGCTCAGAAGCAGAAAGTGCAAAGCAGTACTTCAAAATAGGCACATAATTAAGAAGTAACCTGCTACAATCTCAGGAAAGGAAGGAGATAGAAAGCAGAAATTGCCCATGTGATGTACTCCTTAGCTTGGCCATTGTCATTCATCCACACATGAGGTTAGAAAATATTTCCAGTGAAATAATCTGGCAAAGACCTGCTTTCTTGTTCCTAATTTCCTTTTCTCTGATTATGTCAAACCTCTCTGCATCTGTGTAAGCTCTTACAGTTCAAGTTCTGTTAAGTGTTTGATCTCTGCTAAACTGTGAATTTGATGCTTGTCTTGTACCAACTCTGCCTGAGTATGAACTAACAACTAGTGCCATTTTACAGTTACTTGATTTTAAGTGGAAAAAAGTAAAAAAGAAAAAAAAAGAAAAGAAGCAATAACAAACACAGAAAAGCTCCAAGGTCACAGAATTTAATATTATTGAATATCCTCACAACATAATTGTTTCCCTTATTTTTGAATGAAATGTTCTTTTGAAGAACTTACCCTTTTACATAGATGTCACTTGATTTTTGCCCTGTAAAGACATTTGTATCTTCTAGAATTACATCCTCTGTATTCCAGATTATTACCCTCAGTTCATATCTGAAAAAGAAAAAAAAATAGGCCTGTGTATACTCAAGTTCTGGTCAGACACTAACACAAACCTCTATCAAATCATGCTTGTATAAAGTGAGAAATGTTTTATTTGTGCATCGGCCCCAGGCCTTTTCTGTTTACAAGGATTTAGTGATAAAGTGGGGGTGTTGGCTCCTCTCAGCTCACAGAGTAGGACACACAACAGTAGGGTCACTGCCAGCTTCAGAGAGATGGAAAATTCCTTGCTTTTAATATACCTGTTCATTTTCAACTCTTTTCACAAAAATACTGTAATGAAACAAGGCAAAATTAATCTGAACATCATCAGAGCAGTCTTCAAAACAGTGACCAACCTGCTATTAAAAACCAGAGGTCCCTGAGAGGTGTTTTTCAGGAGATATGCCTAAAATCATTGCATTTGGTGCAATTCAGTGCACTAAAGGGGAGGAGAAGGACTTCTTGGAGATATTTTCATTTAAGCAAGTAAAACCATCTTTAGAAACAACAGTAAAAGAAACTGAAGTTTTACCATCCTTTCCACAGACATTTATAGAATCATAGAATCAGTTAGGTTGGAAAAGACCTCTGAGATCATAAAGTCCAACCTTTGACCTAACACCACCCTGCCTAGTAGACCATGGCACTGTGTGCCACATCCAGTCTCTTCTTAAATATCTCCAGTGACAGTGACTCCACTACCTCCCTGGGCAGTCCGTTGCAATGCCCTATCATTCTTCCTGTAAAGAACTTCTTTCTAATGTCTAACCTAAACCTCCCCTGGTGCAGCTTAAGACGGTGCCCTCTTGTCCTACTGCTGGTTGACTGGGAGAAGAGACTGACCCCCACCTGGCTACAACCTCCCTTCAGGTAGTTGTATAGTGTTTATGTCTCCCCTGAGCCTCCTCTTCTTCAGGCTAAACAACTCGAGCTCCCTCAGCTTCTCCTTATAGGACTTGTGCTCCAATCCCTTCACCAATCTTGTTGCCCTTATCTGGACCTGCTCCAGCACCTCAGTATCCTTCCTAAACTGGGGGGCCCACAACTGAACACAGCATTCCAGGTGCAGCCTCACCAGTGCCAAGTACAGGGGAAGAATCACTTCCCTAGTCCTGCTGGCCACACTATTCCTGATATAGGCCAGGGTGCCATGGTGGCCATCTGAAGCTCTCAAAGCTTGGCCTGAAATACATATATTGTAGGTGACATAAAAAACTGATACTGAAAAATTCAGGTATTTCTTGAGTTATGATATGAACTGCAAAATAATTTTAAAAGGCAAAAATACTGAGAACACCAACATACAATTTTTCTGATATGACACTTTTTGTCTTGGAAATAGCCTCAGTCTCAGAGTGTGAAACAATTTGCTCCAGAAGTAATCAAAAGTTACCAGATCATGGAGCTCTTAAGGAGATGTTGACCATGAAAACCAAGCCTGTGCACTTAGCCAAAGAAACTTGTATCTGCAATGCTCTATCAGAGTCTTCTTCAGTCAGAAATTGTCCATAAGAGATTTTCGTAAAGTGTTTGAAGTTCCATGGTGCCTCAAGCCTGTTTTGATGCAGCAAATATGCATTTCTCAGCAAGATGTATAACTCATTTTTGCATGTTCATTTTTTTCTTATAATTAATACTTGACAGTATTTTCTCCAGCTATGAAAATGGCAACAACAATTTGCAGGTGCGATTACTTTTAAATCTTTTTTAACTGAAACATGCTTGTTGTTAAGGATTTTTATAGAAAGTTCTGGTCTGAAGGAAGCAATTGTTACATGGATTGGTTTTTGTTTGTTTGCTTGTCTAATCCTGGTTTTTGTAAAAGGAAAGGAAAAGAAATCTTGTTCACACATAAATAATACAGAAATAGTACTTAATGCTGCTTCAGACATAAAATTCTCAGGAAAGGCCTTGCTAAAATATATAATGGGTTGAGAACTCCATTGCTCATTTTTGTGTTTTATTTACAAACATTAAATTAGCTGGAAGAACTACAGCATAAGTAAATGTGAAATTTGAAAGAAAGCTGTTCCAAACAGACCTTGTCTCTTTGTTACTGCTTTCTATGTTTCTTGATTTATCTTTGGAGCACTGGAAATCCAATAGGTGTAATACTGTTGCATCAGATTAAAGAGCTCAACCAGGGTCAAGTAAGTTATCTCACTGAAAGAGGTAGTGAAACCAGAATTACTTCTTTCAGCTCAATAAGTGGATAACATCTGAATTATTAAGAGACTCCTGCCTCTAGCCACCTTCAATCTCTATATGAAAAAGAGATATCTTTGTAGAAGAGGTGTGTGATAACCCTTATTGAAAAAATCACCAACAGTTCTTTGAGTTGTTTAATGGAGGAAACCAAACTAAATGCTCTGGTTGGACTTAAAGTCATGTGAAACTAAGGAAACCTTTGTCAGGACCAGAGAGGTTTGTTTTAATAGTTCTTTTACTATTTATTTCCAGACACTTAGGAAAGACTCAGTCTTTGAAGAGTTATTGCTGGGAGAAAAGCATAGGGTATTACCCTTTGGGTTTTCTTGGTGAAATGTCCACTGGGGGTCCTGGCAGAGGCATATCATTAGGAAACATGTCGACCCACATCTGTACACGACCCTTGAAAACAAAGAGACAAGCATCTCTGTAACCCTATTTTACAGAGACTTCAAAAGGTTTTAAATATAGAACCGACATCCAAACCCACCACTTTCTCCATGAGCACCAACCAACTCACTGTCCTGTATCCATGATTTCATCTATAAACTCTCTATCCTATATATTTTTTCATACACATATTCTTTCAGTTTCTCAGGAATTTGGTGACGTTGGAAAAGAGCTCAAACATTGTCAGCTTCAAGGTAAAATCCACGTAAAAATAGTATATGATGAACAGGAAAAAGCCCCCAAAATTCAAATATAAGCAGAGGTTTTGTTAATTTAATAAACTAAAACATTTAAAAGAATGAAAAGAAGCAGTTACACCTTGTATGATTACTGTGTATTTGGATAATTGGCTGTATACACACATGAGTGACAATTTCCCGGTTGATACTGTACAAAATCTCATGTGTGGTGCAATACTTGAATGCTGACTCTGTAAGTTTGCAGCTACAAATAACTGGAGGACCTGAAAACTGCCCCTGGGTGTACCATCACCACCTCCACCTCGGAGCTGCTCTACCTGTTCCATGCCTGGCTTGTCCTTATGGTAGAGAGGCCGAGTCTCAATGTGCTCTGGCACCAGTTTGTATCCAGCTCCAGGGATTTCCTCCCAGGCACGTAAAACCTTTAAGGAGAGATGTTCGTATGATTCAACTGGCTCCTCTATAGGAAAGAGCAAAACAAAAAGAACAAAGAGAGCTGCATTATAACACTGAACCCCTTGGTAATATGTTCCATTAATTATTAAAAATAGTCAATACGAATTTGCTTCAGTTAAGAGGAAGGTTTTATGTATTACAGCCAAATAAAGAAGAGCCTTGAAATGCATTTAGTTCTCATAAATAAGGGTACCCACC
Organism: Campylorhamphus procurvoides; assembly: GCA_013396655.1. NCBI lineage: Eukaryota > Metazoa > Chordata > Aves > Passeriformes > Dendrocolaptidae > Campylorhamphus > Campylorhamphus procurvoides. Next base: position 317,309 of record WBMV01001724.1, on the reverse strand, counting down.
AGGGTAACTAAAAGTTTAGCATTTAGGCAGCAGTTTACCAGCAAATCATTTCACTATTACAGCAGCAGTTTTTAACAAGAAGATAGAAAGCTGTAAACCACTCTTTTTACAGAAAAATGTGAATTTTTAAAGCTCATGAAAGACAAGGCAACTTGGATTTCATGAAGCTAACAGTAAAAAGGCACTAACAAGTACCTACATGTCATTTTGCTTTGTGACAGCAGCAGCAAAGACACCCCTGGAGAACTCAATCATGCCTCAAGGGAAGAGAGTTGAAGTCCATGGGCAAGCAAAGGTCACCTTGTGACCAGCTCAGCTTGGCCACTGGATGGGAGACCTCTGAGAATGGCACCTCAAGGAAGGACCAGTGCTAATATTGAAAGTGGGGTGGATATTAGAAAGCAGAGGAAGCCTTTTCCTCCCTTTATGTGTGGCCTCCACACTAAAGAAGCCCAGATTTTTGAAGAGTGATACTTCTCAGATTAGAAGATAAGTCCCTAAGTGAGAAGAAAGTTAAGATTTATTTGTGTCAGCAAACTGTTATCACTTCTCCTACAGGTGTAGGAAAATTTGAATTGCTGGTAGTTGAAAAAAGACTCATTTGGAATCTAAACAGTAGGTATTAAATCCTTCCTAATGGCTCAAAGGATGATCCTATGGTTATGAATCTTGGTTCCCTCATGTGTTTGAGACATGATGTGTTTCATCTAATTTTAGCCAGATAAACCAAGGTCTCTAGCCTGAGCTAATCAGTCAGGCAGTCTCAGTAACAATGACAGAGATTGTCCTACAGTATCCCATATTGTCTCAAAGACATGTTTATGAAGACTGCTTTTACCTCTGAAGATGCCTACTTCTTTCCATTGGCTACAGGTAGTCCTACACTACCTGGGAGTAATGGGCAGGCAATTGGACAAAATGATTGGGGTATGTCTCTTCCAACTGAACTGTTCTATTCTATCTAATTTCTATGTTCCTAGAGCAAAGTTAAATTCTTCTTTCCCTTGCAATTTAAAACTGGATGGATAAGTGTAATTTTTTCCCCCTGTACAGTGGAAATGGTACCGCTTCATTTTTCCAGCACTTCACTAGAGCACAAATCCATAGTTTTTGTTGGTTTTATTGATGACCACCACAGAAACCGCTCAGGAACTCAGGACCCAGATGTACTTGTCAGAATAGCAATCTGGATAGGAATTATGCAACAACTGTATGCTATAAACTATTTCTGTATAACATGTTGAAAAACTTATGTACATAAGTACTTTGGTCTTTGCCATCTGGCTCTATATTTCCTCACTTCTGATTTTCATCATCTTGTCTGGCATTGGTTTGTCTGAATCTCATTTTAGCAAACAGGAATTTTGATGGAGAGATCCTGTTGTTGGTAGTCACAGTCGTCTGCCAGCGAGGAAAGCAAACAGCAATACTGGAGTAAAAAATCTCTTTCAAGTCAAGAAGCCAAAACTGGATCAACTTTTCTCCTTTAAACAGTGAAATCTTAGCAGCATTCCACTCAAACTGCGAGATGTATTTTGTATCTGCCAAGAGGAATGTGGTCAGATGAGAGAGTCAAGGTTTTCTTGTACTGCCATAGTGTCCACTACCATCACTCAAAGACCAGCTCCTTTTTCTCCCCCTTGAAAGGCTCCATCCTCATACCTATTTTTCTTATTTTCAGTACAAAACTCAGTTATAGAACAGTTTGTTTTGGAAGGAATGTTCAAAGACCATATTGTCCAATCCTGCTGCCATCAGCAGGAACACCTTTCACTGATGACTCTGCCCCACTCCACCCTGATGTGATATGGACACACAAGATCCTGGTAGCTTTCACCTCTTTTTAATCTGGGTGCTCTGAAAATAAGTTCTGTCCTGCCATCTGCATTCATGGGCCCACAGATATCTGGATTTACACAGTGCTGGGTTAGTGCTTCACAAGAGCAGTCAGAGTGGTAATAATCAAGAGGAGATTAAAAATATCAGAAAGGAAAGTAGGTAAGGTAGGACTGGCAGGTAAGTGGGCTGGAGTCTAACTGTGGTCAGAGATTTGTCTAACCTTGGGTAACTCCATTCAAATCTATATTTCTGTTCCCTCTTCTTCTCACTTCTTGGGTCTGTCTACCTAGTGTTTTAGCAAAGCCAGGCACTGCGTTTTTTGAAAGACTCTCCTTGACTTCCCATGCTTTGATATGCTGTGTGGAAGGATCTCAGAGCATTCAAGCTGGACTCCTTTTAGATCAATACTAAGTCAGAAGAGGTGTTCCAAGAGGGTCACTTGCACTCCAACCAATCCTGAGTGTACCATCCATGGGATCAGGTAGGAGATAGTCCAAAGTATGCCACAACAGCCATCATAGCGATGCTAGGTCATCAGTAACAACTATTTCACACTACATATTCTCTGCAATTAAACTACAGCAAAAGCTAAGATAAATACAGCCTTTACTGCCACAGTTATATGAGTGTTTCAAATTAGACCCAGGCTCCAGTAATCTGACTTTAGTGTGCAAAGCACAACAGGGCCCCTGCTACAGCTTGGGCAGGCTCTTGGTAATTCTACAATGCAGCTGAGGAATGCTGAACTACTTCATTACCGTCCTCATCTTCTGTGAAGACTGTCTGTCCCTTAAAGACTTTTGTTCCTACTTGTATCTCCCCCGGCCGCATGAAGGGTCCATTGATTCTGTAGTCCTTACACAGCTTAGTGAGGATCTCACTTGGCTTGGTTGCATCTCGCCATGCATTGTACCCTTCTCTGCAAGGAGCAAACAGAGAGAGAAGAGAAATGGGGGTTTTCCTTCAGCACAGTGCACTGACAAATCAGGAACTTCCACGTAGGTTTACTTCATAGGCAGTGGCCATGACATCTGCTCAGTCAAATTTCTCCTTTGAGGTTTCAGCACTACCTCTTACCTGAGACACCCTCCTTGTCTGCTCAGGTCCTGAGGACCAACCACTCCTCTTAAAACAGAAAAGCTGAGGCAGTCTCACCCACAGCTTAGATAAAGGAACCCAGGCACGGAGAAGCTTCGCAAGAGGAAAAGGACCAGAGCTTGTTCCATGTTCTACCTAAAGGATTCAAGTCTACCTGAGTCACATCCATTCAAGCAGAAGTGTTCTGTAGCTCCCTAATGCAGAGAAGCTGAGTTTGTCTGGGACCTGGAACAAGCACTTGAAGAAATATCTCACACTGGAAACTGAGCTGGAGAGGGGAGCATTGTGGTTTAGTCTGTGCTCCTGGATTGCTTTTTTCCATTGTCCACCCTTTGTTTGTAGATAAAATGAGAAACAATCACAGGAGAACACCAAACCCACATCTGCCAGTTTAGTGTCCTACCCCAGGGCAGTGAAATTATTTTAAACTGACTTTCTGTACATTAATTAATTTTGTGAAAAACATCCTTGACAGCGCAGCTGTATGGCAGGGACCAGGAGCTCAGCATCATTCCCCTACAGTTCACTCCTGTTAGAGAGGTCATGCCAGCAGCCCCACTCTGCAATCACTCCCGATTGTTGCAGCTGAGTAACAGAGAGCAGAGTAGAGCCTTGGCATAACTTTTCAGAGAGATTTTTTCCCATTTGTCCTTCACACCTGTCCAAGGCAGTTTATCAACCAGGTACATTATAACATCAGCTGTTTACTATCTAAAATACTTGAACAAACAGTGCTGCTAATTTTAAAATACCCACTTCCCACTGTGGCTGGCATCTACCCAGAGCCATCACTAAGCTCTTTGGTGAATCTTAATTAAAATACCTCCTGCGACACTTTTGTGCTGGAGAAAGCATAATATTCGGCCACATTTTTCTTTCAAGTCAAGTCACTCACTCTGTGCTCCGTTGCTGTCTGAAGAAATACTTACATTTCATATTGACTCTGTAACCCACAGGTAGCTCGATGCCTGCTGTAGAAACGATTTTCCAAATCAATTTTTGTCTCTCCAATGAGATCATCAGTCCCCACAAAGTCGTGGTCATAGATCAAGACTTTGAGCAAGGAATCCTTGGGGAATGTAGCTTGGATTTCAAATGATCTACAGGAAAAATTGAGACCTACATGCAGTCAAATCAATTTTGAAGACTAAAAGACTAAGTTAACAAATGTTGTGCAAACGACGTGTGCATCACATCCCTTCTAACAACCATTGGGGTTTTTTGGTAGTGCTTTTTGCTTCAATTAATTACTTGAACATGCTAGAAACATACACTGCAAAAGTGGGGGTTTTTTCCTGCTTCTCTACCACCCCCAGAACAGTTTCAAGATTGTTTCTACCTACAGTAGACAGAATGGAGCTGGTCAACTGCAATCACAGAATATGCTGAGTTGGAAAGGATCCACAAGCTCATCAAGTTCAACTCCTAGCTGTGCACTGGACCATCCCCAGGAGTCACACCATGTGCATGAGAGTACTGTCCAAATGCTTCTTGAACTCTGGCAGGCTTGGTGCTGTGACCACTTCTCTTGGGAGCCTGTTCCAGTGCCCAACCATTCTCTGGGTGAGGAAGCTTTTCCTAATATCCAACCTAAGCCTCCCCTGACCCAAATTTAGGCCATTCCCTCGGGTCCTGTCACTGGTCGTCAGAGAGAAGAGATCAGTGCCTGCCCTTCCTCTTCCCCTCATGAGGAAGTTGTAGACTATAATGAGATCTCCCCTCAGTCTCATCTTCTCCAGGCTGAACAGACCAAGTGACCTCAGCCACTCCTCATATGGCTTCTCCTCAAGGCCCGTTCATCACCTTTGTTGCCCTCCTGAATCCAGTAGAGGTGGAAGTCTGGAAATTACAAGGCTCATGAAGCTGTATTTAAGAGTCCTCACAAGATTTTCAGAACACCCAAAAGGTACATATGAGTCATTTCTATTCTCTTCCACAAGTTGCAAGTTAAATACTGAAAATAGGATCCTGGGTGCACCCAACAAAATGATCAGACAAAAGTTTTAAACAAGCCTCAACAAAGCAAAAATCAGAACTCCTTTTTCACTCATTGCATTTTTCAGAGATAGGAATCATTATTGTTGAGATGTTTAGGGAAGACGAAAATATGAAAGGGATTCTAAAAATTATTTGACAAATTAGTGGAAGACAGGACATCCTCATCAGCACAACACTGTCTCCAGATTTCTCCAAAGCACAGGCAAAACTGAGCTTTGTCTCCTGAAGAATGGACAAGTTTAGTTCTTTTTCTTAAGATGGTCAAAGTCAATTTTGTAGCAACTGCAGAGTGCTTTTAGGAGAAGAGACAGGTTTGGGGATGGTTTGGGATTGCTAGAGGTTGGTGGTGTCCTGCTGACCAGGTTTTCTAGGATGATGGGAGGTGTTTACTATGACCAATACTACTGCTGCGAAGGAGTTGCTCATCTCTCCAGTACTGGCACTGGCAATAGCAAGGACTATCCAAATGAACAACCCATTGCCTGCCTAAAACAAACACAATGGTGATTTCCCATCTATATGTGCCTGTAACGGCTGTGCTTTATATCATAACGATGGATCAGTTGCAACCTCTGCCAAAGAAGAGCTTAGATCACAGAAACTGAGACGGCATGCTACGGAGGAATCACTCTGTTCTTGTCTGTTCTCTTTACACTTTTGTCTTTAAGTCTCTGTTTCTGCAGAAAGGACCCTGTCCTGGGGGGTTTTCAGTCCAATGTAGTATAGTTTCTGTGTTTGAATGTTCCCACAGAAGAACTCTATCCCAATTCAAAATATTTTCAACCTTCTTAAAACAGGGAAACTTACAGGAAAAAAGAAAGAACAGATATTACCATTAAAAATATAAAAAATTATATAGCACTGATAATACAAAGTTTACTGACAGCTTGCCCCTGGCTCCCCCATTCAGAAGGCCATTTATGAGTTCAAAAAGCTATTTTTTTAATCCTAGTCCTAAAATTATGAGATTTATTTGACACTCTATCCCACCTGAAATAGCAACAAAAATTGCAAAATCACTCTTTACTGTTCTGATATTTCTTTCACTTTAAACTTAAAGATTGTATTAATTTGCACAGAAGCATCATTTGTTGCTTCATTTCCTCTCACACATAATTTTGCAAATCCTCTTATAGGCTGCATTGCTTGATGTGTTTCGATGGGTAAGAAAATAAAATATTTTGTAATCATAGAGGGTGACACCAATTCTCAACACTTTAATTACAAAACATCCAAACAGGCAGAAATCAGCATATAGCAAACACTTTGTAATAGTAAAAGCAACAGTGTTAGCAAGTGATAAGGCACAAATTAGACCAAATAAGAAAATAAGCCATCACTGACCTTCCAAATAGAGGGTTTAGCTGCTTGGGGATGTAGTTGTCCCTGTCTTTAATTTCTGTATTGCCCAGTCTCAGCACAATGTAGGGATCTGACTTGCCATCCGGATCAGCTGGGCTGAGGTTAAATGCCTGTTAGGAAAAAAACCTGTATTCTCAGTTTGCTGTGATTGCTTAAATATGCAGGTTGCTTAAATGAAGCTCAGTCCCAACACAGGGCTCTGGGTTTACTGACCAGTCCCAGGTGTTCTGGAAGTGTAGAGGCTTTCTTTGCCTCATGTAATATGAATTTTGGCCTTTAGCTTTGCAGGCTACTAAGAAAAGATGATCTGGAGGAGAAGAGAGTTTGTAAAGGTGGAGCAGATATAAGTGCTGTCCTCCCACGAAGATGGAAAAAGATGAGCAGGAGAGGCAACATTGAGGAAGAAGTTGGCTGCACAAGTGCATGTATGATTCAGGAATGGATCAAAAATATTGTTCCAGATCCTTGAACAGCGCAAAAAAATTCCTTCCAGAATCACAGAATCATTAAGGTTGGAAAATACCTTGAACTCTTTACATTCAGGAAATAAAGCAGTCTCTTCCAATTCTTATCTTCTGTTTTGTTGCCACTGTCTCTTTGCATGCCATCTCTTAGATTACCTGCAACATCCTTGGTTCTCTGAAGCAGCAGTTAATTCTACCCTTTTTACTTCTCACATCATGCTCTCTCATCATCTTGTCTTCTGTATTTCTACCCTTATTGATTCCAAAACTTATTCACATCTACCACTTTGATAATGTGCAATTCACAGCCCTCAAAAACATGTTCCCATTTCCCCCTAACTGAGATTTTGTTTAAATGTGTGAGATTTTGAAACAACTCTACTGATTAAAACTGGCTGCATTTGCATAACATGTCTGGAACAGGTTGTCCTTACTATGTTAGTTATGCCCTTTCAGTCTGAACAACTAAAGTGATTCTCCAGTCTTGGAGAAATCTCCAGATTTCTCATGAGAAACACAGAAATTTTTGTACTCTGAATACCTATTTCTACAGTATGAAACTGTCTGAAATATGATCAGAAAAAATTATACCTCATGGATGAGAATTTTCAGACACTTCAGATCAAAGATACTGAGAACGGAGTAAGAAAGTAAAACTTAGCTGAAAAGGAACATCAAGTCATTTCAAGGTTCAAAGAGCATCTGTCTACTTACTGCCACAATATAAACCCTGATGAGGACTTTGACGGAGTGGTTTGGTGGTATCCCTTGCAGGATGCGGGGCTGCCCTCCATCCAGCAAGCTGCCATCCTCAGGACTTGGGTATATGCAGAAGGAGCCCTGGTAATACACTGACTTTTATTTCCCTTGGAAACAGATCAAGTGCAATACAAAACCAACACTTTGAACAGAAACAAAATATCATTCATGCAGCCTGTGCTGCAGTACATACATATATACAATATATTTTGTGGTACCACTCACAGGGAACCCAGGCTTCAATGCACTAAGCATCATTTAATATGTCTTTTCTCTATAACATGGTACCATCACCACAATATTTGCAAGAAGTACCTGCATGCTATTACCTCTCTGTTTGATTATTTACAACTAACACTTGCAGATATTCTAAATCCAGTTTTCTTGTCATTAGTATTCTAAAAATCATATTTTTACCTTAACTGTATTTGCAAATTAATAATTCCACTGGGTAATTTTCACAACAGTGTGACAGGAATCTAGCTGTATTTTTGCAGCCACCATATAACTCATATAAATCAATATTGACTCATGCTGCTGAGTAGCTCATATTGCCTGAAAGCAACTAAAAAGTCATTTGGTCAGAAATTTGCATTGCTAATTAATTGAGATATCAATGAGTTTAATCAGTTGCTGTAAACTACAAAGTGCTTGAAATCCTATTAACGTTGCTCATGCTTTGAAGTTTTCAGATTGCTTCATGGTGCCCTGGATCAGGCTGTAACCGTGAGGGACTCCCTTTAAATGGCACAAAATTGCAGACAAGATGCTGTAACTGATAGTGCAGTAATGAAGTTGCACCAGTGAAAACTGGACTACACAATATATTTCTTTTTCCCCTTCTGTGATTTTCAACTTTTCTTTCCAGCTGTAATTCCTTATTTCAAAACACCAGTGAACACTTGAGGCTGGATGCTGCTTTTTTCTATCAAATAATGAGAAAGGCAAAAAATATTCTTCTAGGTCTAATAAAAAAGATAATTCTATTTACAACAGATTGTCAACGTCTATTTTATACCTAGTATACTTGAAATATGCATGAAAACCTAAAGTCTCTAAATTGTTACCCATTTAATCAGCATTAAATCTTACCTTAAATTTCCCTATTATTCTGTCTTCAGCGTCAGCATGAACTTCATCATTAGATTTTCCTCTTAAAAGCTGGAAAGTTTTCACCCAGTCCTCAAAGTTATTAAATTCACTCTCCAAGTCTCCTTCATAAATCTTTGAAAACAGAAGAATACTTTTTTTTTGTGGTGCAGTGAATATATTTATAGCAACTTTTTTATTAGAGAATGACTAGAAATCCATTTTGACTCAAAGTGCAGATTTTAATAAAACCAAGGTTTGTAAAAGTCCTTCAGGAAAAAAGTTAATTCCTCACTTAAAATAGGACCAGTTTTGTCCTCAACCAAAGTCTTTCACAACTAGTGAAATGACACATTAATGCTGCAGGTAGAAGTGACTCTAGAGGGACCAAAATGAATGTTTGTAAGCCCTGGTGCAAAAAATACTGTGGATGTGTGGCTTTTTGCTTCCAGTTTCTTTCTGCATTGTGCCTTTAATGTACTGACCCATTCTGTTATGTTCATGTGTCAGAACCTGAGAGCAAAGCAGACAGTAACAAAGTGCTGTGGGGACAGAGATTTAGAATAGCTTAAAAGACTGAATCATTTTTCAAAGAACATGATTTCTTTCAATACTGTCTCCCTGTAATTTATCAAGAGTTATTCAGTGTGAAATAGAAGGGCCTATACTATTGCCATCTCTTAAAAAATGGAAACAGCAGTTTCTAATTCCCCTTCATTCAGCTACAGTCTAATCCAAACAGTCCTAATCTTTTCAAACCTCTCATCTCTCCAGTCATTTTGCATGACCCATATAGTTTTCTTTGAATTTCTTCTATCATTACCCAACCAAATTTAATGTGAGCTGAACATTATCTCCCATCAGGGAGGATGCACTAGTGATTGCAGCAATGTTTCCATGCTCTTTTTAAAGTCATTCTTAATAGGCTGTAATATTACCAACATGAACATCGGGATTTCCAACTTCAGTATTTAACATGCAAACAACACTAACTTTTCACTGAAATCTCTCCGGGTTTGTCTACAGCAATAAATTGAATGTCTAAGACCAAGTGGGCCACATCCACCCTGAGAGGTCCTGGTTTCCTCTGGGTCCGATGTGCTGAAGTGCATTATCACCTCACTATCATTTTGTGTGTTTTATTCATCTTGAAGCGTCTGAAATAAATGTAAGGAGGGTTTGCCAAACTCAGCTGCCGATGCCAAACTTTGGGGAGACAATGAATAACAAGAGCCTTACCTCTTTGTCTTACTTCTCTCTTACCTGCAGTGTTGCAAGGTTTGCCATTTCGTTCTGTTTCCTTTTTAATGTCTTATCCTTCTTCTTTTTGTCTGGCTCATCTTCTATGATCAATGCTATGTGGTCAGAAGTCTGTTCATCTACAGAGATTTAATGACATCGCATAGGTTTTAATCAGCAAAGTCTATCAAATGCTTCTGATAAGGATGCAAAATATACTTTAAAGAGTCCCCCTTGCTCCTCCTCCACTGATTTTTCTACCATCAGGGATAGGGTCATCTCTTTCGCTGCTGCTCTTCCCAGGCACAGGGGTGGTATTTTATCCTCCCTGTAGCTACCAGTCTTCACGACGAACTTGTTGGACCAAGTCTGATGGTGCCCTGTATCACTCCTTTGCTGCATCTCCCAGAACACTCTCTTCCTTCCTGTCTGACTTCTCCCCAGTGCAAACTAGCAGACTTTAACAGCTTTCATACAAAATTTAAGGTTTATTTAAAACTAGAAGATGGTATTGAGGCTGACTGCTATTTCAGATATCAGGGTGACCCAAGTCCTTCTTCGCTATACAGTATCACAAAATAGGATATCACACCTTGTGAAAGCCTAGAAGTACAAGAAATGGGAGGAGCCATCTGACCAGCCTAAAGCCAGATTCTAAACAATGAGAGAGGACTTCCCAAAAAAAGAGGGTGAGCCTTCAAAAATGACACTGAGATGGTTCCATTGTTTCGCTGAAATCTGGATTTTGAGTTCAGTTTACTTTCACTTTTTGAGTAGCTCATGTGCATTTGACAGCACTAAATATTTAGAGATATAAACATTATATCAGTGCTGTCCTGTGTGTATAATTTTTATCATCACAGGTGAAAAGATGTTAAAAAACCCACCTATCAGAAGAGAATTTACAAGATCTAAATCCATCAGTGCAAACCAATATGCCAATACTGCCTGAATAGCCTGTGGGTGGATGTCACAATATCAAGTAAATTTCTAATTGTAAGTGAACATCACACCTTTGTAGAACATTTTCTGTCTAAATACTCCCTCCATGTGGACAAGTGAGATTCATTTAGAAACTGATCTCCACCTCATCTCTCAGCAGCCCTGATGATGACTAAAGCACAGGCAGCTGCTATTTCCAGAATACCATGTGACACTGAGGTCAGGTCTTCCATCCAGAGCAACCTCATTTCCTCCTTTAAACCAGAAATCACCTCAGTCACTGGTGAAGTGCAGTCAGCTCTGGCATGAGAAGGTTGTTAGGTTAATTCTGAATAGCAGCTCTGTGTAAATAGTAAATACTTATATTCTTTTCCAGCCTGGTCAAGCAGTCACATTCATCCAAAAATAAAATTTGGTAGAGTTCAGTTTGATTGTTGGAGGACCTGTTAAGCCATGGAGTATATATGTATGGAGACATATATACATACACACAGAGAACCTATTTCTGGCCAGTTCTTTCAGGTTCTTGTACAAAAAAATTTTGCTAGGACTTGAGGTAGATAAAACTTTACAGTTATGGGAGTAACACACATGACAATGAGTCTGCTAGCAGAAGCTCTGGCTACATCACTGATCCTGACTTGGATTTGAAACTGAGAGGAGCTTCTTTTTCTGAACCTGTTACAAATGCAGCCTAAGATTAAGATGTTTATGACTTTGCAAATATTTCTGGATGAGATTTGAATGACAGAAAACTAATGTTAACCCAACACTAGCTCTGAAACTTTAACCTATCCACCATCTGAGCAGCTGTAGAGGAAAGAGCCCAGTATACCAGCAGTTCTCTGTTACCAGATGTTTATTGTTGTCAGTTAAATAGTAGAGAAGCAAAATATTACAAAATAATAAAAAAATGCAAATAATTTACTTACTCTCTTGGGGTTTTCCTTCACTGGAAAAAATTCCTTTTGCCTTTCAAAAGAAAAAGTTGATGGACAAATGGCTCATTATGAATGTCATACCAAAAAGAAATCATTGAGCAGTAAATCTACATTTACAACATTGCTCATCCATGAGAGTTTGAGGCATGTTGGGTGATTTACCTTTTGCATTTTGAGCACCGAAGCATAGTATTTGGACCACCAGTCAATAACATTTTCAGCTGATTCATCTGCAATCGTTCTTTTCCTCCTCTTTGTTGACCGTCGGATGGATTTTTTCATATCCTACCAAATCATGGAGAAAACACTGTTGGACTCTAGAACTGCTCAAAACTAATCCCCTGACTCATGACATTGAGTATGAACAGATGTATATATAGAAAATTTCAAACTCCAAGAGCTAAATAAAATGTAATATGACTTACTGCCTTTGTCTTTTATTCCAAGACACTTCATCAATGATCACTGCATTATTAAAGCTATGTTTATCTTTCCTACTGACAGTGCCAAAACTGTGAACATTGGAGATGTTGCCACAGAACTAAACCATACAAGGGGGAAATCTACACAGGTAAATAAGTAATGATGTTTTAAAGGATGCAAATATTCATATACAAATTGTTTTCTCCACTTGAGTCTGCAAGCATTTTAAGAATCTATTAACGGATGTTATGAAATCATGCATTGCTAACTAATTCTTTTCAGGGCCAGCAAGATAGTGTGGGTATTAACATCAATACCTAAAATCTCTAAACCTGAGGTCAGTGAGCTATTACCATTTTATAAGGAAGAGCTAAAATCTGCAAGACTGCAAGAGGAAGTTAGCTGGCAGCTTCAGCTGTACCCACCTTCTGCTTCCTGCCTTTCCCTGTCTCAGAGGCAGAGTGCTCTGGTTCAGAGGCAGGAAGTGCTGTGAGAGACGGGTCTGGCTCTACCACTGTACATGTACCCTGCTCCACGTCTATGTAGGTGTGATCAGCTAAAAATGGTTCTTTGCGGAATAACTCCACAGGCTGGGATGACTCAGGGGAAGCTGAAATTGAAACTTCACAAGTTAGGTAAGATTTTTGCCAGAAATGCTATCATAACATTTGATGATCATCAAATAATTGCGTGATAAAGATTGTCACCCTACACTCTACACAATAAAGCATACTTCTAAGGGTTAAGCCTCTAAATAGGTCCTTTGCCTTTTATTTGGTGTCAGAATTGGACACTTACCTTCCTCAACTTCTGCAATATCTAATCTGTTCGGTGCAGCTTGAGGACCCAATGGAGTTTTACATAGGAATTGCTTCAGACAATTGATGGTATGTGTTCCAACAAGAGTACTCCTTCCAAATGCTCTCCAGTCAACCACACAGATACTTAGTGGCGGACGCAAGAGTTCATTTTCAGGCAGCTCCTAGTGCAGGAGGACAGACAGCAGCATGAGGACTGCTAGAGAATATAGAACATGTATAGAATACTCTTCATACACAACAGTGAGGCTTTTACTCTTCCCTCCCTTCTCCTCCTCAGCTATTAACATACACAAAATGCAAAATGTATTCAGCACAAGGAATATAATTTCAACCATGGTTTTCTACAAAATCTGGAGAAAGTCTCATTCTTAAGAATACAGAGTGGACTGGACATGCTTTGCTGCTGGGTTGAGTCCCATACCTTCATATACAAGCACCTCTTTTTAGAATAAACTGGGAGAATCAGGAACATCCAGAAGGAATGAATGCTGTGCTGGAATCTGTGAGTCTCAGTGGCACTGCTGCTGTGTTGAAGGCTACTAACCCTATCTGCCTGAGTTTTCCCAACCAGGAGATGTGGACACCAGGTGGTTACATGCCTTATAGGATGAGCTACCAAAGGGAAGATAGTTCTTTAGACATGCAACATACAATGGAAGCTAAAAATACTGTAGAAACTATACTTCAGTATCCAGGTTATTGTTTTGGTTTCCTTTTGTCTTATAAATAAACTTCTCTCTAGATCATAGCAACAAGAAAAAATTGAAAAGACTAATTTTTTTCTGATTCTGACCTTTGTCCACTGAAATTATCAGCTTTTATAACCTGATCAGCAGGCAATACCAAAGCTTTTGCCAGTTCATAAAAGCAAGGGTGATAATATGAATAGGTCCAGAGCTCATAAGTCAGAAATAATCAATCCTCTTAACAGCCCAGTAACAGAGGAAGGAAAACTAAAAGAATGAAAAGAAAATAAAGGAAACTGAACTGTCAAGAAGTTCCAACCTATCAGCTGGAATATAGGTTGGTAAGTAAAAATCTGATTGCAACTTATTTCCTTATCTACTTGGGACATTACATGACGAGCAACATCTTTTATCATACAGTTTTAGCAGAAGTATCATCAAAACAGTAGCTTTAGCATGAGAACTGATGTCCCTTACTATTTAATCAAGACACAGAGGAAATTATTTGTCAAGAAAGGAAGGGCAATGGTCATTAACACTTTGCTTAACCAGAGCAAGACAGACAAGGTGCAGCGTGATGTACGTACCACTTCAAACCAGTCCGCAAGGCCAGTGAAATTGGGATTTTTCTTGTAGCTCTGTATGACACAGGATTTGACTCCTTTCCCTGCACATTCGATGAGAACCTGGGGGCGATCTACAGAGAGGAGCTGGACTTTCTTCAGCTCTCGAACACCCCAGAACAGGACCTGTGTTTTGCAGAGAGAAACACTGTTAGCCTGCAGAAACCCCTCAGTCTGGGGAAGCCACTGCTGGGAACCTATCATTGCATATCCCATTGGGAATGCATGACTACCAGGAAAAAAAAAGAAAACAAACATAAATCTGATACCATATAACCATGAAAATTCATGATGGAAGTTAAAATAATTAATAGCATCCAACTGTAAAGAGTTATTGCCAATAGCAAGGCATAATAATACATTTGCAAAAGGTGTCTTTTCAGCAGGTCAAGGGGACTATTCATCTGAACAGCAGGGCCTTGGTTTGTTTAAAGTGTCAGAGCTGTTGGAGGAGCAAACAAATCCCACAGGGGCAGAGGTGATTAACAGAGGTTTGCCAGCCAAGCTAACCCTCAGGTCTGCGCTGGATGGCAGGAGGTCTCCAAGTCCCTTTAAAGGACTGTGCTCCTGGTCTGGAGGGCTACAAGAAAACTTTATACAGCACATTTATACAAAATGGGACTTTCTACAGCACATGCTGGGAGGCCCTAAAGTAAAGGTCTGGGACAGTGAGAGGTGGTTATGTTATAGTTGCTGAGTGAAACACTGAGCCTCATGAACCTGAAATGAAGACTGCAAGCCAAAGGGAGCACGGGGGCTTTGTGGACAGTTTGAACGCTGATAGGACTGGGAATTCGTGTGAGTCAGGGAGTGGTAGGGAGAACTGGAGAGGCGTGAGGACCAATGAGATCCTGCTCTGTTTCCAAAAGATCTCAGTTGAAACTGGGGCACACATGTAGTGACAATGGCTTTGTGGCCTTTTCCACCAGTGCAAGATGTAGTTTATAATATTTTAACAAAAACAGTTGTGTTACAC
The DNA here is from genome assembly GCA_013396655.1 of Campylorhamphus procurvoides. Classification (NCBI taxonomy): domain Eukaryota; kingdom Metazoa; phylum Chordata; class Aves; order Passeriformes; family Dendrocolaptidae; genus Campylorhamphus; species Campylorhamphus procurvoides. The sequence continues at coordinate 302,049 of WBMV01001724.1, read as the reverse complement.
TCATTCTGTGTTAATTGTTTGCTGCATACCCTACAGAGTTCATATTCCCTTAAGTTGCACTTCAACTATAAACCTGTTGTAGAAGCAATTTAACTATCTGGATCTGGATCAATTTACCTGATTTTAAAGTGCCCAAGGTATCAGAGGGAGGAGTGGAACTGTGGTGCTGTCCCTCCAGAACTGATGGGTACAGAGGTACACTTCCTAAACATAATTTAATATATTTAAGATCTGAAATACTCTGGGAAGGTAGCTGCTCCACTCAGCTGTGCAAGCAAGAAACCTACAGTAAGGAAACTTCTAAGCTGGATGCCCTAGAGCTGGTGGGGATGGGCAAATAAGCAGGAGTTGTGATGGCTGTAGGATGAGTGACAGTGAATGGTGAGGCTGGGCAGCATCCAGGCATTACACTGATAGGAAAAGCTGCCACACTTCCCTGTTTTCTAACACAAGGGTACTTTGGACACAAATGGTACAAGAGAGAAGGATGGGGAAGGTGTGGACATTTGTAGACAGGCAGATACATAGTTTGGCTTAAGTCTGTGACTCAGAAAAAGCCCCAAACTTCAGCTCCAGTGATGTCAGTTGCAAGGGAAAGCTCTCAATCTCCTGTGGACACTTCCTTGGGCTGCACAGTGTTGGTCCATCAGCTATGCTCTGTCACAGGAGCACTCCCTTCCCAGCAGGTCAGGACAGAGATATAGCTCTTGATGATCTCAATGGAAGCACTGCCTTGCATGCCCAGCCTCAGAGAAACAAGTTGGTCTGAGGTTACCACATTCATTTTGGGATCTATATGCTATTTTCATGTGATTCCTATTGATTAGGATTTTAAAATTGTCATCCTTTACTGTTACAGTTCAATAAGAGAATAAAAGGAGATGAGATGAGGAAATGGAAATATTCAATGTAACTCACCTCCACTCTGTATTTGCTTAAAACAGGTCTTATGTTAGCTGGGACTGGGTAAATCTGGCCAACATCTGGTGGATCCAGTGGGGGAAGTCTGTCTGGATCTGACTCAGGAATCTGAAAAATGAAGCAGTCATAACTTAGGCTGTTTTTTCAAAGAATAAAACCAGTATCAGAAATATCTGTGAATGATACATAGAACACACCAATTTAATGCTGTTTTACAAGACACATTGCAGAGCACAACAGTTGTGCTGAGAGGAATGTGACCTGGATTGTTATCTCTCATGCTGTGATGCTAAAGCATTTGGCAGAAAGATAATTCAATGGGAAGCATTTACGCACCTCTCTGAAAAAAGGGCTTCTTTGTCCTAGCAGGATATAGTCTGTCCTAAAGACTTGCATGTACTGAAGCATGGTAATTCTTTTTACTAAAAATGGAGAGTGCAGTAATTCTGTTTAACAAATATCCAGAGCAAAACAGCTTGGAAGACTTCCACAGGAAACTTCTAGATCTGATTCTAGTTGAAAAGGGCTGGTGAACAGACACTGCACATCAGCAAACCCACGCCATTTGCCAGAGAGACATAATGCTCTCCAGCTGCTATGGAATAAAGTTCCTGAGTTATTGAATGTTCTCACCACTGGAGAACTTGCAAACCACATCTCCAGTATTGGGACTGGGTCTTCTCTGTGCAGCCACTAAAATCTTGTGGCAGGTGGCACTTCGTTCTTTGTGTGTGATTGCACATGAGCCTGCCCCACGTTCAGGAGCTTATTTGGGTGTACGACTGGCCTGTGCCCGTGGGTGGGAGGAGAGCAGGCTCCACTGCAGCTCTGAGGCTTGACCATCTCTGCCTCTTGCTGTACTCCAGGCTTTGCTGCCTGCTTGGTTCACCTTCTGTGAGAAAGATCATTGGCTTAATTTCCCTTTTCTAAGATTTTCCTAATTTTTAACAGTGTAACTGTGACCTTAGTCCATACTGGGCAAATCTGAACCCTGGCCTGATCTAGCAAATTTCTACATCAAAAAGCTGAAGCCAGCACCCAATGATGAGTCCTGTAAGAAGCTCAGGCTGTGACAGCAGGGAACAACCTACGGTCAGAATTCTCCTCAGCTTTCACTTGAAACATGGTACCTAAAGTGTACTGTACATGCAGCTTCTGGGAAACAGGAACACATGTTCTGGAGTGCATCAGTGTTCCTAAGCTAACTTATCACTGTTTAAACAGGTGAGATACAGCTCTCAAAGGATCTGTGAAGTTGAAGTCTTCTGCTTCATTTAACTAGGTCATCTGTTTCATTTAATTAGGTCATCTGTCTGCGTACAGTTGTGTGGGAGTTTAATTACCATCAGGGAGAAAAGATGTGTTCCCTGGTACCTTGTAGGTGAAGGAGGACATGGGTGGAAAATGTAATTACTAGCATAGCACCTGCAGCACAGGTGAATATTTACATAATGAAAAGTAACAATTCACATGCACAAGTAATCTACCTTTTATCAGTAAAACCCAAAGCAATTAATTTAGTAACTGCAATGAAAAAGAGGTGAAGAATGATCTAGCACTCATATGACAGTAAAGGAAAATGCCCACAAGTTTACAAGGGGAATTTGCTATTTTGTTTCCAAAAAAAAAAAAAATCAGTAAACCCTGAGCTCACTTTGAGCAAAATCAAGACTCCTACTATTGAATAATCTGTATTTTTTCAGTTCACTATTTCTCTAAATGCCAGGAAGCCTTGATATAATTTTAATCTTCGAGCAAGACCCAGCATTCATTTTGAGAAAGGATAATGCACTTCTTACACAGCACTCCTTCTGCTGAACCTGCAGATCAGAGTTATAGAGCATGGTATGTCAAAGGAAAGGTTATGGGTTCAGAATGAGAATAAATCAGTGATGAGAGATTTTTTGTTTCTGTCCTCACACAGAGCATCGTCAGGAATGCCCTTATGTTGGAAGCAGCCACGGGCATATCAACTCTGGGAGAGCTTTGAAGCCTGGCACACGTTTTTATGTGTGTATATATATATATGTTTGCTCCCCCTGGAAATTTCTTTTATGTTCATATGGCTATTATCTGCCATGTGAGATGCTCTACAGTGTTGTCACTGAGAAGAATAACGCAGAGAATGAAGATAAAGGACTCCTGAGTTTTTACTTACAGTTCTTGTCAACTTTCTTGAGAATTCTTAGGAGTTTATTTGAGTATATGCCCAAAACAGTGCTGCTTCTTTGTCCCAAAAGATTGCAACATAAAATACAATATTTTTTTGTACATGAAAAAGTGAAATTCAAATTAAGAATGGAAAAATTTTGGCTAAGATACTTGTCTCTATCCCTTGGTACCTACCATAATGAGGAAGTATTCTGCATGGTGTCATATTTCATGCTTTCACCAAAACCATAATTAGCTGTCATGCTTAAAAACCTGTTATTAATTGGGAATATCTAGAAAATACATCACAACATTCCATATTTGTCCCATGTCAGATTTAAGAATAAACTGCTGTAGGTTTTCAGCAGATAGAAGTTTCCTCTGACTGGCGGCTCTGCAAATTCCACTGAAACTCCATGAAATCCCAGGCCTGATAAACCCCAATCATACATCTGTTAGGCTAGCCCAGGAGGTAAACTGAATTTTCCTTTTGTCTCACAGCTGGAAACCATGTAATATTTCTTTTAATATAGCAGGGATACCTGAAAACTCAGCCTACCTCATTCAATCTGTATTATACACCACTTCCTTCTCCTAAGAGCAAAAGCATCATTGGGTCCTTTGGGACAGGTAAAGTCAGGGCCATGTGCTACTCCAAAGAGCAGGTAGTGGGATTTTCACAGGTGCTTCTCAGGTCAGAGCACAGTTTAGGGTAGAGCAAGTGACAGGCAAGGGAGACTCAGAGCATGTGAAGGCTTAGCAGTGGTGTTAACTTGGACAGTGACCCTTGACAGGGTGAAGAGGGTGACAGAGGTTGCATGGGGACTGTGAGGTCCAACAGTAGAGTGATCCTGCTCCAGTTTAATTAATTCCCATTAATTCAAGGGGGTGATGGACCTTGATGCCATGGTACCTTTTGTGACCCCAGGGTGTAAAAGTGTAAAGGCCAAGAAATTGAGTTTACCTCCAGAAGCTCAAATGTAGCAAGAAGGTCTCCTCCTGAAAGATTTCCACAGTGTACAGGGTGGTAAGAAAGTTTAGGTGGCTTGTAGCTTTGATGAGCAAGTCTCACCACAGGGGCAGCCACTGTAGACCCAATATATTCTGCCTTGCCCTAAATAAAAGATAATACAGGTGTCAAATGCATTTGGATTTTGCAGCTGTCCTGGGAGCCAAGATGAAGCAGACCTTACTATTTGTGAAAATAGACCTTCTTCAGAAGAAAAGGGCAAGGTAAAATGCAAGGCAGTTATGAAGATGGAAGGAATGAGTACCTACTACCTCTTCAGAGCATCCAAAATTTCTGAGTTCAGTCAGTAAGATTGTGTCAGAGTCTGCATGGTCAGAGGTAAAGCTGTATTGCCCCAGACTTAGATACAGTATTTATAGCTGTGTTCAGGGAAGTGGGAGCAAGATGCTCCTGATTTCTGTAAGCCAGCCTTTGGGAGCAGGATTCACTTGGGGAAAATACAAGGCCACAGCTTTGCAAGGACATGAAGTGAATCTCAGGGCTGTTCTCAGATGTTAAACCACAAACCACAGTAACACTGATCTTCATTCAGCAACGTCATCCATGTAATGCCTATTCAGCTTTGCTTTCATGCTGGCAGTATGATGTAGGAGCCCAGGTTTTTACTAAGAAGAATTTTGAGTTTACCACTGCATCGTCATCGTAGAGCTCGATGACAATCTCCGGCGGGAACTGAGCGATCTCCTCTCTGTCACCATGAAGCACAATGTTGTTGAAGAGCAGCATCTGGTTCCAGGTGGGAGATAACGTCTGGGAAATGATCTAATGGAAGAGAGGAAGTGTTAAATGAGCTATGAAGTGTTGGTTTAGAGTCCTTCAACAGGACATGCTTATCTGCTAGTAACATCCTTTCCCACAGCCTGAACAATCCCGTGTCTGAGACATCACATTTTTCAGCAACTATTCCCAGCCAGAAAAACATGAATCTTTCACCCACCGTTTGCCTCACAGATCCCTCACAAGCATATCAATACATGACCACCAGTCTGTGTAGACAAACTTCAGTATTAAAGTCAGAGGAAAGCTGTTTGTTTAGGAAAGCAGCTGCATGCCCAATGCTGATGAAATAAATCTATGCCCTAAATTGAGGCCAGTTTTCACTTCTCCAGGGTACATTTTTTCAATACTGTTTTGCTTCAATGTAATAACACATAACACTTTATGGGGAGGGGAAAAAAAAGAAAATATGTTCATGAATCACTCATAATAAATCAAAAGTTTTTAATTTGTTGTAATATGGCTTATGTGGATGTTTATGGTATTTCACCACTGACAATGTTTTAACTATCTAGGCAGGAAATATATTTAACAAAGATAACATTTAAAGAGAAAAAATATGCCAACTGCAAAATGACTCATAACTTGCTATCATTCTTTTGAATGGAAATAAGGCTCTCGTCTAGAGTTTACTGGCACTGGCTGACACTCTTATAAAAACATGGGAGTTATCTGCTACAATATTTTATTCAGGCAGTGAATAAACTTAACACTTCTGTGCCTATAAAACCCTATTTTTCTTGGGCCAAATTCTACTTTCCAGAATCTGGTGCATCTAAATGCTAACTTCATTGGATTCATTCATCATCTTCTATTAGAAGTTACAGGTAAAAATCAAGTTGTACCTTTGATGCAAAAGCAACAAAAACAGGCATCTACAGCTTAAAAAAAATGGTTCTATTTCTTGCTCCTTCTGGCACATGCGACAGAACTTGCTTCATAAGAGAATAAATTGTCAGAGAAATTGTAGAATTAATTTAATTAAAATACTCTTATGTGAATTTGAGGGGAGGGGTTGGATGGGGGTAGGTTAATACTTTTTCTGAAGCAAGACCATATGTGGCCCAGCAAATTCTACTTGTGGCATGGGTTTCAGAACTTCTGTCCAGTTTTAACTCCAGAGTAGTTGTGGAGGGCTCAGGGTCTCTGAGAATTGATCTTCTTGTTCTGTGAGGAACCGTTCTCCTGCTCATTTGCCAGCTCAATCCTTCCTGCTGCAGAGGAGGCCATTTGTCCCCTGGAGATGCCTGAAGTCTATGGGCACATTTTTTGCAGCATTTAAGTGGTGCAGAAATTCTCCCACCTCTCTGTTTTCAGCTCATTTCCACCTTGTCACTCTGAAACTACCAGTGTGCCCTGAGGAATTCCATTGCAAGGAAACATTCTAGCTCACATGGCTGCAGAAGCCAATAAAGGTCTTTACCATGCTCAGTCACTATAAGCACAGACTATAGGAAAAGAGAACCACGAGGGTTCATTGTCATACTGAGCAAGGAAAAGAGGCCAAATTTAAAACACGTAGAAAAAGATGTAGAGAAGGGTAATTCACTTGCTACAAAGTCCCAGTAGTCCCAGAGAATCTGATATCTGAGCTAAAACAAACTAGTACTACTGCACCTCATGTTAGAGTAGTGGGTAACAAATAAACTTCTGCCTTGCTTGCAATGGACTGCAATGGACATCTAACTTTGCCTGAAAGGTACCTTCTTGCAAAACGCAAGATTTTTCCTTTTCATAGCGTAATGGCAGGGGGGAGGAAATGAAAAAAAAAGAGTTTTCAGTCACCAAAAGAGACTTTAGAACTTACCTTTGTGGTCTGGCAGTGTGATGTGAAAGTAACTTTTGCAAAAGGATCAGAAAGTCCAGTGCTGTCAGCGGCAATGAGCCCCCTCGCCTGATACATGTGGGCTCTCAGCTGGAAGAGGTGCAGGGCTACATCATTGCAGAGGAAACGGCAATGTCAGATCAGGGAAATGATGTACCATACAGGTAGGAAGGGAAGATTCATCACCTGCTGTCCCACCAGGATCTGACAAGGGGAACTGTTGCTAGTGCTGTCTTGCTAAAGAAACACCTGAGACACTCAGAAGTTGTGCAAGATCCATGAGACAGGAAACAGATTTTTCAAGCAAACAGGTTCTTTCCCTGACGTGTACAAAGTGTTAGTGACAGAACTGATGACTTGGCAACAAAACCAGCCTTTTCTAATGAAAAGGAGGTAGGCCATGATCATCTTAGAACAGTTACTTTACACAGGAGTTGTGCCACCTTCTGAATTAGAGCTTTTGGGGCCATTTCTCTTAATTGCTTAGATGGAGAAGAAACAGTGCCTTACTTTTATACAGCAGCCAGGCAGGTGAGGGCACCACACTGTGCCCTGAGTTGGTGTTAGATGGTAATTGAACCTCATATCCTACAGGCAAATTCTCCATGACACTGTGGGCATAGCTGGCAGGTCCAAGCCATAGGTAGACGTCCACCTTTGCCTGCACAGTCCAGCCCAGAGGGCGCTTGCCTGGTAACTGAAGAAAAAATCCATCCATCACCAACAAGCACAAGAGAGATGGCTGGATGCTGAGTACTACCAAGTCAGAGTAAAATAAAGGACCATTCACTGAGCTGATAAACTGATAAATTGCATTTTGCCACAGAAAGAGACCTTGAGACTCATTTAGAAGAAACTTCTGTGATTTTGGGGGAAGAAATAGGTAATTTTCTCAATCCACAGTCCATGTAAATGACATATTGCCTAAACATGCAGAGGTTTGATCAGGCTACCTTATAGTTGCAATCATATCAGTGCTAGCTGATACCCTACTTTGCCCAGACTTCAGCCCACTTTCCATGTCGTGATGTTTTGCTGGTCTCCCATAGTTAGTCCCATGTATTACTAAAAATATTATGCCATCAGGCAGGTTAGAAAACATTTCCACAGAAGTACATTACAAGTCTTGACCTATTATTTCCTTCCTCTCTCTTCCCATTTCCTCTACATCTCCTCGAAGTTTACAGTGGACTGCAGCTAGATTTTAGTATTATCTGTTCCTAAGGTAATTCTTGATAGTGAAGAGGGTGGACAGTTAATTGCAGATTTTTTTTTATTTCAGGCAGGCAAATAGTACTTTGCTTAACAAGTACCTATGGCAACTATCAGTAGCTTAGATATTTCTATCTGCTCTTTAGCTGTGCTTTATGGGAGTACTCCCAGCAGCACAAGGTAAAAAAATGCTAAAAAGTCATTATATGAAGTTACGGTTGTCTTGCCTGTTTGGACTTTTCCTGATGGCCATAGCAACAATTATATTGCAGAATATTCCACTGCAGATAGTACCAGTCACACTACCTTTGTAGGAGTATATCCACTAAGACTTTCCTTCAGGATAATAATCCCACAGCAATGTTTTGTACGTATATTGCACAAACCTAGGCACACTTTAAAAAAGAAGAATAAATATTTGCTGTGTTACCTCTGAATACCTAAGTTTGTTTGCTATCTGCATTGCTAAGTGTTGGTTTCTTACCAGTCTTCTCCCAGACTTTCATGTAATGCATTCTGACATCTTTGCCAGCATTGAGGCTGTACCTCCTCTGTTTATGTATACAGGCATAGATAAACAATGTTCTATACTTGCCATAACAAGTAGTCAGAGAATTAATTACTCATACATCAAAAGCCTGGCAGTGATAGAGTGCTTAAAGAATGACAAGCATAAATGTAAGAAGCAAATATTAATAAATGGCAGCTATAAATATGTATACATTTTTACATTACAAAGAGGAGTCTGTAAAATACAATCCCTGGAAGACATTTAAATACCATATGCTCCCCAGGCATTACCTGTGTTTGCAGAGTGCCACAAACTTACTTTCAGGAAGTGGGTTTTGATCTTCCCACAGTCCTTGCCTCTCTGCTCTCTTGCAGGGGAGTAGAGTATGTTCTTTGCTGGGACTCTTGCATATGCAACTCTCTTATTGTTGCTGAGCATCCAAATGAACACATCAGGCACCGTATTCTGTGGCTGTTAAATGAAGAACATTGAACGAAAACTGAATTCTTTCTATGACCTACCACCATTATTTGTTGTTGAAACACTCTCTGCTAAGAGCTGATTCCCTCATGGCTCCCGTGTGGTGGCAGATATGCACCTAAAATAAAAGGGGCTGTCACCTCATGTTTTGCAGTCCATACCTCCATTTCTAATTACCGCTGAAGGTAAAGAACTTTGTACAGTGATTAAGGAGCACCCACTTCATGAATTATTTCAGGACAAACTAAAACTAAGAATCTGGGTATGACTGTCTCAGGAAATAACTTACCCACAGACTGCATAAGTAATTATCATGGAAATACCATCAACTTTATCTACACCAGCAAACCAAAAAGGACAAGTGTCAAACTCAAGCACTGGCATATGATCATCTATTCTGTTTATGAGGATGCTCCATGAGACTGCCTTGTCCTGTCCCAAATCATGTTTCTCCAGGCAAAACCGGGGCACAGTTTGCAGTAAAGACCCCTCAAGGAGCTGTTCCCTGAAAAGAACTCTGTAAAAGGCCAATCTGTTTTAGGAAGGAAGAGAATTTTGGGGTAGGCTGCAAGCATGGCAGGCTGTGCCACTTGCTCTCTGAGCCAGGGAATAGCCATGGCCCTGTTTATTTTGCTAGCACAGACAGCTCTCAGAGGGACAGCACTCTGCTGGCTGTATTTTGGCCTGACCAAATATGTTAATTCTTCTGTTATTCTCAGGATTAATAATATAGACACTCCTGAGCTCCTATCTGTCCAAATCACTACATCCATACAAGTGGAGACGTGCATGAATTCAGATCAGAATTCACACTTCTCTGAGTCACCAGGTATGAGATGACATTATTTAGAAAAATAAGTAAATAAAAGTAAAATGAAAGAAAAAGAAAAATATGTAGAGCATCCTCTCTATATCACACAGCCCAGTGTTTCTACCCTGGCTTGTTAACAGCTTCACTTAATGCAATCTGGATTGGGTCCAGATATCCAAAGGAGAACTCTGGATAACTAAGCCAGGACTTATTATTCACACGAGATTATCAAAATCAAAGTCAAGTCCTGGATTTTAAATTCATCTGAATTCTGTGTGGATTACCTCATCAGCCAAGAATCGAAGCTTTTCTATGAAGGTCTGAGTCTCACGAATCATTTCATCTAGTGGCATCTTCTTTTTCTGCTGCTGGACAATTCCCTTGGCATCACTGGACATTGCTTCCTGCAGCCAGGAAAGACAATATATACTATTTATATGTTATGAGGTAGTTTGAACTGGAGGAGGAAAGAGTCTTTGGATCAAGTTGAAAAGAGGAAATTGACACACTTGGTTCAAGGTTTCTTTGTCACAACAGAAACTGATCAACTCGTTGTAACTGAGTAACATAAAATGAGAATATCCCCCATTTTGTCTTTGTATGTAACCTGCATGTATGGAAGCCCCAAGAAATATGTGATTGCCACACAGAAATATCAGGCCTTGGTCCTGACAGAAGGCACAACTTTTTGTCCTAAAAACTGTAAATAAATATAATAAATGTTCAGGCAACCTCCACCCAGTTTGGTTTCTTCTCACTTGTTCTCTGGAGGAAGTGACTATGTTCAGGAATATCCAATGCTTTACTAGTTTTGAAGTTCAGCACCACCACAGTAATCAAATGCCTAACAGCAGTGTTAATTTGTTGTTTTTCCACTGAACTCAATATCATCCCATTTTAAGATGCACGGAAAAGAAAAATCAACTCATTATTATAATGTCTTATTTACATGTAAAACCAACATTTTCTGATTTATTTTAGGGTATCTTATAACTCTCTATCAAGCACAGCAGGTTACATGAAAATAATTGCTCTTGGATACTGTATTTGTATGGATTAAAAAGAATTCCAGTATGGTGAAATCGAATAGAAAATAAAATGTCAATCATCGTGCTTTCAGTTAACATAATTGCATCAATGCTTATAGGAAAAAAGCCCCACATACCAGCTCTTGCTTGAACAGCATGAGCCTCTTTTTGTCCAGAGCAGTGTAGTTCAGCCCTTTGGGTTTCTTTTCAGCAATGGTCATGAAGGCCCTACAACACATGAAGAACAGGTTCTCTAAATGTGTTGGGTTTTTTATGTGAACTGATAAAATAAATTGGAATGTTCTATGTCTGCTGCAACCCACGAACCAGAAGACAAAGATGCTGAATTTCTCTAAAATAAGTATTATGCACCTGTAAGATTCAAAGAAGAGTCCAAAACCTCTGCACTACACTTCGGAGAAATGGATTAATATGTAGAAATTAGGGTTTATATCTACTTTGAGACAAGCCATGTCATCTGACACAGAGCCCATTGGGTGATTTATACCAGTATGTGGAATCATTTGCTTTTATCTTAAACTAATCCTTTTTTTTTTTGCAGTATTTCTATCATACATTTTATTAAATTCTACTTATCCCATTTATATTGTATTCTTGGAGTCCAGAAAGCCAAAATAACATGACAATGATTGGCAGTGATATATTGTCAATACTGAATTTTGAAAATAACAATAAAATATTTTCCCTGTCTAAATAGAAACTGCATTTGGGAGGGCCAAATATATAGCAGAATAAATAAAATATAAATCTCAGTAAGTTTACTGTAGCTTTTTTTTTTAATTATGATCCACTTTCTTGTCTAGCCTTGAATTTGTAGCCAACATTAAAGGTGATTTTCTGTATTTGTCTAGTATTTTAGTTACCTGCTTTGACTGATAAAATCATTTAGAGTCTTCTTCATTTTCTCCTCAGCTGCAGTCTCTGAAACCTTGATCAAGTCCTTTACTTGCTCTAATGATTCTTCCTATGAAAAACACACAAAAAAGCTGTTATGCAACGGAGGCCACTTAATCACTCTGCCACTGCTATAACACCATTAGTTATGATGAAGAAGAATGAGGGAGGCGCCTTCATAAGCTGACAGAACAGACCCTTTGAAATATCAGTACACTTGAAGTGCACAGAGAGAAGACTCCTGCAGCACGATGTATTCTGACCTCCTCCCAGTCTTTCCAATTACTACTCCAAGATACTACTTGTAGCAGCTTTGTTTTCTCACTTCTTTGATGGAGATCAGCCAGTGGGAAACATTATCCTCTAGGTAGGAGAAACAAACGTAGTTCTCCTTGGTTCTGTTTTTAACCCTGCTGCTTAAATTTAGCAAGTTGCTGGAGTCAGCTTTTAAAACTTCAGTGGATGTTTGAATCTATATACAAGGTCCATTGCAACACTTACTGCTATCAGTGAGAAATTGAATCTGTTCTTAGCAACTAAATAAATGGCTGGATTTTCAGCAAGGCCTGTGGGTGTTCAGGTGCACTGATATATTTGTCTATATATATATGTATATATTCAGATGTTTAATTTTTGAATACCTGAGTTCAAATGTTGACCTATGTCTTGACAACTTACAAGCCAATGTCTTCTCATGATACATCCTTGCATAATTATGACTTCCATGTTGTTGCCCACATGAGGTATATAAGGATAAATGAGGGGTGAATCAGACTTTTAATCTGAGTGCTCCAAATTAAAATATTCAGCATTAGAAGTCACTTAAAAAAAAAACCAGTCAAAAACTACTTTCTTGAGACTGTTGCTTGTCAGTTTAAACCAGGGTAGAAAAAACCAGCATTTATGGGAAAGCACTATGACTAGGACATCACAGTGACTGCCATGAGATGATGTGCGATTCTGTCTCTGCCAATGTTTTTAGGAAAACTGAAAGTAAAAATGTCCTTTAAAGAGAGTCTAGCATAAATATATGGCAAGAAGACATCAGAGGAAGAGCCAGACATGAGAGAATTATTCTATATCTCAATTCTTTGAATGTTTGTACAAAAAAATAAAACATTTCTGGGGAAAGAAGACACACCTATAGCTCCTCAAAAATAATTATGGACAGGAATGTTTGACTAGCTGTAATAGTTCAAAGCAATTTGGGGTAAAATAAAGGGTTGATATCAGCTGCTTTCTCATAAAATGAACAGCAAGGACTGCAGCTGGGGGAAATTCTGAAGGCCTGATTTGGGGATGTGCCCTGTCACTGCCAGACTTTGCTGAGCACATGAGCCTGGGAGGATGGTTGCCACTTACCAGGTGATCTGCCATTTTCTCTAGGGTGTTGGAAGAGTACAGACGAAAGGTCTGGTTGCCCCAGTAGCTCTTGACACAGATACAGGGCTTCCTCTCCTCATATGGCAGGTACTGGTAGTTCCTGTGGAAACAAAGTGTGGAGCAGAACATGAAGGTGAGGGAGCAGCTCAAGGGGAAGCACAGCCAAGAAAAAATGTTTGGTACTCTCACAGCACAGAAACAGAAGACACAGCAGGATGTGTCCAAATGTGCCAACCAGTAAATCCTGGGAAGAGCAAATGCAAACATCACTTATGCTACCTGTGAGATTCCTGAAGAGAAAAAGTTTGAAGTCAGCGGATCTAATTTCTGTGCTTTCCAGGATGGGAGAAAAGCCAGGCAAAGAGGCATGCAAAGAAGCTCTGGAATACTATCAGTGGTGGGAAGACAGAGGGGGAATAGGAGCAAATGTTAATATCTGATCACCTCTTCAAAAGGAATGGCTCTACAGGCTGCACAGTGGGAGAGGATCAGCAGGCTCAGCACCATGTTACTTTCACAGGATGCTCTTTTTCAGAAACAATAGCTTGTGGGGATTGACATTCCCTGGCAGAAGTTGATTTCTAAGGGCTTCAGCTACTCTAAGCCATTTCAGATAGAACTGGCCACATGTATTTGATGACTAAGCCAAGCTTACAGAAACCAAATCACTTGTTGTTCTTGAGCAATAACTCCTAACTTCCACACATCTCTTAGGAGGTTTCTGTGAGAATTTTTTTCTGGTTAAAAAGATTAACACCTCGTCTACAACTTCATTTTTACTGCTCTGTGTGATATCAAAAGATAGACAGAATTTCCCATTTACTTTCCCCTCCATAACCTACAGGAAGGTGAGCATTAGCCATTGAATTTGGTGCATAGCACAGCTACACAGGCCTTGGTGTCATTAACTTTTGTGCTTTTATAAGAGGGAAAACCAATTCAACTATCTCCCAGGGACAGAACATCTTAACCTGAAATTCAGAGAGTTTATGAGTTTTTCATTGGATTTATAGAAAATATAGAGCCATGAAATAATTCACATGGAAAACTGAACTCTCATGTCTATTATTCCCACTATAACAACTCTGGGGAACCACTTTTTCATTGTTAACTTCTCCTTAGTATTTTGACATAAATGTGGAAAACTCCTGGTAGTTTCATGATATCTGCTTTAGACGTCTTCTTGTTCTGCTTGTTTCTTTAATATAATTGTCTCCAAAATGGACTCTTCTTATTGTTTTCAACTGTTCATTTATGATCCTAAAATGCAGATTTTATCTCAACTATTGGATATCCCATTAAGTACTGATTAATACTAAAAATATCCAGTGGTGAGACCAGTAAGATGCCATTATGAGATGACAGTTAAAAGGTCATGAATTGGTATCTGTGGGTGGCCAAACTGTTTTAGATAGCACAGGAGGGAATAAAAGATGTAGCATTCTACATAAATTTGAGGGAAAGGGAAATTTAATGACAGAAAACTTCGTTGATATTGGAGTGAGCCAAGAAGTAAATAGCAGATTTGAAGACTGATTCATTCTTTTACAACGGTTTTTAAATCTAAATTCTTGTTCAGGGAAAAACTAAAAATCCCACGGCCGCTCAGGAAGGATAATAATCCTCTGTATGTACCCAAATCTGCAGTTCTGTTAATGAGGAGAGGAAAGTATCTTTCTATCAAATGTTCTCTTTTTTTGCCCTTCTCTTTATTTACTTGCTGCTGAAAAAAAATTTTCTACCATGATATTTTCCTTCTTGTTTTCTTCTACTAGCTCTTATTTCATCCAACTGAGCCACTCATTGCAGGAAATAATTAAAGTATTTTTTGAGTTTAGAGATGTCTAGAAACCAAACAGATCCAGGTTGATATTTCCCACCTGGTCCTTGTATCTGTAAATTCCTTGGCCTTCTAAAGAAAGAGATACCATCAAGTCAGTAATACAGGGTTCTACCTACCAAATCTCCACAAAAGAATATATTTCTTTTTATTAGCATCTTTGGAATTAATTAAACCTTTACACTTCTGTTTATAAACAAGGCCATTTAGGAGAATTGTTCTGCATGTTTTCATCCATTGTTCCATTCCTTTTTTTCAAGGACTATTTCCTCCTACTTCTGTTACTACTTGTTACTAAAGTCTGTGCCTGTAATTATTACCTCTAGAAAGTGTTATGGGAAGCTGACTTTGTCTTGACCAGATTTCAACATTTTACATGTGATATTCTGCTTCTGGAGCTGGTCACTGGGTGGATGTTACTTGTGATCACAGAGTGGAACCCTAAAGCAGCGGTGACATTGAAGAATTTGTATTTTCCTGTAGCTTTCCAATGTACAGTTGGTGTAACACAGCCCTTTTAAAAGGGGTTCAAAAGCCATGAGGACAAGATCAGATGAGTATAAAATGGCTCAGAGCTGTTCACTTCAGTGGAAGATAGAAAATTTACTGTTGTGAAAGATGTAATTGATAATTTGAATGCCTCAATTTCACACAAACTGTTTAATGCTGTCACGGTTCACATCAAAGAGTCCCACAGGATTAAAAAATAGGAACCAGAATCATATATGATGAGATTGTGAAAAACAGATCCTCACCTGTTCCCACTTCTGATCAGTGGCTTCTCAGGAGGTGTGGTAGATACCAGGGGTACTCCAAGGTCATGAGAAATGTCATCCTTCCCCTCATGCAGAAGGCTTTCTTCTGCTTCTCCATCAGGTGTCTTCTTTTTCCCTCCAGCTCCTGATGATGCCCCATCAGTAATACTTCCAAAGTTACCTAGAGACACAGAGTTACAAGAGCTGATTGTCTCAGAGGTGGTAAACATCAATGAAGTTTAAAAAAAGAAAGACATCAGTCATACCAATGGAAAATCTTTGACCTTTCTTGTTCCTTAGCTGTTCTGGCCATAGCACAGTTTATAAAGGTCCTGACAGGTTACATTGGTGCCAATAACATCAGACTCCAAGACAGTGCTTCCTTACCTGCCCTATGTGATGTACACCTACTATATCACATTACTAAGTGAAGTGATGCTCTGGTTGCTGGCCCTCAAGACCTTGCTTAAGAAATTCAGAAACAAGAACAATACTGCTGTTGACGTTTCTAGACTAAGGAGCCCTGATATGGGATTGATTTACATAGAAAATGTATGTCTTCTTTACAACATATGGGTGAAGATTTCGAAGTCTGATCTCAGAAGTGCTGAAAGTCATTTTCAGACACGTAAATTCTGAATACTAGGGTTGCAGAGTGTGTAATAACAAAGCTTTGAGGCCCCAGCTTCAAGCCTAGTGCCAGATAACTCTGCTAATGATACAGTCATCTTCCCTGATAGGATTTTGCCTTAAAGGGCAATTATCAGCACTGGGAAAGAGGTGCATCTATCAAACTGATAATTACAGATTTTAAGAGAGGCAGAAAATATTCTGTGCAGGAGAAGGGTGTGCTGGATCATCCCATATGACATCTTGATCTGGACATTTAGTTCAGCCTTTCATGTAAAAAAAGTATCAATTCTCACAAGAATCACTATAATTTCTTGCTGAACTATACAAATCAGTTTCTTGTGATTCTCAGCTCTGCTTCCTGCTAAGTTTCTGCAGGAATCAGTATCACTCATTGCTTGCCCTGTTTGTCACAGGTATCTCTCCTGGCACACATGACCTTATAGTCAAGCACAGTCACATACACAGGCACAAAGACTGGAAGTCCCAGGGTACTTCTGTGCACTTGGACTCTTGGTGGGACTAGTATGGAGAGAATCTCATTTCCCTGCAAAGGAAATGAGACTAATTCAAGCTTCTCCCTTTAGAGAAATTTCTTTTGTTTTGAAAATATCCATTCACTGTCCATGAAAATGTCTTTATTTTCTCCTTAGTCTGCTCCCAGGGACAATTCAGCTCCACCATGAGAAGGTCCCTCAGGCATTACAGTTCTGCTTTATGCTGGAGAAGGACAGGACTTATCAGGAGGATCTTAGGACAAGCTGTGCATGCCTTTTGAGGCCTGGCTGTTACATCACTCCCATGCCACACTCACAGACCCAGATGTAGCTCAGTTGGGTTGGCCAGGACAGTGCACGTGGATCCTCCCCACAAAGGGGCTCCCTCAGAGCTGGGGACTAACTGCAATGGGCATAACAGAATGAATTCTACCCTGAAGTAAATTATCTGAGTTTGCTCTCCCAAGAGATTAAGGGGTTAAATACCAGCTAAGTGGCTGTATATAATGGGTGAGAGGATTTGTATTAATACAGGACATCTGGGAGTAGAGACAGCTAGGAAACAGCATGCCCAGCTTGTCTTCTATCTAGAAAAATTACGATCAGGGTTTAAAATGAAAGCTCTACTCTGAAGCTGACTCTGGAGCCCCAAGACACAGCTATCAGTAACATCTATCATCCCCTTACTCATGAGACTCCCTCTCTGCTTTAGAAAATACACTTACCAACAGAAACCTCAAAGGTTATTGGCTTGTCCCCAACCTTCCTATCAATCATTGTGGCTTCAAAAAATGTCCCAAAGAGGAGGAATTCCTCAAATTTTTCTTCATAAATCTATTGGAGAAGGCGGCAGGAAAAAATGCATTTATTTTATTTCCTTCCCTTTTCTTACAGCACAAAGAAGTCTTTATAAGTCTCTAGCAGTTGTGTTACTATTGTAGATCTATCAGTCTGAGGTGGTCAGTGAGGCACATTTTGTAGGAAAAAGTAATAACTCTTCTCTGAGAAACTGATACATCTGTGTGACTTTGGTCTTGTTAATAGTGTCCAATTACATAATATGCAAAAGTAATTACCCCTCACTTCATTCTCTGCCCCACTAGTAGTAGCTATTTAAATTATTTCAGCATCTTCATATACTCTTATACCATCATTCAAACTATACATCTGTGGCGGTTCAAGGGCAGTTTAAGGGCACTCTTGAAGTACAACAGCAACAAATGAATGTTGCTATAGTTTTCCTTTGCATTGCAATAGTAAATGCAATGCATCGAGGTAGGGGATTACTTACCCAGTTCCACTTTCCCCATAATTAGTTTCACCTACTGCCCATGTGTTTGCACTGTCAAGACCTTGACCTTGCTCAGAGTGAAGACTTTGACAATCATCTCCCAGTGACACCAGTGAGACACAAACATTTCTAGTGTCCACATGTAGATAGCTGCCCTATGCAAAAGCCTACCAAAACAAAATGGTCCATCGTGATTTTTCTATCCTGATATGTTAAACCACAGGCCCAAAGGCAGGGGGGTCTCAGTGGGGGAAGGGGGTGGGTCAGAGGTACAGTTCTCTGCTCTTTGTCTTTTCTGGCATCACAACCTAGAAACCAGCAACACAGTAATCTCGTTTGCGGCTTTTGACAGAATTTGGAAACACAGGAACCAAAGGGTCTAGACACAGCACACCCTGAAAAGTGCAGTGGTGTTTTGTGAAGTTTTACAGCCGTGCTGGGCTCTGTTTGCACCTACTGGAGACCCAGCATCTGCTTGTCCGTGGCACAGACACTCATGCAAGGACGACCAGCTAACACCTCTGATGCTCTTGGGTCAGTAACAAAACAAACTATAACCCCCAAACCAAGATTAAGTTCAAAGGAAATATATTTTATGGCTTGAGTTCCCTGCAAATGTACACCCCGACTGCCATGACCTTTCCCAGGCAAACCCTGCTCCTTCCAAAGCACGGACACCAGCAAACTGAAGCCTGTTAAGCAAGATCCTTCTGCAACAGAGTGAGGCAATGCATAAAATATCAGCTCTACATGAATATTTGTTTCCCTGACTTTTGCAAAGCAGAAACAGCTCTTGACACAGCCCACGATCTCTTAATTTTGAAAAACCTCTGTTATACACAGTAAAAGGGCATAGGTCTTCAGTGAAAGGATTAGCAGCATTGTATATCAAAGTCAACTCCACAAGCAGATTGCAGCTCCAGAGTAACTTTAGCTTCTCTGCCCCTTGTTTATCCCCACCATAAACCTAGAGCCTTAATAAAGCCAAGGCTCAGGGACTACGACATATGCATCTATCTCCCATCACAAAGAAAACAAATTGCAAATGTTTAATATCTTCTTTGCAGCTGGAATAGGTCAATAAAGTTGTGCTGTGGGGATGGATAATGTGCCTCTGCTGTCTTGGAGGGTCTGTGAGACATTTTTCGCATTATATATAGTGTCTCCAGGTCTTGCTTTTCCTTTCAGAGAGTTGTAATACAATTACCGTGTCTACTGCAGCATGAAATATTACTGAATGTCAAAACTAAAAGAATATCAAGCATCACTGTATCATGCTGTTGTCTTTTACCATTCTGTATTTGAAATAGAGGCAGAATATGCAGAAATAAATCCTTATTGCTACTATTAATGTTTGCTAGTGTTACAGCAGGCTTTGTTCTTCTACCTGGAGTATTTAGCTAGGGTCTAAAACCATAGTGCCACTCACAATAATGGATTTCTTCCATAGAAAAGGAAATATATATGGAAATAGGTGTCTTCTAATTCACCTCTATTACAGTCTTCAGAGAAGAACTGAAGGAAAGAGCTAATTTACAACTATATGAGTATATAAAGCAAGAACAGGGCACAAGTCACACAACTGACTTGCAGTTACCCATGTCATTTTGCTGCTGACACACTCCTTGACCTGCTCCAGCCAGTGATTTCTACTGCAAAAGCCAAAGTTTTGATCAAAGACATAGAATCATAAAGGTTGGAAAAGACCTCCAAGGTCATCGAGTCCAACCTTCAATCAAACACCACCCTGCCAACTAAACCATATCTCAAAATGTCACATCTACTCAGTCTCTGAATACTTCCAGAGGCCGTGACTCCACCACTTCCCTGGGAAACCTGCTCCAATACTTAACCAACCTTTCAGTGAAGATATTTTTCCTAAAATCCAATCTGAGCCTCCCCTGGTGCAACTTCATGCCATTTCCCCTTGTTCTACTGCTAGTTACCTCAGAGAAGAGGCCAACCCCCTCCCTGCCACAACTTCCTTTCAGGTAGTTGTAGTAGACATACTGAAGTGGGAGGAAAATTGGTTAGCAGAACCTTTTTTTCCTATTTATTCGTTTAAAAAAAAATCAGCTTGCATATGCACCTATGTGCTGTTGCTCCCGGACAGTGATGTGATGGAGCAGAGAAGCAAAGCTCAAGTATTGGCTCAGCTCCCACAGCTGCACGACTTTCCCAAAGAATTGTAGTACAGATTTTCCCATGATGTAACCCTACACGACAGGCAAAGTTAGAAAAGTAATGTCAGTTATCACTAGTTGAAACAACATAATTTTCAGCTCGTCTTTTAAAGAGATTATCAATCTAATACCACTGTGGCAATGCAGGGTTAAAGGAGGAGAGTAAAACAAGCTAGACTGTATATATTTCTCTGCGTTTATACAAATTCTACGTCAGTGGTTCCCTACGGACTTCAGTTAAACAACTTAATTTTCTTGAATGAATGCAAGAAATCAGACTATAGTTACAAGCTGCTCCCACTGGTTCTCTGTCAATTAGGAGATATTGCGTCATATATATTTCTGGTTAGAATATGTGGATGCAGCTAGTGCAAAATGGACAATAGGACAGGAGACTTAAGTTTTATGGACACCATGTCCTACTTGAGATTTTTTTGAGTTGCAGGTACACAACAGTGCTCCGCTTGTGCTGGACTGTTATGGGAAGCTCCCAAGACTATAGAGGACTGAAGATGCTGTAGGGAGCATTTGGGCCTGAACCCAAATACACATACCAGTGACATCCTTGGAGGTTTAGGGACACATGACAAGCAATCTCTTAATATCATACTGACCTCTAAAGGTACATCAAATGGCTCAACTTCCACTTCAGTTGAGTTCATCTTATCTGAAGGAGCAGCTGACTTTCGATCTTCTCCTGCTTTCTCAGTTTTATCTTTTCCTTTGGATGCTTTGAAATCTTTATTTTTAGATGACAATTTCATGTCCTTGATAATACTTGAAAACTTCGACTCACGTGCTCCCCCTGAAAGTATCTCTACAGCAATCTCAATGAAGAGACGACCCCTGAAGGAGACCCCTTCTCCAAAACCTTCATTAAGCTCCTGGTGGTCATCAATGAGGCTGTGGTTCCGGGGTGAGCCATAGAGATTGATCCAGGCAGGCCCAAAGGTAGGTAAGAACCCTGGAGATAAATGACACTTTATGGCATTTCTGTGAGGTGTTATCATGCTCTCCTCACTGTCTGCTCCAAGAAATCTTGTCTCTTGCACACCAAAAACCAAACCTGGACTCATTTCTGTGCAGGTGGGGACCACTTCATATAAAGCACTGTTTTGCCTCTGCCAGTACCCAGCCTGGGACTCTGCTGGTATGGAGCTCTGTCTCAGAAGGTGTTTGTATCACACGTGCTGAGACAGGAGGTCTATCACATCTCTTGAATAAAAAAGCTTGCTGCTATAGACTGAGGGTTGGGACTTGGTAGGAGATGAATGAAGGTTTTCTCTTTTAGGCTAAAATGTTTCTAAGTCCATATCACTACTCAGATTATATGAATTTTTATTTTATTTTCTGATTAAGGACTCAGATACCCATTTGAATTGGCAGGTTTAAGGAGTTACTGTGCCTTCGCTGAGCTGTGATAATTGACCATGTTCCACACACAGATTACACAACAGAAAACAGGCTATACACGTAGACTCAAACATCAGTGAAAAGACTCCAGGTGGTGAGCCCCACCTCACATACGTGTGGACAACACACTCATCCATGGTATCCCTTTGGGCTGTGACAGCACCCAGCTGAGCATTACCTGAACACTTTGCTCTTACTGGGTAGATCAAAACCACAAGTCTGCTCTGCCTTTGATTTTCAGTGATATTCAGTGATTTTCAGTTTTTACCTTTATTGCCCAGCAGAAACCCACATGAATTATAAACTTACACCAGTCATCCTTAATGGACTAGAACAGACCATTGTCAAAGTCACAAAGAAGGTACCAAATTATGCAGCAGCACTTTAACAAGAAAGACGGTGGCAGACCACCATGCACCGAGCACAATGTAATACAATGTCAAATTATGCAAGAGAAGGTCTCCCAGAACCAGCACATGAGCTCTGGATATCCCTAAAATTGGATTAGCCAGTGCCCGTTCCCATGCAAATGGATTTTATTTTAGAGGCATTATCCTGGAACAGACATTTTCCCCTTTACCTTTGTCACCATCTTGTTCATTTGATATTTTCTTCAAATCAATGACATGGGTGGCTAAGGCCACATCATTCATGCTGCCTTCATCCCAGACCTGGATTTTGACTCTTCGGCAGAGTGGAGGGAACATTTCCTTGAAGATAATCTGTTCATGCCACACCGGGTCTGCACAGTTCTTTTGCACTGTTGTCCGGCCCTGGAATGAAAGTCCAGCAAACTTAACTCCAGAGGAGTCGAAGTCTGGAGAATGGTAATGAATATAGGACAAATTTCACTTAGCATCATCTCTCTAGGAAATTCTAAAGCATAAATATCCTATCTTGAAGGTACCTTAGCTTTTCTATTAGCTTGTATATTTTGCCCTCCATATCTAATAAAAGACCACATTATGGCTAAGGAATTCTCACCTGCACACAGCAGAGCCTCGAATAAAAACTAATTTTTCAGGGCCCCATTGCACAAAATATATTTGTAAAGCCAGACTTTGGCATTTCTGCTGCAAATTGCACATCTTAAATGGCTTTTGAAATACCTGGGTAGTGGTGATACAGTGCAGTTTGTCTCATAAAAGATTAAATTCATTACAGCTGCCAGGCTGCATGTACCAATGGGATTACCTTAAATGAGGCAATTTATCTAGCAAAAAATATGATTACTCTGGCTCACACTCTGAGCATATGACTGTGTGCTAGAGGTGTAAGTTCCAGAGCTATTCTTCTTAACCTGAAGGAGATGCCAGGGCTGTATCACAATGTGAGCAGTCACTGGCTGTGGCAGGACTTCTATTTCACATTCAGTGGAAAGAACTGAGTCAGGAAACCCACCAACACTACTTCTGAAACCATATTCTATACATCAGTGCACAAACTCACATCAGAGACCCATTCTTATGTCTTCTTCAGTCCTCTATTGAACCTGAAGGTGCCATGTGCATTTCAATGGTTTAACCCACACTAGTTTGAGAAGAAACACTTTGCAATTTGGATTCACAACAAAACATTAAATCAGCACCAAGGACCTTGTTCTCATGCCTGAAATGTCTGGAAAGGACTAATGGGAACTGTCTCTAAGGTTTCCTTGCACACAGAAAGCATTGCTGGCTTAAAATCATCTCCAGTTTGATTATTTCCTTATTTACACCAATAATCAAGACTCCCTGACATAAGGAACCAGGCCCTGGGACCTCAGCTACACTCCTCATCCACCAAAGTCAGAAACCACTCTCAGGAGTTATCTGTCACACCATCTGATGCTGAAAGGAGCAATGAAGCCAGGCAACACTGAGTCAGTCTGCTACAATGCTTACTCTACCCACAGAAAGCTGTGAGGGTCCTGAATTTCAGCAGAGAAATCAGTGCACAGCCCTAGAATCCAGACTGAACCACCCTTACTGATTTCAGCCCTAGTTCCTTATCTCACTCTAGGGAGACCAGCACATAGCACTTACCCATTGCCATGCTGGGTAAATCACTGTCTCGTAACCTGATATTTTAGTAACAGTGCTACAGAATCCTTTTTCCCCTCTCTGCCTGCCTCTAACCTACTGCTGTAATGCTGATATTAGATCTGCTGGCATTGAGTGTCTCCATCACTTCATTCCTGCATAATTTAAGAAGTGAAAATTTCCTGGTGACAGGAATATGTATTTTACTTAATTTACATGACCATAAGTTAAAGGACATCAGCATCATCACCTGCCTGTAGCACAGCTAATAAGAAAGAAGGCCTACTTTTGTGATCAAGAGGATCCCAATTACCATTTGACCTGCAAACATGACCACCACATAGGGATCCACAAGGTCCTTACTGTCACCTATGAATGCTTTGGTGACATTGGCCATGATGCTAGAGTTCATCTTTGGAAGTCCTTCTGCTTTGTAAATTCTCACATAAAATCTGGCCCACGGTCTTTCAGATGGAAAGTCTTTGGGGATCAAGAGGTTCCTAAAAGAAAAATAGAAGTTGTTTTCTTAAAATTCAAAACTCAGACAATGAAGTGCTACTTTTTCCAACAGTATTGTCACCTTGAGTTAGAATACATTCTGAGAAGACACAAAAAAGTGTATGAATTTTCTTCTGCATCTACACCAGAAAAAAATCTGGTTACAGTGAGAAAATGATAATACAGCATTACTCAGCAAATTGTCTATGTGATACAGAATCAGATCCATCTAGATCAGGTTGCTCAGGACCTTGTTCAGTAAATTCTGAATATCTCCAAGTGCAAAGACTTCCCCCTGTCTGGACCCCTGTTCCATTTTACCATCTTCATGGGGAAAAAAAATCTGTTCAGAAATTCCCTTGTTTCAACCTGCACCCAAAGCCTCTCGTTCTTCTACTGTATTCATCTGAAAAGAACCCTCTTCATGCAGGATGCCCCTTAGACTGTGATACGGTTTCTTAAGGCTCAAGAAACCATCACCCACTACCTTTGCCTGTAGACCACATGCTCCAGCCCTCCATCATCTTGGTGACTCTCCATAGATTTGGTCCAGTATGTCAGCACTGACCAGAAACAATGCCCCAGTAAAATTTAAACTGTGCTGGTGGCATATTTACCACATTAAACTTCTGTATTTCACAAGGAGAATAATAATGCACTTGCATTTGTCAAAGGACATGGAAAATATCCATGCATGAATATTTAATAGCAGTGAAGGAAAAGCTTTTCACCATATTTTTTCTTCTTAGTTCACTGCTTTAAGAAATCTTTAATTGGTTTCAGATCAATGAACCTTCTGTCAGAGATAATTAGGAACTTAGCCACGGGACTTGGCCCAATCTATAAGCTGCGGAGAAGTGACCCTAATGCTTTTCAATTTAGTTGAGAGGATTGTAAAGACTCTTTTTCATCACATCAGAAATCCAGGCGTACAAAGCTATCCTGCTATTAATAGAGTTAACAAGGAAAGGATGGAAAGGAGGGTGGAGGACTTATTGAGGCACCGAGTAAAGATGAAATCAGTAAAAAAACCTCACAAGACACAACAACAACAAAAAACAAACAAACAAAAAACCCACAAAAAAACAAAAAACAAAAACAAAACCCTCCCAAACTATTGCAGTACTTTTCAATCTGCTCCTCAGTATCCGCTTTTTTCTGCGTAGCTTGCATTGCATCACCTTTCCCAGTCACACTGATGTCACACTTCAGGTATCCCTTGGCTCCTGTCCTAATGTCAGCAGGGTCTGTGAGAAGTGCCCACTTGTCACAAAACTGATGACCTGTAAGAAGGAAAAACTTAAACACTCAGATAGAGAAAGCAAAAAATGCAAATATTTTCCTCTCTACTCCCAGAAAGGGCACATCAAACACTGCTTGTGCTTTCACAAGGATAATGCTGAAGTACATTTTTTACCAGACACTTCTAGAGGGTCCAAAATGTTGTGTGACAAAAAAGGCAAACAAAGGATTGATCCAGAGCTCATCAGGAACATGCTCATTTTCATCAATGGTTGGTAAGATCAGGGACTGAACACCAGTGGAAGGTTGGGTAAGATTTCAGCAGCTGAATTAAAGCTGAGGCTTTATGAGAAAAGGACAATTCTTTGACAAGAACTGTCTGAAGATCTCAGAATTCTGTGGCAGTGAAACCCTTTCTGGGAGCTGTGGTTGGGTCTAACAGTGGCAGACAGCTAAGAAACAGAGGAAAGAGGGTGGACAGCCATCAGAAGAAGAAGTAGCCAGAAGTAGGTTCAGCTCCATTTATCAAGGGAGAAAAGCACAAGACAAATTACCCACAACAGTCCTTGATGCAGCCCTGCTTCACCAACCCCTCTAGAAAGGTCCTAAAATCTTATGCCAAGTCCTTTGTCATCACCTTGGGTGTGTAAAGGAGTGGGAAGGAGAGACCACAGTGGACCAGGGATATGAGCTCAAGATCAACCCTCAAACACCACTCTCCTGTTAGAGAGTGAGCAGGAGATACAGGACAGGCTTCAGAAACCAACATAGTCTGAGTATAGGTGTAGACTGCTCACTTCAGATAGGCCATTTCTCTCCAGTGACTCTTGCAGGAGTCCTGAAGAGAGGATGGCCTGAATGATTCTACACTTCTGCCATAACTGTATGACATCTCCAGAAAGCAACTTAAATACGTTCTTTTCCAAAGATCAAGAAGAGACCAGGTCGTTGAATAATTATGGGAGAGAAAAAGGTACATGTTTTGTGAATGGTTGTAAAAACAAACCAAAAAGGGGGCAGGTGATCTTTTCTTAGCTTCAAATTTCAGAAAGCACTGGACAGTTCTGAAGACGACAGGTCAAACAGACCCATGATCACATCTTTGTCACCTTCACTGTCCTGTTCTGGTCTGCTCCTCCTCACCATTTCTGTCACTCTCCATCCTGCTCTCCCCTCCTCTCCACTCCTTCTACTCCAGCACACATGGCAGAGCTTTGGATGCTCTGCAGCAAATGAATGAAGCTGGATTTCATAAAATATTCAACTGCCCACTCTGACCACTTAAAGAAAAGCCATCCATGATAAGTTCTTCCCACCAATGAGCAGACTGATAAGGTGTTTTCAGTGCTCATTTTTTTTCCAAGAGTTTGGCTGATACTCTGCTATCCAAATAGGAATACAACCCTTCCAAAAACTTTTAAGTCCGTCCCTTGGCATAAACCACAGGCATCTAAGCAGAAAAGCAGCACATCTCCCTCTCCTCTCCTTTTTTGTCTCACATCTTGTTTAACAGACAAACAGGGCAGAAAATGCACCACTTACCTGGCTGACTGTACACTGTCCCCAGATCTACTTTGAAGGAGCCTATCAGCACACTTCCAATCAGTTTGTTGTGCATAACCTGTTAGAAAAAGGCCGGGTAAAGAATGTCAATATTTCTCTTCCCAGTCAGTAAAGAAAGAGCAATCCAAAGATCACATTTGGTTCAGAGGTAATAAGCAGCAGCATCCAGCAACACCCACAACTGGGGGCAGGCACATAGCCACAGCAGATACAGCAAGAATTTGAAATATGTTCCTTTCCCACTACTGTGACAATTTAAAAAAGAATGTAGTTGCATCTCAGCGGAATTACAGAGGTTCATCCCAGGTTCCAGGATTATATAAAGGAGGAATTAGATGGATATGATTTCAGACCAGATGCAGTTATATTACTGATTCTGGCAGTTTTAAATAAATCATAATGAATATAAACACACAGGGCATAAGTGGTTTCACACTAGGCTGCAGAAATCACATCACTTTCAGTGCAATAGCTGAATTGCACTAAGAACTGAGTACACTCAGAGGAAAAAATGTTCCTTTACAACATTTCAGTGTTCATACAAACCAGGAGACTCCTGATTTACCTCCCACAACACTAATGAAATCAGAGAAGTGATATAGATGTAAATGAGATAGTAAGCAGGCCCCAGCGAGTCTATCTCCTTATTCTTCCTGCCAAGTAATGAATTCAATTTAATTTAATTCAAATTTAATTAATAATTTTCAATTACCATTGTTTCCGGATCTATTTATTTTCTTGTCTGGCTTTCAAATACTTGTATGTGGCTCCCTTTATAGATAAGACAGAGGCTAGAATTGTATTTCTCAAAAAATGTATCTCACCTGGTCTCAGAATAGCTTAAAAAGTTGAAACCTATTTCTTGGCTGTGGAAAAGCCTCTGAAAGCAGGCTGAATTTTCTGGAACAACTTGACCAAATTGCCAAGAGAAACCAAACACATTCAAGTCCACAGAAGCTAAATCTAAACACTGGAAGTAAACAACCGAGCCTCTGACAGCATTTCAGGAATCTGGAAGACTTCATATCCTCTCTTTGGACCTACACATCATAGACAGGGATAAAAGACTTCTGCAATTTTGCATTGGATTTGTAATGTGACTTTATTCTGGGTATTTTTCAAGAACAGGAGACATACATTTCAAAGATCACTGACGCCAAGTCAGTGATTCATCAAGATTCACCAGAAAATTCAGGACATTTCTAGTTGAAATATAATGTCATTCCCTGTTAAGGGCCTGGGGCTACCGTGCCCCTATGATTTAGGGAACATACTCAGTTGACCTTGGTAATTCCTGACTTCGATATCGAAGCAGCTTCTAGGACTGAAAAATCAAGAGTGAACAAAGGAGAAATTTTATTTTACTCTACTATTAAAGATTAAAAATTAAGCAGCTCATATGTGGGAAAGGAGCCAGTTAGAAGCCAATGCTCCGTGTACTGGTGCTGCTTTTCCTCAATCCCTGGTGCTGCCAGGTCCCATAACAGCAGTGAACTCTCCCTCCTGTGAGGCTGGACTAGGGCACACAGAGTGGGGGAGAAGCCACAAAAACTGTTGAGTTTCACTCCGAAGCCAAGCAATATTACAGCTTTGGAGGAAGAACAGGGAAATAGGAGTCTGCCCAAAGAAACTGATCCAACTAGAATAGATTAAAGGGAAAGAAGGCTATAGTCTTTCTGTAGGGAAAAAAAAATTAAAGAAAGCTGCTGTAAGACTCCGAAACAAGAGGATGATATGCGGTGAGTCCAAGGTGGCGTTGTCTCCTTTCTGTTTGCTCATATCCTTTCCATGACTGCATGTTTGGAGAGAGTTAAATATTAAATGTGTAAACCTCACTTCTCTGTTCTTGAGGTTCGCTGTGTGAAATGTGGTGCCCTTGGGTAAATGCCCCTGTTCCCACCAAAATGATGGGGGTTTCCACTCCCTGCAGTACGCTGACAAACTATCACACTGCTTCTATCAAATGTTCTACATCTTTCCTGGTACTTTTTTCCCAAGCGTGATTTCTCTAATGCAACAAAGCAGGTGAGCATGAAGCTTATAACACTTCTTGTCTACTCTGAGAGGGAGCATCATATCCACACTGTATCTAATTAAAGTTCTGTGTCTTTCTACACTTGTTTGACTCTACAGGTGACTGAAGGATTTTCTTCTGATTTTCTGAATGAGGACAACCATGCACAGTGTTAAACTGAGGAGTATTTCAGTACTGAAGATACAGGTTTAGCATGAAAGGGGCACCTGAGTTTTACTACAGTGTTACTACAAATTTGCTGGAGTACACTGGAAGATAATAATGAAGAAAAAAATCTATTAATTAGCAGGTGCTGACAAAGTCTCATTGTCTCCTGAAATCCAGGGTTTGAATACAGCTAGACTGACTGCTGAACTGATGGGAAAGGACACTAATCTTTTTTTGTTTTCCCTGAGCTTCCCTATGCAGGTAAATTCATTTTTAGAGATCAAACAAATTCAGTGCATGAATGATTACTGGTAATGGAGGTTGCCAATCTTTGTTTCCCCTTAAGTGGGATTCACGCTAAGCAAGTGCTGCGAAACTTTCTATCCCTCAGGGTTTCCTTAACTCCCAGCACACAAAATTCTTCTCTCTGTTTCTATTCCCCTGATAGATTGCTTTCTTGAAAACTATGTTGCAAGGTAATGAATCTCTGTTTTCAGTAGCATTACATGAGCATAGGACAGGAGTAGTGTGTTGTTGTTTGTGGAGATTTTTTTTAGTGTCATCTTTACCCAGAAGACCTTTAATTTCTTAGTGTTGCACCTTCATCAGCTATAAATCAATTAAGTTTGCTGAGCCTGATGAAACTATGCAGATATACAGCAGATAAAGCTGACGGATTTTCCCATATCACATTCCCAAACTCACGCATAAAGCTGGCATTCTCCCCTCCACCCGTGGATATATGGAATCTTTATCAGAAAAATGTAAGATTGGAAAGACTGGCCTTATCTCAGAGAAAAATAACTATGCATCCCCCAACAGCAGTAGAAGCACAGAAGAGTTTTTGCCTTGGCACTGTGCTGATATGAACCATGTCAACAACACATATAGGGGATATGATAGCAGCAAGGAGATATCTACTCCCACACAAAATATGGGCCATTAACAGCCTGTAGCAAATTCTGTCCTCAGAGACAAGAGGAGCTCAGATCTGCAGATATCTTATGTAGGAATGAACTTCATATATGTGAGCTGTGATGTGCATTTCAAATGAACCTTAGGATTCAGACTGTCAATTTACTATGAGCATTGAAAACCTAGTTGTCCAGCTGGCCATGTGTAAATGAACACTTTTGATTCTCTAGCTGGGAAAAGAGAATCACACTATTAACAGCTCAGAAAAGCAAGCAGATGTGTCCTATAGCTCCTGACCACTGTCTGTCTCTGTCAAACACAACCAGCATAGATCCTTTACCGGGGTATATTTGTGAAATTGACAAAGCATTTCAGAGAAAAAGAGCCTTTTCTCGAGCAACAATTCACTGTTTATTTGCCAGAAAAATCTCTGGTAAAGTGGGTGGACTTTTGGCAAAAAAAAACCAGTTCATGAAGGGCACAGACTGTGATATTTTTATGTAATACAAATACAGCACTGTCCAGAGTTTCATGAGATCTTCAGTCCCTTAGCAGCTTTGTTAAATGTGGTGATGAGTCTCAGACAAGAAAATTAGCATGGCTCCAAAGACTTGGACTTCTAAACTTCCAACATCATTACCTAATGCCCCAAGTCCAAGAGCATATGTGTCTTCCACCAGGACTGTTCTGAGACGTCACAGAATCATAGAATCATTTAGGTTGGAAAAGACCTCTAAGATCATCAAGTCCAACTGTTAACCCACCACTATCATGTTCACCACTAAACCATGTCCCAAGGTGCCACATCTGCACATCTTCTGAATAACTCCAGGAATGGTGACTCAATCTCTACCCTGGGCAGCCTGTTCCAATGC
This sequence comes from Campylorhamphus procurvoides, assembly GCA_013396655.1. NCBI lineage: Eukaryota > Metazoa > Chordata > Aves > Passeriformes > Dendrocolaptidae > Campylorhamphus > Campylorhamphus procurvoides. Next base: position 271,100 of record WBMV01001724.1, on the reverse strand, counting down.
CCGACCAAGCTTTCAGTGAAGAAATGTTTCTGAATATCCTCCCCTGGAAATATTTGAGGCCATTTCCTCTTGTCCTATCACTTATTACTTGGGAAAAAAGACCTAGCCTCACCTGTCTATAACCTCCTTTCAGGTAATTGTAAAGAGCAATCAAGTCCCTCTATAGCTTTGCTGGGATTTCACCTGCAGTGAGCAGTGGAAGCAGCACTGAACACTTGGGGCTCACTCCCATGCTAACAGCAACCAGCCACAGACAATCCTAGGCAGTCCCAGAGCCACTCCTGTGAATAAAGTACCTGGATTAGTCTGGTTTAGTCAGAAACAGTTGTATCTGAGGAACTGAGATAAGCCAGACATTTCAACTCAGTCATTTGAATCAAGTGGCAGCTTGAAAATTAGAGGTATGAACACAGTGCTGACAAAAGCGAGCTAAGCTGAATTTTCTCCTTCTACCTTGCTGATTGCCAAGCCAGCAATGAGTGTCCCTGAAAACACAGTCTAAATCTTCCTTTAGGGTTATGTTCCTTCAAACCACTGCCAGCTGCCTTTCTTCCATTTCCTCTCCTCTAGTCCTTCTCTTTCCCATACTACATGCTGACTTTATAGCACTCCTGGTTCCTAAAATTGTTTCTCTTTTTAATTACATTAAGAATCATTTAGAGCTAAAGTGACACAAACAATAATGACCTTTACTTACTGTGCCAAGCTTTCCCAGGTACTTACAGAAAGGTTGATTATTTTGTCAAACAGCAACATCTGTGGTCCAACGAAATCAAACACAAAGTACTGTGGAAAAAGGTGACAGCAGGTCAGAATCATCTTTGTGCTGGCAGCCAGCACTGCCAGCTGCATGGTTCAGCTTTTTGGGTTACAGCATAGAGTCCCAGTGAGACACTGGTGGTGCTGGGGAGGCAGTGATGGACACAGCAAAACCCTTTTCTTGCCCCTGGCTCATGCCTGCCATGGCCCAGACCTCGTTTCTACTCTCCTCCTAGCATGGCTGCACAACACTGCACTTCACAAGTGCCTGTGAGAAGGTATTGTAAAAGGGACAGGAGGCACAAGGAAACCCAAAGGACCTTTTGGTTTTTGGGGTTATTTTGGTCTTGTTTGTCACCAGAGCAAGCACATGTCAAAGAAAGGCTGAAACACTAGGAAGGAGAGTGAGGGGGAAGGGTGGGCAGCACTATAGACAAAGCTTCCAAATACATCATTTGACAAATGACAGTAGCAGAGGGAGTAGGGCAGAATGAGTTGGAGAGGGGAGGCAACAGGATGGACAGAGCTTGAGAAGAGAAAGAGGAAACAGAACTAAACTCAGTGGGGTTGTTGCTGGTGCTTGGTCCCCTGGACAGACCTCCCAGCTCAGACATGCATTCCTCCTCTTTGGGGCTACTAAATGGTAAAGTCCATCCAGAACCACTGAAGAAAGTGTCTTCTTTAAGGGAAAGCACCTACCTCATTGTAGAAAGGGGCGTTCGTGCCTTCTTTCACTGTTGTTTGCTTCTTCTCATCACCTATCTCAATGATCACCACAGGATCAATGTTCTCACCCACCAGCTGCCTGGCCTCAATGATGGTGATGGCAATCTGCGGGGGCACAAGGATATCAGGCACACTCCTGGGCTCAGGTCCAGCCTGCCTGAGGAACTGACAGGCACATAAGGGCCCTCACCCCCTGCTCACCTGATAGTTCTGGGATTTCATCTCATCTTCATGAATTCTGGTCACCAGTTTTGCCCTGTTTAAATGACAAAACAGGTCATTAGGCATCTCTAGGCAAGAGCTGGCACTTGGACACACGTTAGAAAGACTTCTCAACACTAAGCTAGCATTGTTTATGGCAGGTAACTTTGTTGTGAACTGTTAGAATTTATTTCAGCAGCAGAGACCACCTTTGTTCTCATATACTTGTTATTAGGGAAATGTTTTGCATTCACACAAACCAGTGCAGATACCTGTCATGCATGGGAATGATTTCACTTGCTGATCCCATCAAACCTGACTCCATTCCTCCCTTGTATGAAAAAAATGACTACACAAGATCTTTGCTATAGATTGTTGTTCCCTTTGGTTCATTTTCTTCAGCAGAACTCATTAGTACAGTTGAGGGACCCTCAGGATTCATTGCAATCTCTTCTTGCAGTGGATGGCCCCTGGTGATACCATTGAGCTGACAATATTTTGCTGACAAATACATCCGACTCTGTCGTGTGGGAGAGCAGGAGTAAAGGGATGCCTACTGCCAGTAAATGGGTTATTTGTCAGCAGGTGTATTGTCCTAGGGCAACACCATTCCCAAGAAGGATGAAAAAGGTGTTTTGGGGAACGTTAGGTAAGATACATGAAAGTGCACCTTTTCCTGTTTGGGTTTAAGGATTCAAAAACATTGGACAGAACATCACTGTTCATTAGGTCTTCCTCTCCCTCTTCTCTTCTTCCGAGAGTGTCATGGAGAAGAACTGCATTTTCATCATGATCGCCTGATGAAGAAAACAAACAAGAAAATATAACCCACATCTGATTTCTGCTAGCAAAAAGCTCACTCAGAGCAAAGCAGGGAATTTATCAGCATGAACCAAATATTTTAATTTTTTTGATGTCCCGATTAGAGATACAGTAGTGTTTGTATTGAGCAGCACTGATTACAGTAGCAGCTCCCCTCCTGTGCAAACCACCAGGCAGGTACAGACACAGCTTTTGCTTCTGCTGCAAGGAAGCCAGGCATGAGCCAGCTCCATAAATGTTCCTCCCTCATCAATCTCGTGTAACACCTGTGCTCCCTGGCTGCCCTCTGGCTCTTGTCCAGCCTTCCTAGAACACAGGGAAGGTGACATTGTCTCTGTATCTGTGTAGGCATAGCCTGGTCTTCAGCCCTTAAGGGAAAGTCCGTAGTTTTGCACCTGTAGCACCAAGTTCCCATGACTGCCCTCCATATCCTATTTATTCTAGAGTACACTGTTTGATTAGGGGCTTGCAGTAGCCTGTATTGTTTGCACTGAGGGTAAAGCAGATGAAATTTCTCCCCAGCTGGGAGGAATGACTTGTAATTAGTAAGAAAATGGTCTTTAGTTTTCTCTTCTCCAACAGCCCAAACCCCTTGCTCTAAGGACCAGAGGATAACCTTTTTAAAAGTAGTGCCTTTTAGCTTGCCACTGAAAATGTGTTCCTGTTTCTGCCCAAATATAACTCCAGACACATGTGGCTGGTTTATTACAACCCTGTAATTCAAGGGCTGCTCTAAACTTATAGTAGTTCAGGTTTTTAAAAAAATCATGAAATTTGAGGTATGAGACTACAAAAATAAAACTACAGAAGGTGAAGACTGTTGTTGATGAACTGCAGATTTGGATGAATTGGAGGACTGTGGTGATAGGAGAGAAATTACAATGGTAGGATGTGCAGAGGAATGCATCCCTAGTTTGGAAACCAGTGGTGCGTTAAGGAAAAGAACTAGGAGAATCTGTGTCTTATGGATGTACCCACATCTGTAAAATATAAAATAAAATAAAATAAAATAAAATAAAATAAAATAAAATAAAATATTTACATTTTAGAGGAGAATGGTTAAGTAAAGTTCCCAGCTTTATTGAGCCAGCCCATCCAGCCATCAGGCCCTACACAGATTGTGTACTTAGAGTCTCTAAAAGAAGCAGAACATCTGGAGGAATTATACTCCTGTAATGAATAATCTATATGTAGAGTAGGAAAACAATGTTTTCAAAAATGTGCCATCTCTCTATTGTAGAATCAGGTGGACATTTTTAATTTACTCTACCGAACAGAGCAGTCTGAACTCACAGAATCTGGATGTGGAGTTAATGACACAGTTAATGTAAAAAAGAATTAGCTCTCTGTTTATTTGGAAGTGATAAAGAGTTTTACTGCCTGTTTTATCAATACTAAGCCCTGAGACACAATTCAAATGAGTTCACAGGAAATTAGATCTAATATAATCTCCCACCTGCTCTCCCCAGTTGCAATATTGATTTATGAGGCCTTACCCAGTGCATCTTTGTTTGCAATAGTCAGCCCTTTCTCCCCTTTTTTCTTCTTCTTCAGCTTCATTCCAGCAAACAGCCCCTTTCTGAAAAAGTAAAGAAAATTGATCAGTGCAGTATTTTTTTCTGTGCTGGACTCTAACTCAAGGAGCTGTTAAGAGGAAGTTTTGATTTCCAAGCAAGATCATTATATTTTGAATTTCCTTTTATTGGAAGCAAACAAGAGAAAGCTCTGATTTTAGGCTTCAACTAATTTTGTTTATTTTTTAAATTTGTCCATGTACAGGCAAAAATAATAAGAGAAGAGCCAAAACTTCTGTTCAAACCAACACAGCAAGATACAAGGAAAGGAAATCAAAGACTTCCCATACATGAAGTTCATATGCCTCTGACAAGACCAGAGATAAAAGACAAATTACAGGATCCAGATCAAAAGCAGTTTTCTACCGAATTAAGATAAACGTAAAAGCATTTCTGTAAATTCCTTGGTGACAAGACCCACAGTGTCAATGACACATACACCACAACAGCTTTGCCTTTTATTTAATTAGCTCCCATTCCCTTCCAGTATCAAAGCCATTAACAACCCTGGACTAGGGTTTCTCCTCAAGCTGTGTTAGAGAAATGCTTTTGCTGAACATCAGCAGCAGCTACCACTGCATGGGGATTATCTGCCTCCTTCCTAAACAGGATTAGGGAATTAAAGCACCTTAAAACCAATCAACTCAGTTAAAATTGGTGAGATCATGCCTGGATAAAGTGGCTCTGTAGCCTCGTTAGGTCTTCCTTATTCCTTGTGTTGAACTCATTTTTAGGCACAACTGCCTGCCAGAAGCCTACCATAGTCATCCAGGAATGTGATGTGTTCTCAGAGTGAGATGCAGGCAGGGAAGTGTGGTTGTCATCAGAGCTGTTTGTCGTCAGAGGTAAACCATGGCAAGGCATTCAGCAGGAACCCACAGTGCAGTCCTGCTTCTTGGGAAAACACCCATGGCCCTGAGACAGGAGGTGGTACAGCTGCCAAGCTAAGCACCTAAAGTACCTCTCCCAGCACCAACACAGGGCCAGGCTGACAGTTCAGAGGTCTGTGCTGGTTGTCCCTTTCCTATTTTAGTCTTCTATTGGTCCTGAAGCTCTTCAGTGAGTACAGAGAGTAGAGAGAAAGAACAGTTGTGTTTTGTAGAAATGCTGAAAGGAAATATCTCTACAAATGTCATATAATATTTTCTTCTCAACAAAGATCCACGAGTCCCTCCTTGTTGGTTGCCAGCCAGCCTCATCCCATAAAACTCTTTGTTTGTCCCATGTGAGGGTCCAGGAATACTGGTCCTGCAACAGGACACTGATGCTGTTCTGACATTTCACAAGCACAGAACAAAGTGTCACTATAAGACTAAGAATTCCAACAGTCTCCAACTCACACCTGACCTACTGCTCCAACTTCTGCTCTGCCATACCCTAGAGCCAAGCAAGGAGCTGATACACCGCAGAGAAGGAAAACTGTGGGAAGAATATGGGATTTCTCCCCTTTGCCCCTGAGCCCAGCTCAACACAGGATCCATTCTTAGAACGTGAAAAAGAAACACTATTTTCTGCAGTAAAGCTGTGTCCAGAGAGCCCCTTTCAACAGAAGATTTTGGATAAGAGATGGGAAGATGCCAGCTGTCCTGCAGCTGACTCCCTGAGATGTTAAAGTGGGCAATTTAGCACAGTTATCCTTACACTTTGGGAAAGCACTGGTTGCTTTTTGTTTATCTTCATCATTTTCTTATCTTCTCATCCTTTTTCAGTGTGTGTTTTTAAGGCATTTGATTCATCATTGAAGAGGAAGTTGGAGGGTGAAAATCAAATCTCTGAGCATTGGAGCATGCAGTTCAATTTTTCCAGGTCTTTGAATGTTTTTGAAGATCTGAATCGGTATTTAACAATAACCCTTAGAGTCTGTATATGCCTTTTCTTGCTGCCAATCAAGGTCTGGTAAAACAGCCACAGCAAACATAACACATAGAAGTGGGCAGTAATGGACCCTTGGCTTTGAATCTCTCAACCAAAATAAAAAAATAAAAATGGGCTAAGAAATCAGTAGAACCAGGCTGACCTTGAAAGATTATTTTCATTAAATAAAAGCCTGTGGAATTAAAATTTTGAATTAACCAGACCTATCTGACATACTCAAAAATCTAAAGTTATTGCAAGTTATTCACCTATCTTTATTTGATAGTAAAAATGTAAATCCCATTGTTGTAGATTTTACCTGCTCGCTGAAACCAATATGCTTGATACTTTGTATTATACAGTAGTGAAATATGTCTCTCAGTTTGCAGGCAATTTGGTCTTTTTTCAATTTGAAATGTCAAGAAAAACATTTCAGCATATCTGAAAAAATGAATTCTGAAATGATGAAATTACATGACTGTATTTTGAAAATATACTTCTTTATACCTCATTTTGAGAGCTGAAACATGCACTAAATCCCACACAAATTTGTGAGCAGTGGTGGATTTCAACCCACCTAGGACTTCACTTTTATTAGTACATTGCTCTGTACTATTTTCCCAATTATTGGTTCCATTGGCTCAAGAGGAGCTCTCTGCGGTCATGATTTCATACTACAGTTCTGCCAAGGAAATAAATATGCTGAATATTTCAGAGGGAGAAACAACCTATGCTGCTCAAGAATTTTGTGCTATTGAATCTATTGACAAACAAACCAGGGAATGAGAGTCAAACACAGAGGATTTAGTATAATGGCAGCATTTTTCAGGTTCTCTATTGGCCACAAACATGCAGTGACAAACATTCAGCACATTTGTTTCTACTCTCATCAGAGCAGAAATCAGTAGTTTGCCTAAATTGCTGTAGGCATAAAAACCTACCCGGGGAAGGACACAGTCCAAAGAGCCAAAACAAGCAGGCACCTACGAGCTGAGTAAACCTGACAGCAACCAGTGCTCAAACCTCTGAAATCACCTGCAAACCTGAGGTGCATTTAGCCATGGAGGAAAAGATATCGCAAACTGGAAGAGAAGGCTGATCACTTTTAAAAATTGTATCCAGAGCAAGGAAATTAAGTTTACTGGCCAGGCCCAAGAGGAATGTCAGCAATGCAGGGCACAGTGGCAGAAAACACACAACTTCTGTGTGCCAAACAATGCCAAAATCTGACCAGTACGAGTGGATATGTAGTACCCAGACAAAAAATGGCTCAAGCAAAGCACGAGTAAGAGGGTGAATGGAGGGAATGGCCATTTATGAAGCCTGATGTTGAAACTGGGCTGTCTTACTTGATTCTTATGTTTACATAACACTGAAACTGCTTAAAGACAGAACTGCAGAAGGTGCTACAGGGTGGCAGAAAGAGGAAGAGCCAAGTTCACCATGACTACATGGTGCCAATCTATCTTTGAAGTAAACTGGATTTCACTCTCAGATTTTTGTCTGCCAGAAGTTTGGGCACAGAAGGGCATCAGAAAGCATGTGAGTTCTCCTGCACCCCTGGCCCACGTGGTTACCATGGCCAAGGGCAGCTGTGACCACAAAGAGAAGTGTCCCTCAGCAGTACCAAAGAGGCATCAAGCACAAGTCACCTTCAAGGCTCAGCTATGGGAAAGAAGAGTGTGGGTTTGTTCTCCAGAATGGTAAGGCAGCATTCAGTATGCATGGGATTTGCCAGAAAGACACTTCTATGTAAAGGTCTAAACTAAGTAAATGAAGTTTTCAGGGAACTGAAGGTATCAGTCCTTCACAAAAGAGAGGCTCCATCACTTTGATATGCAAACTGCTTTTCATCCAGCGTCAGTGTACACACTCCAACACTGTGCACATGGGTAACAGCCACACTACTTAATAAAACCATTTAGGCTTTTTAAAACATTCTGTGGATACTCTTTTTGTGGTAGACAGTTTGTTCTCTTGGAAGGAAGGAAACAAGTAATCTTTCCTCAGGCTTCCACAAAATGTTTCTCTTCACTGCATCTTCAACATAAATTCAACCAGCTGCTGAAAACTTGAAAATTACTCCATCCCCTATGCCCAAGGTGGCATAAATTTTAAAAAGAGAAAAATTTCAGCATTCTATGCAGTTTCACCAGGTTTGATAATGTCCCCAAAGTTATTTTTGCCCATCTGTATCCCTAAGCCAGGCATAAAACTGTGTGTCACCTCTAGGTAAACCCCAAAGATGTGAGCAAGTGTCTCTCATGTTCACCACAGGATGTTCTGGCTATCAGTGAGGCACAAACCTGGCACTGCAAGAGCCTGGGAAATCAGGAAAGACTTGGGGTGTAGAAGAAGTCACTCATCTGTCATGGACCTGTGATGAGGCTGGAGGTTGTTAGAGTTGTGGTACTACTAAAAACTTCAGTGAAGATTTAGACTTCATATGCGACATGATGCACAAATATACAAAAGGATTTTCTACCTTTCTGGTTCCAAGAAGTTAACTTATGATACAATAAAACAATTTCATATGCAAAGAGAAGCAGATGAAAGAATTCCTTCAGGCTACAAACACGTTTCCCATTGTAAGTGCGTTGATCAGCAGCAATTAAAAATCAGCCATCTCAGCTAAACAACAGTATTACTTAGTTCAAAGAGGACTGAGTCTCCCAGCTCCTTGCACATGGAGATTGTAAAAAAAATCTGGAGTTAGGATGACTTTTTCTCTTCTTCATACATACAATAACACTGTGGGCCTTACTTTATAACTGATTCACTGAGGTTTCCTTTTTATAAATAGTAAAAAAGAGTAAGACACCAACCATAACACAGCATTTGACCGTACTCAGATCATTCTGAATTAGCACCAGAACTCTATAAAGAGTTCATCTCCTATTATCAGTGTCACAAGTCCACTGGGTCTCTGAATTAATTCTCACACTCTTTGAAAAAAACTCATAAATTGCATTCTCCCCTCATCAATGTTCATCTATGGCAGTTTCCAGCTTTTAACTTGTTTTGTGGTCTTTCTTTTTCATTTAAGCTGTCCCAGCATCACAGAGACTTCGCGATCACTTCTTGCACAGCATAATATTCTCTTAGATAACCAGTAATTGCAATTTGCAGTCTAATTTAAGGGAAAGTTGACAAAAAAGCACTTCAGAGTTGTCAGTATGAGAGTATAAGTGACCTCACTAATACTGAATTTCCTTGGAGTTTCTCCCCATTGTTTAGACTTAGTTTCTTCCTCTACTAAAATCCTTTCAGAAGTGTGTTTGCTTGGAGAATTGATCTATGAGGAGAATGGCTTCTTGCTGTGGGAATGGCCATGCATCATTGAGAGACAAACAGGCACTTCTGGGGTGCAGATTATTATCTCGCTCTAGACACTTACTGTAGGATAGAAGAAAATACTTCTCCATCAGTTATAAAGTCAAAAGAATAAGCTGAGCCATCTAAACACAGGCATGTGTAGCTCAAGGAGGGACCTTCCCTCCCCTTCCCCAGAGCCCCCTCTCAGTGCAGCTTTCTAGCTCTTGTTCAAGTAAAACCCAGTCCTGGACTTAACCTGCATTAGCACAAGATACTTGTCAAGGTCCATTTTCATAGCCTTGAGATGCCCTTCCCTCAGGCTGGTCTGTGAGGTGTGATCCTCATGGGAACAGAGGAACAAAAGCAGGGAATGATATTTGGAAACTCAAAGGACAGACACAAATAAAGACTGTTTTATCCAGCATGTCCCCTGAGACCATCCAGTTCTCATGTGGACAGGGTCAGTGAGCTGCCAATGTGCTCCTGGCAGCAGAAAATCCTTACTGGAGCAGCTGCCCTGCTTTTTGCCCTCAAGTCCCTTCCTTCCTGGAAGCAGCAGCCTCAGCAAACTCTTTGGAACCAACAAAATTATGTAGTTCAGGGATGATCAAAGGTTTGTGCAGCTCAGGTCTGAGCCAGCTCCAGTGCCTCAGGATTGTAAAGCCATGGATACAGAGACTGCCTTGGCTGAGCAAGCATTACAAACTGAAGAAAGCACAAAAAGCCTTCAGCCTTCTCACACATGAACATAAAATTTGACAGGTGTGTGTGTAATTTGCATTTTGTTAGGTGGCTTCGTGGGCGTTTTCTTTCAACATAAGTTCATTTTCCAAAGAGTTTTGCAGTAGATCAAACAGTATTGCAGTAGGTGAATAATCATCTACACATAATTGTTCTAATTTCCATCAAATAAACACAAGAAAGAAGAACCTAATTCTCTAGGTTATAAAAATGCTTTATCTTTTCAAATGCAAAAAAAAAAATATCAAAAACGAACCACTCTTGGCTCATTTTTTCATTTCCACAATATGTACTAGTCAAGGAAACTGAAAGGAAAGGCAAATTATCTCATCATTTAAAACCTTCTTTTCAAAGAATAAAACATAATTACAATACAAAGCTGGGGCTTCAAAATGAAAAGCTTAATCAATCTAAAACAACCACATGAGCAGAGCTGGTTAATTCAAAACCATTTTTTAATAAGTTAGTATATCATTTGTGATAATAAATGAAGTTCCCAGGGAAGAAGTTTATTGCACTACATTTAATTATCAGTTCTTGGGTGTATGGAAAGCAAAAAAAAAACCTTAATGAGTGGTTAATGATGTACTCATTTCATGCCTTCTTTTCTCAGGATTACAGAAGTTAAGGAAAGATTTTGTCTGTTTATTCATTTAATTTATTCTGTTTCCCAGTGCAGGATTGCTTCATACACTATATTGTCAGATCCTTCATTCTGTTTCAGTAATGAGCCTCCTTTTATCCCAATATCCATTATTTCTGCTGTGGTTCTTTTGCAGCTGGAGCTCTTATGAGCTGTCTTGTTTCCATTTTTCCTGATTTCCCCCTGGTTCTGCTGTTTTGGCAGGTCCAAGGATTTGCAATGAAAAAGCTTCAGCTTCTCAAGAAGGTGAATACAGAATCCTGTATGACAAGCTGCTATTTAAAAAACCGCTGTAGCACAAACGCACAGGTACCAGTTCTGAATCTTGGGGGTTTTTTTACATCTATGTGACACTATGAGATTACATGTCTCAACTATTAGTATCTCATTAAGAAGAAAGCAAAATTGCAAGGTGACAATACAGTGGTCCATATTAGACACACACTAGCTGCACATTCAAGAACAGGCTCTAAATTAGCTACTCAAATTCTGCTGTCTTTGAAGATAATTCTCTGTAAAACTTCAGTTTCTTACACTGCAGCAGTCAAAAACTGAAATCAGCCTTTAGAAAACATAAGAAATGAGATAAAAATATGACAAAGATCATCATATGCCACTAAATTACTGCCTTTTGGCTACAGCTTGTCGCTCTGTTTGCCCCTCTCAAAAGGAACTCGACACTCAGCAATGTAGAGAAAACACTGCTGTGATCAGAGGAGGGTCCTGGCAGAGTTTATTCATCCTGAAAATGAGACATAGTCTGTATTGTTAAGACACTGCAGTGAGATAAAAATAATCAGGGATGCCTGGGAAGCACTGAATTGGCAACCAAATATGAGAGGATGGTCCTGGAGTCATCAGTGGTGGTCTCCAAATTCTGCAGCTCAGTGTGCAGCATCAGTTAAAACAGTCAACACAATGCTGGGTATTGCCAGAATGGGTGTAAGGAAGAAAGCAATGAGTGCCATTTTGCCTCTAAAGCACTGGGGAACCCACAAAAGATAGGATCACAGAACTGATCAGGTCAACATCCCACATACTGTGTGCAGCTTTGGTCTCCACATCTCAAATAAGATAACAGGGCCAGAGGAGGCACAGAAAAAGGGTGGGAAAAGCCAGCTTATGACAGAGTGAAAGAGCTGGGACTCTTCATTCGGATAAGTGGTGACTAAGTGGGAATAGGATCAAAATTTATTAACTTAAACTGATGAATAAGGTGAAAGCAAAGCTGCTTGTTACTCAGCAAAACCCACTGCACTAGAATGAGGATAAACCTGACAAAACAAGACTGAAAATACCAAAAGGACCAGACAGGGATGTGTCCATTAATACTCATAAGAAAAATGTTCTGGATGCTGGGGAGGAGGGACCAGAGAAAGCACCCAGACTCATGTGCTCTCACTGAATATCCCTTCCTTTTGCCACTGCTGGAGAAGAGCACAGTGCCAGATGGATACGGGATCTGACCTTATAGGGTATTTCTTATGTTCTGGTGGTTCCCTAGTCATAAATACCAAATCTGTTCATGGCTGGATCACCTGGCAGTCATGCTAGATTTAAATCAGGTATGGGTTCATTATCACGTTTCTGACCGAATGATCAAAGCACATAGCACAAGCTTTTGCCAGAATTATACCTAATCCAGCAGAAAGCCTGATAGTGAAAAAACTAATCCATTCTTGGAACACACTGGAACAGGAAGGTGATTTCATCCCCAATTAGCATGGCCTTGTGGTCATCATGTTCTTGAGAAGTATCTGGATTTACTGTATTGTTTAACCATAGTTGAAGCAGTCTTTGGAAGTGAGCTATAAAATAATGAGTGACATGAAAAGATGGATAAAGAAGGAGTTCCTCAGTTTCAGTCCCCAGACCACAAAACCACAGCGCTCAATGACGTTGTCAGGCAATAAGTTTAATACAAATGAGCTGTGAACAAATGAAGTGTTCTTCAGTGAGACACAAATCATAATAATGTTGCAAGGAAGGTTGTTGAGTTAAAGAATTCAAAGAGATTTCAGATATATTTACAGAGTTTGTGGACAGAGGATCTGATATCCATCCATCTGGTAACCTTTCTAAGTGTGTGAATCTGCTGAGGGCGTGATTCCTTGCTCATACCCATTTCACAGACTTTTCACAAGTATCCACCTTTGACCCCTCTCAGGAGGCAGAAAGTGGGTTAAAGGAGACATTATTTTTTGACCCAGTTGATTCCATGTTTTTCAGCATTTTCATTAAAAAAAAATATTTTCCTAGATGCTGTTATATGCAGAAGGAATACCAGATATAATAATACACACTGTGAACAGCCTATAATTTGAACTTTTGAACTGTGCACAGTTCTGCTGCAAATGATGTAAAACTCCAGATTCTGAGAGGATTCCATAGACAGCAGCACCATAGCAGGGGACCTCTGCCAACACTGGCCATTTACCCCAGCACATACAGTCTTAGTTCTTTCAAAATCTATCCTTTCTGCATAAAATCAGTGACTTCTTATTGACACATTTAGCATCCTTATGCATACTGAGTCATGACAGCAAAGAAACCACATCCTGAACAAGTGAAAATTAGTGGTCATATTCAACAACTACCCATCTCAATACACAAGATCTGGGTAAGAGATCTACTAAATACTAACATATGCGTACTACTACTTTTAAAAAAATAAGGAATGCAGTTTTAACATGTAGGGGGGGTAATTTCTCTTGTTCCTGCACCTTTTAGAGTTCCTTCCTCCCTCCACAGGGATCTTGAGCCATCAACTGCTGAGCTCAGAAATACTTTCCATGACTTTGTGCAGTTAGAAAATATTAAAGACTGCACAAGGCATCACAGACTAGATAAATACCAGAAATAATAATCACACCTCCCAGGAGCAGTTGAAACAAGCATTAAAGGAGTTGTTGATTTTCTTTTCCTTCAAAAAAGTCTTTAAATACAATTTTCTGAATTTAATTCAAACCTTGGAAGAATTCCCTGAGGGTATTAGACATACCTGTGGATGTGAGATGCCAGTGTTGAGGGCTCCATCCTGCAGGGATTTTTTCAGAGGCTACCTTTTACATTGTGAACAGGCTCTCCAAGCTTATAGAATCATTTAGGTTGGAAAATACCTCTAAGTTCATCAAAGTCCAACAGTTAACCCAGCACTGCCAAGTCCACTGCTAAACTGTGTCCCTAAGTGCCACACCTACACGCCTTTTAAATACCTCCAGGGATGGTGACTCAACTACTTCCCTGGGCAGCCTGTTCCAATGCTTGATAACCCATTCAGTAAAGAATTTTTTTGCCATATCCAGTCTAAACCTTCCCTGGTAACACTCAAGGCTGTGTCCTCTTGTTCTATTTGCATTTAAGACTGCATTTAAGTCTGCTTCTTACTGGTAGCAAATGTGGTGGCTGGTTAGTCAATTTGGTAAACACTGAACAAGAATAAAGACTCACCTTTGTGCAAACACGAACTCCTCTTGCTCTGCAGAGAACTGTGGGAGCCAGTCAGTGACACACGTGCTGCCCTTGAACAGCTCCAAGATAAAAGGCCACCAAACCTTTAACACCCACCAAGACACCTTGAAAAAGTTTAGATTTCTTATAGACTTAGCAACTACTCTCTAGAAAAAAAACAGGTCTAGTTAAAGTATTCTTGTATTTGCACCCATTTACTTTTTAACAAGAACATAATTTCTTTTTCTCTATTTTCTCTCTTTTTCCACCTATAGCTTGCCTGACTTCTCTCTTTTGCAGCCCAAAGTACAGGACTCTGGATCGTGGTTTCCCCTACTATTCCTCCCATCTCCCCAGTTAAAAGGCTTAATATGTTTTATTTTTAGTTAATAAACCATCACGTTAGTCACAACTCTTGCCTCCAGTCTTGTACATACAGCTACTTCCTTGACATTTCCTCTTGGACATACTCCAGTTCTCCTTGCTGAGAACAAATTACAGAGGCACAAGATCTCTTTTATTCTGCACTTCCCAAAGGCCATTTTTGCACTGTTCTTACTTTGTATGATGGGAACCGACCTTTAGAGAGGACAGTATATTACCAGGAGGTGGAACGTGTCATTAAGGACACCTTTGGAATTAAATATTTGAACCACAGCAGAACCCCGGAAGGGGGGTTCATTATTCCCAAAATACCTAATTAACTTCCCTGCTGTGATGAAGTACTGACAGCAAGTGAGACATCAGTCATTTTATTAGAGTGGAAAATGCAGAGAAATGAAACTACATCAGGCAGCTTAACTCAAGAGATCAAAGAGGTTCAAAATTTTGCATACTTTTGTTTCTTTTGGGGAATTTAGGAAGACAGCTGCCTCTGCAAGTCAGGCTTATTTGCTCTGCCTCCATTCAAGAACGTTCCAGCCTAGCTGTCCAGAAGCTGTCCTGCCCTTCACCAGCACCAGTCATACTCTTGTTTGACTGGAGTGATTGAGCAAAGCTCTGCTAGGAGGAGAAATGGTAATTAAATCAGATATCTCATACAATCCTGTGTCTTTAAAAAGCATGTGCAAAATTGCCTTTTCTCCACTGGAGCAGAAAATTAATGGTTTGGGTATTTTTTTTCATTCATTCTTCTGAATTTTGCAGTTAACCCCAAGTTCTTACGCTGCCTTTTGCTGGGAGTGCTCTTCAATTTCTAGCCTTACTTTCTCTCATCTTCCTTCTGTTTCTTACATAAATAAGCCACCATGAAAAAGAATAATAACAGAAATCATCAGCAGTTCATGCCTTACTTTTGGGTGATGATGTGCCTATGCCCCAGGCAGTTACTGTTGCTTTAGCTAATTCCCTTAAAAGGCTTAATAACTTTTCCATAAAAAAGTACTAGCTACATTAAGGAAAGGAACAGCAACATGGATAATAGCACATAATTGCACACCTAGTCCAGACAGACTTGGCCAACAACAGAACAGTGTGGTCCTTTGAGATGTGCCACATAATGCTGCCACTTCAAAGCACGTTCACCCAAGTGAGGTTTCAAAGCACTCTGTTCCTAGATAAAATCCTAAACACTGTGAGCAGTCAGTGAGCCCTCTCAGGGGAGGCATTATTCAGAGTCTGGTAACACTTAAAAATAAAGAAAAAGCAAAACAACAGAAAAAAAAATCTCTTTTGCAGAGCTGAACTGAGAAATGATTCATGACCTATACAGAATGGCTCCACTACCCTGCCCTAAAAATTGTGATCAAGTAAGCTGAACTAACAGTTCTGCAGGAAAAAGCTCTCAGGGAGAGACAATCCTGGGCACTTAAGTACCCACCAGTGGATATCAGCTTTGTTCACCCAGATTCTGGCAGGCAACCAACCTCTCCCTGCCTCTGCAGAGAGACCCTCACCTACACCATCCAGGTCCCAAACAGCTTCTCTTCTAACTGGACAAATCTTCCCATACAACCTGAAATAATCCAACAGGCATCCCCTTTGCTCAGCTGGAAACGATACCTCTGCATTGGGGACTCCATTAGTATTTGAGTAGCAAAAGCTGAGGTGACCTTTCAGCAGCTGCCTTGACCTAATTGAGACAGACCTTCTTTATTTCTCCCTTTCCCTTTCCTTTCCTTTTTCTCTCTTTTGTTCTCTTTCATTATTTCTTTTACCTTTCTTTTTCTCCTTCCTTCTTTATCTTTTTTCTCTTCTTTTCTTGCTTTTCTTTTCCATTTTGAAATGAGTATGTATATATGTGTATCCTGACTGCTTCATTTTCTATAGGATATGTTTTCAGATTTAGGAAATTTAACAGTTAAGGTTCAGTGTGTAAAGAAGTGTAAATCAGCCTCCAGGCCATATGGGATGCCTGCCTTGAGCTGCCAACAGGGCTTTTTTAAGAAAATGTAAACATGTACACTGCTCCTCAGTCCGTGTGTCTCCAGACTGGCAAGAAGTCCCTCTGACTGTTCTGTAACTAAGTACTGTAACAGCAAGGAAAGCCTGTGAGGGTGGTATCTCCTGTTCTTGTTGATGGGAAGGATCACGTTCCAGGCACAACTTCTGCTCATGTTTCCTGAAGTTTATGTTTCCAAACCTGCTGTGTAACAAGTAGGGCAGAAGCAGAGTCCACGTATGTGTCTATACACACATTGAAATCAAACCATGCTTGCAGACCACCTGATACAATAGAGAGTCTTCTTCCACCTTTTCCATTTTTTATTACTCATTAGAAAAGTCATGGCTGCCATATAAAGATAGGTACTGAATTACTAAAATCAGACTGTGTGATGTTTCCTATCTGTATGACCACAGTACACATAATTCTGTTCCCCTCACCCTTTGCCAGTGAAACCAGAAGTTCTTCAGGACAGAGACTATCTGTGCACATACCCTGGCCCAAACACAGTGGGGTCCTGGTCTCTACCTGCCATCTTATCAAGGACAGTGAAAAATATTACCAGGCTAATTCTGGCTCTTGCTGTGGCACACAGTAAATGCTGGGTGAGGGGCACAGTGCCCAGGGTTGGGATAACAATCCTCAGGGTGGTTGTAGCCAAAAGGGAAGCTTCCTTCAGCAGGTGATTAACAGCATCCAATTAAAACCAGTGTAAAATAAAGGTGGCTGGTTCCAGCTGTGCTGTTAACACAGGAAAGCAGCAGCAAAGAGTCCCATGGGTACCCTGCCTTCACCAGCTGTCCATCACAAATCACATAATGCTCACATCACAAATCGCTGCCTGAAGGGTGGCATTTTCCTGAGCCTTGCCTCTTTTCTCCCCTCCCTCAGTAAATGCATCCCCAGTAATATTTGTTAAACTCATTTTTTCCTGCCCTACTCAAAGGCCAGCTTTGCATCTCCCACTGCCATCCAGCAGAAACAGCCCTGACCAGCTGTGAGCATCAACCCACTGGCCATAGAACCAGAGCCTTCATGCCTGCTGTGCAAGGCAGCACAGGGCAGCAGTTCCTGTGCCCGATAGATTGCTCTGTGACACAGGAACAGATGGACAGAGAGTGCTGGGGTGTTCATTTTATGAATCTGAAGCTGAACAGAAACTCCCTTGTGTTTACAGAAAGGGTGTTTCTCTGAGCTGTCTGATAAATCAAGGTGGGGGCTGTGCCCAGCACCAAGTTATAGGATACTTAGGAGTGTCAAAAAATAGAAAGCTTACATAAAGGGAGGTTTTCAATAGTCAATATGTTTACTGTCATTAAAAAAGTAGACCAGATCTGGGCTAAGCCTGGCCTCCAGGGGAAGGGAAGGGATAAGAAGAAAATCAAGATAGAGTTTATTTTCAACCTCATTCCTGGCATACCCATAAAGTTCTATAGCTTTGAGTGTTCTGTTCTCTTAATGGGTTTAAAACATTTACCTGTCCCATGGGAAGAGCATCAGGAGACTTAAGTGTTGTTTGAGAAGTGGTCTGAACAAAACAGTGATTATAGAGATGGGCGGGTGCATCTTAGGCTTGGACAAAATGGCTCCTCACAAGTACCCTAAGCACTTAGTGATCCATGTGTTTTGTGTTTGGTTCCTTTAATGGGTGCAGAATATTGTTCTCAATCACCTTTGAAACCCTGAGGGACTCAGTGACTTTTGTCCCTCTGAATCAGGTGGAAGATGCCTCATTCCTGGAAACTTTGAAGGCCAGGTTGGACAAAGCTCTGAGCAACCTGATCTGGTTGAAGATGTCCCTGTCTATGACAGAGGGTAGGATTAGATGACCTTTAAACGTCTCGTCCAACCCCAACCATTTTGACTCTAAATGGTCCCAAACTGGGCATATTGCTGCCAAATGCAAGCAGCTATAAACAGGTGTTAATTCATTTTATGGCAAGTCAGAGAACGTGGAGCATAAATCATCTGCATAAATCATTAGGGACTTCTCAAAGCATTGGAACAACCTCATTTAAGAGAAAGCGATACTTGGTTAGAAAAACTGAGAAGCTTAAATAGACCATCTCCTCAGCAGGTATAAGTTGGTGTGTTCTCTCAGTGACTGGGTGGCCCTAGAAATGGAGTTAATGTAATTTTTAAGGGAAGAATCCATGTGTTAAACACTATACAGAAGCATCTAGCCAATGATCCAGCTGAAAATAAGTAAAGAGTTTTGACAGAACCAAATATAGAGAACAGGATTTGACTTTTGTTAAGTGATGCTACAAAGCTGATTGTGGGCCAAGAGGAGCGCAGATATGGAAGTGACTGTATAGGACCACACCAGGAGCATTCCTACAGCTTTGGGGAGCATGTTGCAAGCTGGTCAGACAGGGATGGAGAGGAAGAACATGTTGACCACTGCAAGACGTGCTTGGTGTAGGGTAAAGCTGTTGGGTTGCCCTCAGTGAACATATTTCTTCTTAAACTGAGTAGATGGATGCTTCAATGTAAAGGAAATACTTAAAATTTGAAAAATAGAATAAATGCTTTATGGAAGTGAAGTATTACATTCAGTGCCCTACCCAGGGGAACCTCAGAGTTGTGAAACCATCTCTAACTTAATCTTTTAGCGCTTGCTGTACTAGAAATTTTTATTTTAGGAAGATAAGGCATGCTGAAGTGCAGAGGGGGTGGTACCCAGAAGTTCTGAATTGTAATTCCAGCTTTTCTCAAGGTAGCTAAGCAGCTGCTGGCAGGTTTCTGTGCCCTTGCTTCCCCTTCCACCTCCCTGCTTGTACAGTGAGTGCTGCAACGTGGTGCAGGCAGCACAGATTGGCTCTGACCCTGCTAATGCCTTTGGTTCTGCCTTTGCAGTGTCATAAAAACCTATTGCATCTACAGAAGTAATAAAGTATCAGTGGCAGACTGGGATCTGTGCTGGTCTGCAAAGGAAACTTGCTCATCTGACAAGGCAGAGAGCAGCCTCATTGCCAGGTCAGCCAGGAGAGGTCTGTAATTTGCCTGTAATTAGCAACAACACCTCATTTAGTGCCCTGCGGCTGTTAAAACAAGCCTGGGTCTCCATCCTGGGCAGGTTCCTGACCAAGCTTTGTCCTGTGAAGTCCCTTGCTGAGCCACTTCCCAGAGCCTCTGGTTCAACCCTTTGCAGTTCATGACAGGTCTCAGCATTCCAGCCTGTTTTGCAGCTCAGCTGTGCAATTTGATTCTCCCCAAGGGACTTGTTATTTTACAGTACTCCCAATATACTCAGTCTTTGACTTTGCAAAGACCATTGTCAAGATTTCTCAGCAAATTGCTGCAGAGCTAAAAAAAGGAGACGAATCGTAAATCCCATCTGGGTACTCTCAGTGCACAATAATAAGTATGGTTTGGTTGTGGCTGTCAATCCTAACTCAGAGGTTAGTCTCTTGTGAAAGTATGAATTAAGTCATGGTGGTTTAATTCCTCTCCCTCCCTTGTACTCCTAGTTATCAAAGACTGCCTGGGCCATGGATATGAAATATAATTAGGGCTGCCCTACTTAGTACCAAACCCTGTCAGTCCCAAAGGCAGCACCATGAGCTTTCAGTTGCTCTGGTGGCTCTGCCTTCTGCTCACTACAGCCATCAAGGCTCATGACCCAAAACTACAGCCCACCCCAAAGTTCATCACCCTCCAGTGATGACATAAAATATACTGTGAATGCCAATTAAGCAGTGGCATTTGCAAAGGTGCTTCTGTTTTATCAGCACGTTGTTTGCACTGGAACGTGACCATTGACTGTTTGGCGGGGAAGTATTAATCCCAAATAAATCCTATCTGGCACAGGAACAAAACCAGGCTGTTTGCTGTGGAAAGTGCTCATCATCTGAGTTTATTACACATAGAGTGAGATTCTCTACCAAACAGACATGAAGTTCAAATGCTGCTCAGGAAGACAAAAAGGTTAGTTTTCATAAACAAAAAGGTGTGAGCATAAAGCAGCTCAGAAGTCACTATACCTGGCATGGAGCTGCTTTTTTATTCCAGCATCAGAAAAGTTGTAGCTCACTTCACCAAGACAAGTACAGAGGTCCAGTAGCAAGGACCTGTTGGGCACCTACAAGGGCCCTGATGGACAAATGTGGAGTATAAGGGATGTACACTGCCCTCCCAGAGTTTTCCCAAAAACTACTGCCAATTCTTGAGCACATAATGTAGTTCTCTGTTTACAACTGTCTACATATGAGATTAAAGTAATGAATTTTGCATTGCCCATGTCCTGGCAACCCTTTTTCACTTCTTATGTCCCTGTGATCCCACACCACCATCATTAGATCTCTTTCCTTTTTAAATCTATCCTTCCATTATAAATCTGTTTGTATTTTGCCTTCTTCAGCCCCAGTCCAAATAAGTACAAAGACAGTCTTTGACCACAGTAAAATATACTCCTAGATGAAGAGGTTAGTAGCTTGTGTTTCTGACATTTCTTGAAACAGGATGAATATTCTACTTATCTGAATGTGCAAAGAACCAATTTATTTCTGGTTCAGTGGGGCTGAGAAACACTAGAGCTTAAGGGTCATATATTCCAGAATAACCTTGGGTTATGCAAAACTTCCAAATTAGTCTTCGGTATCATTTTAGAGGATTATCTTCACAACAGACATATCTTTTGAAAGCCAGAAGAGCAGATGCTGCCTTCAGCCTATCTATAGATATCAAGTTTAAACTGAGCATTTTATTAAATAGCTGATGCAGTAATTGTGTCCAAGTTCAGAGAGCAATCATTGCTGGGTGATTTATTTTTCATGTTAGATAACCTGTACCCTGCCCAGCCAAATAAAATCCTTTCTTCTCCAGTCTTGAACTAGCCATGAGAGGGAGACAAAAATAATAACACCTTGAACAATTACTTGTAGAGCATAAGGATAATTGACCCAGCTAAATCTCAGGGAGCCTCCAAGGGCTACAAAGAGGACACAGGGCTGCTGGCACACAGCACCAGGTGACCCACTGGAGGTGCTGATCAGGGAGGTAGCAATGGCCATCCAGAGGTACATGTGTATTCTGGTTTAACGTGGCAGGCAGCTAAACACCACACAGCCAGTCACTGATTCCTGCACAGTGGGGTCGGGGGAAGAATAGAAAAAAGATAAAACTCATGGGTCGAGGAAAAGAAGGTTCCATAAGACAGAAAATAAAGGGGGGAGAAGAAAAAATAATAATATACAAAAGAAGTGGAGCACAGTGCAATTCCCAGCTGAGATCAAGACAATGTGCTTCACACTGGTGATGCCAAACACTTTTATACTGAACTGGAAATATGTTTTCCCTGGTGCTGCAGCAATTCAGTTTCCATTTGCTCCCAGAAAATCCAAACTTGTAAAAAGAAAGTGTGTGACCATCTCAGACTTTCCACAAAATCACCCCTTATTTCAAAGCAGGTTGTACCTTTTAGAGGAGAGGGCCTGAAAGTTCTGAAAAAATATCTTTTCTCTTACCCTCTGTCATAGCCACCAACATAACATGAATCATCAGTTTTGCTCCTTTGCTTTAAAGTTGTTGAAGGAAAGCTGCTCAAATAAGGGCTGTTTAAAATGTCTAGAGCTCTACTAATGTCTGAAGTAAACATCTTTATGGCTCAATATTTGCATCTCATCAATGTCCCTCAGAACAGCTTCCCTTCACAAGCTGCAACTCGAAGGAGTTCGCTGTTCATGGGTATGATTCACACTTTGTCAACAATAAGCACATTTGGTTGAACCAAGTACTTTTGATTATTGCAGTATTTCTCAAGGTGTTTGGAAGCAGCCAAACTGCAGCAATTGTCATAAGCCTTGTTAGTATCAGAGGTGGAAAAGGCTGCTCAAAAATAGCTGTCTGTGGAGTCTGCAAGAAGCCTGTCTACATAAAAATTGATCCTCTTGTGAAGGATCAGGTCTGCAACAAATTTCATTCATATTTTACTGGGACTATTTGAAAAAGAAGAAAAGCAAACATGTGAAAGAAGATATTAATTATTAGATAAAGATTGTTGGAGGAATGAGTAACATGCCCCTTTTAATATAAAAAAGCAGAGAAATAATTAATCTCCTATTCATAGAATCAAAGAATTACAAATTAGTTTGAGTTGGAAGGGACCTTTGAAAATTGTTCAGCCCAACACCACCACCCAGGTTGGGACACCTTCCTCTAGACCAGGTTGCCCCAAGCCCCATCCAACCTGGTCTTGAACCCTTCCCAGGATGGGGCATCCACACTCCTCTGGACAACCTATTGCAGTGTCTCACCACCCTCATCATAAAAACTTCTTCCTTATGTCCAATCTAAATCTACTCCCTTTCAGTTTAAAACCATTGCCCCTTCTATCACTACAGGCCCTGGTAAAAAGTCTTTCTCTATAATTCTGTAAGTGCCCTCTATATATCGAAGGGCTGCAATGATGTCTCCCTCAACCCTCTCAGCTTTTCTTCATAGGAGAGCTGGTCTAGCCCTCTGATCATCTTTGTGGCTCTCCACTGGATATGCTCCAACAGGTCCATGTCTTTCTTGTGCTTCCATGTCCCCAGAGCTGGATGTAGTGGTGACAAGGGACTGCAGGTGAGGTCTCACAAGAGCACAGGAGAGGGAAAGAATCACCTGATGGCCATATTTCTTTTGATGCAACCCAGGACAGGATTGGCTTTCTGGACTGCAAGTGCACACTGCTGGCTGATCTTCAGTTTTTCATGCACCAGCATCCCTAAGTCTTTCTCTTCAGGGCTGCTCTTAATCCATTCATTCCACAATATTGATATTGGTGATTGCCACAACCCATGTACAGGACCTTGTACTTGACCTTGTGAACCTCGTGAAGTTCACATGGACCCACTTCTCAAACCTGTCCCTCTGGATGGCATCTCTTCCCTCAAGAGAATCAACTGCATGACTCAGCTTTGTGTCTTCTGCCAACTTGCTGAGGGTCTTCAGATGATTCAAGGAGGAAAGTAATACATGACTGAAGTAATTTTCCATATCCACTATTTCAAAAACCTTTTCTCCCTAACGCAAATGATTGGCTTTTCCTTGTGCTGCGTTTCCTAACAGAACTTCTGAGCTGTAGTGAGTAGGACTCCAGCTCCAAACTTGAAATAAAGCTCACTCATCATGTCCACTGTTGCTGGGATGGAGGGAGGAAGGGTCTGGTCCCACTGCATATTAGCACACAGGATGGTCCCAGCAGACCAGTGGGGACAGACAGACTTCCTGAGAGCATTTAGCTGCAAAGGCTTATCTGGTGTTATGTGAATTGTTTTCAGATAGAATACTTTCCTCAAGGATATCAAATAGCCTGGATCCTGTATAATATCTCGAATTAATCAGAATAATCCCACCCAGACTCCTATTGTCTTTCTTTCGTGATAAACCCTTTTCAGAATGTACTTACTTTTATTCTAAAGATATTCCTCAGTAATGCAGCAGAAATATCTATGAGATACTAACTAGAAAAGCTTTCTTCTAAGGATTTTACAGATCCTTGAATGAGCAAGCACAGACTCATTTTAAAGACAGTAAAATCAAGGAACAGAGAAGTTAATAGTCCTACAAAGGCTAATTTTCCTGGTTTCAACTGGGATACAGTTAATGTTCTTCCCAGTAGTTGGCATAGTGCTTCAGGCACTGTGGGTGATTCCTGGTGCCCTGAACAAGGAGCAGTTACCCAAGGACTCAGATGAAGTCCAGTGTGCATGGAGTGCACCACCTCCATATGCCAGAAAAAAATAGAAGGTGTGAAAAAACTGGGGCGGTCCCCAGCCTGCTGTTACATAGTTTTGGTGTGGCAACTTATGGCAGTAAATTACAGCAGCCTGCAGCACTCTTCTGGTCACCTGGAGAGGTTTTGGACTTTCAATCCCTGGAAATGTCCAAGGCCAGGTTGGACAGGGCTTGGAACAACCTGGTGCATAGAAGGTGTCCCTGCCCATGGCAGGGGGTGGAATGGGATTGGCTTGAAGGTACCTTCCAACCCAAACCATCCAGTGGTTCTATGGACAATGCAGATGGAGTGTGGGGTCAAGGATCTGCAGAAAAAACTGAGCAGGACAGCAGAGCAGGAAGGCAGTGGGATGATGGCAGCAGCACTGCAGGGGCAAGGACTGAGTTGTCCTAGTGCATGGCCAGGAGGAAGACACAAACACAGGGAGAACAGCAATCTGCAGATTAAGGCACCCTGGGGACCTGGGCAGCAGAACAGCAGCTCTCCTCTCACTTGGAAAAATAATAAAATAGAAAACAAATTAGTTGAAAAAATGATATAAAGACTTGGCAATAAATGGGAAGGACAAACAAGACACAACTGGACCCACTGGTCCGACTCAGCAGGGAGCAGCAATGCATGTCAGGGTGGAATGAGATGATCTTTAAAATCCCTTCTAACCCAGACCATCCTGTGATTCTCTGATGGAAGGGACTCCTGAAGCACCTGAACTCTGAGCTAACAGTCTTGGGAGCTTGCTGCTTGCCTAGAACCAGGATCCAGGATGTCACTGGGATGATATTGGTGGGATTTTCTTCAGTGTTCCAACATAAAGACGACAGAGGCATTTCTTTCCCAAAGATGCTTGGTGAGGAGAGACAGCACACACAAGTTGCCCCAGGGGAAATTTCATCTGGATATAATAAAGGAATTCTTTACACTTTGCATTGTTAAAGCTGGAGTTCCTTAAAAATCAACTACATCAACAGAAATGGGATGTGCCTAATCCATGAAAAACAAACTATTGCCACTTTCCAAAGCTAATAAACTGTTTAAAGTCAGTTTTAAGAACCCTGAACCTGGGAACTGTCTGGTGCAGAGACTAATCCAACACCCCAGACATCTGATGAAGATTTCTGTTCTCTGCAGAATCAGACAACATTAAATGATTGGGACTCCAGAACAACATCTCCCAGCAGAACAAATCCATTTCAGCAGAAGAAACAGAAAAAATTGATTTAAATCCTACTAAAGCTAACGCTAGATTAGTTTTAGGTACATTCTCTTAGATTGCTTCAATAAGGGAAGTAAACCATGAAAACAAAACATGGCTTTCTTTTCACACACACACACACACACACACACAAACACAAAAGCACCCAAAAAAAAAAAAAAACAAAAAAAAAAACCCAAACCAACCTTGTGTAGTTGTCCTAGCATTTAGGCAAGGCACAAATTAAAATTTGTTACTATTTGAAATTTATTTAACCACTACGATTTATTTACTATTTATATAAATTAGTTTATTACAAATTCTAAGGCAAATGCTTCATGCACTTGTCCAAAGCTTTGGTCTCCATTCCACTTCCCTGAGGCTGTACAGACACTACCAGATCCATGAAAACATCCTGGATTTGGTCTACTACAGTCAACGCAAATTTTTTTTTCAAGAACCACATTCAGCTCTACTGCAAAAGAAGGTAGAAATGAGAAAATACACTATAAGCAGGACATCCTATTTAAATAATTCTACAGTTAACAGAAATAAAGAAATATATGAAAAACTATGGATATCACAGAATCACAAAATATGCCGAGTTGGAAGGGACCCACAGGAATCATCGAGTCCAACTCTGCACAGGGCCATCCCCAAGAGTCCCACCATGTGCCTGAGAGTATCATCCCAAACACTTCTTGGAACACTTGTCAGGCTTGGTGCTGTGATCGCTTCCCTGGGGAGCCTGTTCCAGTGCCCAGCCACCGCCTGAGTGAAGAACTTTTTCCAATATCCAACCTAAACCTCCCCTGACACAACTTCAGGCCATTCCCTCAGGTCCTGTCACTGGTCCCCACAGAGAAGAGATCAGTGCCTGCCCCTCCTCTTCCCCTCATGAGGAAGTAGTCACTGCAGTGAGGTCTCCCCTCAGTCTCCTCTTCTCCAGGCTGAACAGAACAATATATCTGTAAATGCTCGAAGACACAATAATCCAAATACTCTGTTCTCTTACAGTTTTCCTTACGAAAAACAAGCACTTCACATATTAGAGCTAACCCTCAGCTCATGCATTGGTTCACTTTCAGGGAGGTAAGATTATGGTCAGCTGCTGCACCTGAGCATTAAGAGATTCAAGTGCCAAATTTTGCCCTTAAATGCATTCTATTGAAATCAAAAGACCTTCTCACTGGGGAAACTGACACAAAGATGTATCTACATATGAAATATTGCAATGCTGCTTCTAAGTAGTTCTTCATGACAGAATCACAAAATTAGAGGGAGAGATACCAGTTATGTTAGGCCAAGTGATGTGGCCACAGAAACCACTCTTGTACATTCAAGCCCCAAAGTCCTGTACTGGGGCTCTCTGAGGGCTCTCTGTTCTTGCACTGCTGGGTCAATGCACACCAAGTGTGAATCAGGGTTGTCCTAGAGAAAAAAAAAACTCTAGAAAACAGTGAACAGGAAAAGAAAGACCCAAATACACTAGAAAATATGCTTGCCAGAGACATTCATCTCCTCCCATTTGCTGTTCAACAGAATTAATGATCTTCCCTTAAAGACTTTCAAAGAAAAAAAATAATAATACAAAACTTGCTGACTTAAGGGAAACCCTCACACAAGCACCTTAATGTTAAAATTCTAAGTCTTTCACTATTCCTAAACTTCATATTTTTTCACTGCAGAATATCTTACATTTTCACTTCTTTATGGTTTTTCTGACAAGATCCCTGGGCTGTAGAAAAATAGAAAAAACATTACCTTGGCTTTTTTTCCTCCATCTTCTATATCTTCCTGTTGTCCAGTGTCGAGCTGGCCTTCAGCAACTCATCCAGCACCCACCAGACACACCACTCTTCTTCCCTTGGCTGCCATGGGGTTTCTGCCTGTGTTTATGACTAACCCACCCTCTGAGAGATCCGCCACCATAGGGTGAGACTGTTTGAACACCTGATTATATTCATGACGATTATTGGAGATAAGGTTTCCCAAAGCACTGAAGTGTACAAGTGCAGTTAGCTGTCCAGTGAAGCCTAGCAAATGTCTGTGGGTTTGGCTCATAGTACTCCTTCACAGAGACATTTTTATCTCCTCCTACCACGAGTGGATTCTCCCCACTGCTGTAGTCAGGTGGAACCAGCTTGTGACTCAGCCAGTATTTTGGCTCATAAAACAGCTCCAGAGACAAACTAGCCTGATGTTCTGGGGTGCAACAAAGCCAAAATGAGGTGTGCTGGCGTATATGGGGTATGGTATATTTCCTTTCACAAGGCTTTACGTGGTTCAGGTATTTGCTGCAGTAATACAATTTCTGATGCTTCTCCACATCCACAGACTCTCTCTCCAGACTCATGAGTCCAGAATCTTCTCTCCAGGGTACAAATATCCAAATGAAATCAAAAGGAGTTTGGCCAAGATGTTCGAGACTGGTGGAGTGGATCGGCACAAGAAAAACCCTGTGGGTTTAGTTCCCTCCAAGGGTTCAGGGATATTGCTACCTCTATGGCCTGGATGTACAAAAAAGTGTTTTCATGATGAGGACAGTCCAGCATTAGAACAAGCTGCTCAGTGAAGCTGTGAGGTCTCTGTTCTTGCAGGTTTTTAAAACCAGGTTGGACCAAGCCCTGAGCAACCTGCTCTGCTCTCCTGGTTCACCCTCCTCTGAGCAGAGGTTGAACTGTAGACGAAGCAAGGGCTCTCCCAAGCTCAGTTCTCCTTTGATCCTGTCTTATGATACTATCCTGGGCATAGTGTGTGCAGGTGTATCAGGATTTACAGCATGGGTGGAGGATGAAATCTGCTACCTGTCGAGATGATGATGTTACTGTGACCACACAAGTTGTACATCATCTCTGAATTACAGTTTATGCAGCTGCAATATGGCAATCCTTCTAGTTCCTTATTTCCCTGGGGCATTTGCAGGCATAGTACAACATTTTAAAATTATTCATATGGCAAATGGTGTTTTACAGTCTCACAGCAATACAATCAATGCATAATTTCCATTAGTCCATGAAGTAAGACAAATATAAACTTTGTGACAAAGCATAGGCATAATTTAGGCAATGTCTTGCTTAACTAACAACATCAACCTGCTGACCAAGTACAGAGGGTGTTAACTAGCTGATCATTTAATCTCTCATAGAAAAAACATATACATGCTGCACTGTGTTACACAGTTCTGCAAAAATAAACCTGTTTAATGTATTAAAAACTTCCATTCATACAAAAGGACAAAGAAACTACTATAATTAATACAATTAGCACCAAAAAAAAGCAGGCCTGGCTTGCTGAGCAATCCATGGCTATGCAGTCATTTCACTACTCAGTGCAGGAGCTTGGAAATTCATGTCTAACTGTTGCCAAAGAGTGGTGTTGAGGAGCAAATGAGGGAGAAATGAAAAGTCTGACTTCTTGGCAAGAGGAATGCCTTATATTATGAAAGTTAATTCAGGTCTTTCCAAACAGAAACTGATCTCTATTTTACTTTAAAATGGTTTATGACAGAGGGAAACAGTAAAGGGCATCAACATTTGTTAGTATTTTTTAATAGTGGCTTTTTTCAGGATTTATGGCTCTTTTAGCACTTGGCTACTCTGCAGAGATGCCCTGTCTGCTAAGGGAAACTCACAGGGACACATTCATACCAGATAGTTTAAACATTTATCTTTTCACATGGCAACCTGAATTAATATAAAAACACCATGATGTTGAGAAGGGATAGAAGGATCACACTGCTTTATTCTGCCCTTCTGCTCTCAGCCACCTTTCTGATGCTTATGTTATGCCAACTACAGAAACACTCCTTTGATACTGTTTAACTCACTAATGCACTAGAAAGGAGTGGACAATTTGGAACTATCTTCCCGGAGGAACCAGAGAGTCTGGAGTCAGAAGGAAAGGAGGGAGAGCCATCATGCAGCTGGGAGCAGAAGGAAGAACAGGAGGGAAGATGGAGGCATCAAGTTGGTTCAGATGCTGATGAAACCCCAACCTTAAGTACTTGTTCTAGATTCACAGGTTCCCTTGTGAAGGTATCAGGCAAGCAGTTTCTTAATTCCTTCACCCAATGATACATTTATCCTAACAAAGTAGTTCGAGCATCTTTCTGAGGAAGCCTCTAGCTATGTCCAGTTCCCATTTGACTTGTGATACAGCACATTAGCAGGATTGAGCACAGCTCACTAGTTTTCGGTAGGTAATGCTGCAGAGCTCCGTTTTGAAAACTGATTAAAATAAAACAAAAGGTGTAAATTCAATTTTTTAAAAAGATATTCTGCATAACCCTCAATCAGTCTAGCTCCCACATTCATGAGAGTTTGCCTTTCACAGTGGTGAGTTCTTTCACTTTGTAATTATTTCAGGCATCTTTCTGGAGCACAGGTAGCTCAGTGGATATTATAGCTGCCACTGATCATTACTTTACAGAACTGACATATTTTCCTTCACATTCAGGATACTGAACTATCCTAAGGTGGGAGAATCATCTCTCTTGGTGACAGACATCCATCAGGTATCAGCTGTCCTTGATTCAGCACTTCAGGGAGCTTCCTGATATACCTGTCCAGAGGAGGCCAGCAGAGCTGTGCCT
Source organism: Campylorhamphus procurvoides (assembly GCA_013396655.1). NCBI lineage: Eukaryota > Metazoa > Chordata > Aves > Passeriformes > Dendrocolaptidae > Campylorhamphus > Campylorhamphus procurvoides. Next base: position 241,123 of record WBMV01001724.1, on the reverse strand, counting down.
GACTGCTCTGCATGAACTGGAAAGGGCTATACGAGATTAACACCAAGTAATCTCACCCTAGATATCTTTATTTCTCTAATTCGCTAAAAGACATCAGTGTCTTGGCTCTGTGGGAGACCACTGAGGGCTCTGCTGCAGAGGAGACACGGGGGAGTTACTCTGAATTAATGTTTATAGTGGACAAATTCAACCACATTAATCTCTGTGCAGAGACACACGCTCAGAACTACTGTGACAGTCATTTGATTTGGTTGCCCTAAATTCAGAAATGAAATAAATGAAAGTGAAATGAAGGGCACTTCAGTGGTCTGGAGGAGATCACCCAGGAGTCCAGTGAAGTCTGTCTGATTTGCTTGAACATCCCACAGGCAGAGAAGGCTGCAAAACATAACTGTGAGCTGAAAAACAGTGACTGTAGGGAAGGTCTGTTGTCTGCAGGAAGGAAAGGAAGAGGGAAAGGGTGTCAATATCAGGCTGATATCTTAGGGTTAATGGATCCTCACAGACATGGCAGGGTACTTTGTAGCACAGTCTTTGACATGAGAGATATTTATTGACTATTGGAAATCCACTGTGGGGCTTCTGCTGTCCTACAGCAGTGGAATTTGGGTTGGTACTAATTGTCCCTAATAACTCAAAACCAACACATGAACTTCTGTTGTTTTTTTTTTCAAAGCAGCTACCCAATGATTAAACATGGAAAACTTTGTTGTATTTCAATAGGGAGGGGAGAAAGCTAAAAGCAGGTCTGTCGGGACTCATCTCCAGCAGTGCAATGCTCATTGGAGAGAGCTCCCTGGCTGAGGGATTACATGAGCCTGGGTACTTTCCTGCTTCCCAAGCAGGTGTCTTCTAGAAACAACTGTGACTCATAAATGTTTACCCACCCATGTTTCCTCAATCCCTGGCAAGGCAAGTTGATTAGAGAGTTTAGCTGAGGGGAGCCAGAAGGTGTGGCTCGTTCTCATTATATGGTTATCATTATCAGTTTGAGCAGTGCTACTATGCTTGCAAGGGAGGGTTTGAGTAACACAATGTAGTGCATTGAAATGCTGAGGAGAAGCACAGTTTGTGTAAAGCACATTGCTGGACAGAAATGGAAAAACAGATAATGAGGAAAGAGCTTAACCCAGGTAGATGCAAAGCTGGCAGAGGTTCTTACACACTTTGGAAGGAAAGAGGAAAGAAAGACAAATGAAGAGGTTCATTGTGAATATTCACTCCAGGATTTCATTACATTTTATTTATGGATATTTTACTTATGCAGTAGCCATGTTCAGGAGTCCCTTTTGTGGATGAAGCATCTATAATTTCTTTATTTTGTGACAAAAAAGTATTATGCCACTCTACATACCTAGCTTTTATACTCTCTACGGTGTAAAATTCATTCTGTGCAGTTCTCCCAAAGAAAGACCAAATAAACTGACAAGGGACAGAGAAGAGTGACTGAGGTCACCAAGGGCATGGAGTACCTTCCAGCCAAATTACAATTTGGACACTGATGCTTGAAAAAGACAAACAGATGGGTTACATTAGGGCCTCTAAAATCTTTAGTGGAATGGCAAAGATGATCAGGAAACACTGGTTTCTTACTGTAGAAACATATGGCATAAGACACAAAGCTACAGTGTTGAAGAGATGAAGGAGTTCATCTGCTGCTGTTTAGCACATGACCATGTCATGTTGAGATACCAGAAAAAATTAATGGGAAAACTACTCTGTTCAGAGCACAGGGAACAAGATTCTCAAATATAGTAGGTTTTTTAAGAAAGGGTTGTGGGTTTGTGTTTGATTTGGTTTTTGGTTTGGTTTTTTTTGTGTTGTTGTTGTTTTGTTTTCCTTTGTTTGTTTGTTTAATTCACAATTAATAGACTATCATCTTTGGCTTCTCTAGCAGTTCATGCTTCTTGGAAAAAGTTGCTGGGTCTTCGTGAATAAATTCAGTTCTGAAAAGATGGTTATTAATGTATAAGATTTGGAATAGACATCATGCACAGCTGGTATAAAAACATTTTCCATGCACTGAAATGGAAGAAGAGTTCTCATGCAAATTAAGTACAACCTGCCATAAAAGTTTGATGGCCCCTTTCTCTCTGCTTTCAGAACAGGAAACCCCAGGGCACACAGATAAAATTTTATGCTGCATATGTGAAGCTGGTGTGAAGTCTGGAGCATACAACGGAAGCTGCAGCCCATCCCTGCCCTACCACAGCCTGGGCAAAGCCTGGGACATCCTTCCCAGGAACAGCCTGTGCTAGAAGTCGTTCAGGCATGAGGTCTCCTGGAGGTCCAAGTCTTCTCTGCTTTTCTCTGAGTTAATAGAGACAGCAGCAAGAGGAGTATCTGCTTGGACATGGTGGCAGAGCACACTGCTAAGAAACACTGCTGTGGGGGCCAAGAACCCCAGGAGGTGGATTTTCTTGGTCTGTGGCAGCTGCACTGGGAGGAGAGAGAAGGAGAAGCAAAGCACTTCACCCCAGTACCTTTAGCAACCACGGCACTGACTCACTGGCATGACAGACTTAAACGTTCTGGGCATTTTCCCCTCGAATTGATATGCTTCAGAACCAGGAAATAAACATGGAAAAGATCTGTTCTCTGTAGCTCATGCTATAATTCCTGCAACACTTTTCCCACTCAAACCCACCTGCTACCAATTTACAGCAGGAATATTTGTAATTCTGCTGAAAGCATGCACAGTATTTGTCCCCAGAATACCGTCGTTTTTGCAAATGTGGAGACTCTCATTTTACTTCATTTATCAGCTTATACCCATCTTAATCCATTTCCCTTCTTACCCGCTAACAAAAAAGGTGCAAAATGAAGACATTCAAGCACAAGCCACCTCTAACATAAAATGAGGAACTTGAACCTGCTCTCAAATTTCTTAGTTTTTTCTGCTGTTTTCTCTGTTCTTTCCTCTAAGAAGGGAGTTGTGTTGGAAGTCACACGGTTTGCTTGGTCATAATCCACCTAACATGGATGACAGAGGTAAGATTCATCTGCCCTAACTTCAGATGTCTGCAGACTAAATGTTTACACGTGAATTAGTGCCCTAGAGCCTCCTGGTCAATGGAGGTTGTCAGAGTTTTCAAACTGAATCTGGAATTCCTTCCAAAGAGGTTCGGAGCCGACGCCCTGGGGTGGTAGTATGGCTAATAAAGGAGACAAAAGACATACATATGCAGACACTAACGACTCTGGCTAGGTCCTTTGTTGGGATCTTTTCCCCTAGCAGAGGAGAGAGGGGGTTGGTTTTTTCTCTGGCTTTCTGCGCAGGTCAGAGAGCTCAGTCTGTCGTGGGAGCGAAGAGGACGGGGACACAGAGACACTATCTCAGCATCACTGGATATTGGATTTTGTGTTCCTTTTCTTCGTTCCCAACTCAACTGTTTTTTTCATCCGTGGGTGATTATAACTATTACAAGTCTCGCCGTGAGGAAAAGAGGTGGGAGAAAAGGCCTCGGTTTTTCCCTGCTTCTGCAAAGACAAGATTGCTGCTGGTTTTGTTTTCCATTTCTGCTCTCACGGGAGATAACCTGGGAACTACCCTGCCACCTCGCCTGAGGGGAGAGCCCAGCCGGCCGGGCACGACATCACCACCTGCTGTCCGTAAATATAAACTGCACCCCTGAGAGGGAGAGCGAGGCAGCAGAGGTGCCACAGCGCCACCTACTGCCCGTGGATATAATTGCATTCCCCAAAGATCTTTTGACTGTTTTGCCTTGTTATTTGAGGGGTGGAGTGGTTTTGTTACAGGCTGTTCTGTTGTTGTTTTGGTTCTTCTCTGGATATATATATATAGTGGTGGTTAAGAACTGTTATCCTTTAATATATATATTTTTTTTTCTTTTCTTCCCTAATTAAAATTCTGTTTTCCTAAATTTAAAGGAGAGAGATTATTTCTTGGCCAGCATAATATCTTAGTTCTCTCTTGAACTAAGACAGAGGTAAAGAAGCATTTGGGGAGCTGACCTAACACACCTCTAGAGAGCTCATGCAGGTGGGGACACCCACCAGGGGAACCCCCTGGGCTGTCCTGGCATGTTCAGGCTTCACATTTGCAGCTGTGGCACAGAAAAGAGGGTGGAATAAAAGGCTCAAAAGTCCTTCTCGATTTTGTGGTATTAAGATTACACTTACCAGCAAAACAAGAAGACATACCTAGTAACTAACACCCTCAAGGGTTGTTGCTCCTGTTCAATACTCCCCTCAAGCTCAAAATATCAGGCCACCCTAGTCTTGCCACAAACAAAGTCCCCACACCATATTAGCTGGCACCACCCAAGAACTCTGCAATACTTTAGTCTGGCATCAAGTAGAAAGGACATCATGCAAATATACACCCGACTGACCTGCCCTGCAGTGTGATCACTGAAACCTTATCCATCTGCTCCACAGGCAACGCTTCAACCATGTCCTTCTCCTTGTTTTACTTAACAAAGTGAAAAGCAGCTTACAAAACCTGTACCTGGATTCCCTCACTGCTCTTAAATGAGCATTTCCCAATGGTTTCAAGGTAACATACAAAGAGACATCTCTGCTTCAAATGCATCCATTTCTCAGTTTTATATATGGTATGAAGAGACTGGAATTTATGCCATCAGATTTCTCCCATGTGAATCAAATAAAATTCTTCACATTTATATTCTTACAGCTTCCCATGCAGCTGGGGTATAGATTTTTTTGTTTCACTCTGCAATACAATTCTGTATAAAACATTCAAACAGTTGTGTCTGCACAACTGTAATTAAAAACCTGATAAAGTTGGTTTGCTTTCTTCCTCAGATGTGTTGCACTAGAAAAGGGAAAGAAATTTTTTTAACAACTGCACTTGGTATCCCATACAGATAGGCTCTGTTGGTTTATTTGATACATAACAAGCTTATTCATTTAAATGGAATCTGAAATCCTGTGGGTGACATTTTCATGCTCATATGTCAGCAGATGCCTATTTTGTCTTTTTTTACTTCAACAGAAACAGGATTTTCTCAGCAGTGTCCATAATAAAAATCTCACCTCTAGGCAAGCTTCCAAGCCTCAGCAGCTTGGTCATGTGCATGAGGGACTCTTCTGTGCTTTAAAACCTCACACAGCATTACCCACAGTAATCTTTCATTCTCCTTTCCAAAATTTGTCTTATTACTCTCCCCCATTGACCCCAAACCTAATTTTCTACAAGCAAGTTGCTTCAAAGCTAACATTGTTTGTAGAATTACTTGTATACCTTCTCCCCTTTTGCAAGGCCAAGTAGTTACTGCATCTATAACATCACATGCTTCTTCATTTGTTTAGAACTTACTCCATAGTTTAGGCTTGAAAAAACAAAGGCAGATATCCCTTTCAAATAGTTTTTACTTGGGTGTGATTCAGACTGAGACTCTGATTATACCCAAATTTTTTTTCTTCCTTATCCCAATTTCCGCACTAAACAGATTTAATTCCTTCTTTAGGCACTTGTGAAACATTCACTTCTTGTACAGTTAGATTGCTATTAATTCTGATTTCCCCAGCCTCATATGTTTTCCTCTGTGTGTAAAGTTATGGAGAATATTTATTGTCAGTGCCTTGCACAGGTCCCAAATTACTGTTCCGGCCTCAGCTTTGTGAGCATTGCTTGGAGTATGCATTTTTATCAATTTATGGACACCTGCCCACAAATTTCCATAATAGACATGGGGTTTCTGAACACATCCACTGCTAATGGATTTGGAATTGCTCCATGTATTTTATCTGCATTGCTCTGCCTTCATAATACTAGTGGGATAATTTGTAAAGCAAATTTTTATATTCTTATTTAATTTTCTTCTGTGATGTCTCAAGCCAGAATGAGACCAGAATAGTGATGTCTTCATATGGCTCCACTTCAAAGCTGCACACAAGTCTTAAACAGGAGATCACAGCAACAATAGGCAGCAGTCTCTTCCTGATGCTCTAGCATCCATGTAGACCAGCTCCAAAATCCAAAATACAGCAGAGGGCCAGCTGCAGACAAGGACTATCTGAAGAACAGTCTTCAGCATAGGTATTACAGTCCCTAAAACTCCCAGTCACTCAAACACTGTAATTCAGAGCCCCAGAAATATCTCTCAATATGCTGATAAAGAATTCTCAGGTGTGGTTCCATTTATCAATACGAGGTGTCACTTTCCCCCTCGTTTGATTTTATAGGGAGGCAAAGGCTCCCTCTGTGAACAGCTCACCTGGTCCAGGAAACACCAACACTGCCTCTGAATTGGCAAATTTTGTTTGAGCTGATTCCGGTCTGAATATGTAATCAAAAAAGCTTTCCAAGTTATTATGAAAAGTTTTGGGCATGGCAAACACCTTTGCGAATAGCCACACTGGCTCTTCTAAACTTCTGATAACTGGACCCTGATTTAGGCATCCCAGATGGCGTTCCGCTCTCATCCGTTCCTGCAAACTACTCAGTCACTACTAGCTTAAATCAGTTATAGAAAATGATGAACATGTCACATTTTCTGATTTCAAAGCAGCAAGTTGAAAGGGTTTTTTCCTTAGTGGGCAGGGCACAAGGTCATTACTTGGAGAGGACCAATACTACAAATTTTTCAGAAGTATTTCCATAACCAGGTTTACCTTGATTTTATAATTATTTTACTAATAGAGGTCTTGCAAAGTATTATAGTCTCCTTTTGCATTTTTGCTTATGTTTGTTCTTTTTTTTTAATAGCCTGAGCTGTTAGAACAATATCTCCTTTGCTTAAATACTGCTCTTCACTTCTAGTATGGTTTGGCTGCAAAGTAAAACCCATTCATGTGCCCACCAAAACTATCTACAGGCTGAGAAATCAATGAATAACTACCAGTCCTACCTGTTGGGGCACTCCACTCCAGGTTTGCAGTTTTTAATGTTCCCATACATCATACAAATCAGTCCTGAGAGATCAGAGAATTTGACACAATTATTGCAAATTATTCAGGCATAGGATGAGAAGGGAAATGAGTTGGGGCTTTGAGCAACCTGGTCTAGTGGAAGATATCCCTGTCCAGGTAGTTGGAACTAGATTGTCTTTAAGGTCCCTCCCAACCCAAACCATTCTATGACTCTGTGTAATGCCAACTCCCATCTATGTTTCTGCCAATGGCACTCAGTTTTTTTCCCTTGTAGTGGCTGTTTTTCAGTTCTTGGCTTCCTTTTGATTGTCAGCCTGTTGGGATCATTATGTGATGCAGTTTCTACAGCATGGTAGGCCAGGTACAAATACAAAATTGGGCTATAACATGGAGTTCTGCCAAGTAGACTGGGGTGTCAACACCCCCATACACTGTGTGTTTGGACCACATGAATCAATACTGAGCAAGCAGTTAAATTTGAGGAAGTATCTTGTTATTTCAGTGCCACTGCCATGAGAATTTTCCTTGTGCTTTTGACAAATGTGTATTTACACAGTCATGATTTCAGGTGCGACTTCAGAATGGAATATGCAAAGCAAGGATGATGGTTTCTCTGGCTCCCCATGGGCACAGAGGGGATGGCAAGCCTGGCAAAAATCACCCAGCAGAATCATCTTTGTGGATCTCACCAGCTTTGCCCCTGACGGGTACATCCTGGCTCCATGTTTGCACTTCACACCTTTTTCCTTGGTCACACAAATCTTTTCCTCAGAAAGATGCTTCTGCTGGTGGTCAAACACAAGTATTTTATATCTCCTTCAATGGCCTCAGCAATGGCTAAGTGCTTGGGAGTGCCTCCATTTTAGCAAGAGTGATCACTCCTTAAAGATACCACTCAAAATTTAGGTGCCACCACCTTAGGACTTATTCAGACCCATGCAGAGAAATAGTCCCTGCTTAGAGACCCTATGAATAGATCCCGATTTTCAAAATGACAAACTGGAAGAAAGAATTCTATTTAGTAAAAAAATGAGCTCAAGAAAATGGGAGGTAAGGTCACACAGACTGAGCCCAGAGCACTCAACTCCCACTTTAGAGAATGAATGAGGCAGCCTGCAGCTCCACAGTGAGCTGCAGAAGAAAGCAGTGCCAAATGGAGGTGCCAGAAGCCTCAGTGTGCCCCCAAGGCAGCGCCCCACTGAAGGCAGCAAGGGACAGTCACAGGTTGTGATCTATGAACAGTGGGACCAAGGTGGGACAGACACTGCCCCTTTACTTGGCATTACTCAAAACTTTTCAAAGAGACTCTGAGCCTTAATAAGGATATTTGTAATAACCAGAGTCCTACTCATTCCCACTCTGAGTAGTTTTGTTCTCATTTGGTGATAGTGATCTTCAATCACCTGCTCAGAGCAGGCTGAAATGTGGCTCCAAGCTCTCTTTGTGGCAGCATCTTTTCCCTACCAAGAGTTCACAGGTTGGATAAGAGCATTTTGGTCCCAGAAATTTTATCAAGAGTTTTAAACCCAAACCAAGGGCTAAAAGGAGCTTGAATATTACACTATTCCACCCTTCTCCAAACACCAAGAACACAGTCTGGTTGCAGGATGAACTGATTTCACAGTGCATGTTTGGTATCTTCATTACAACCAATGCCTCATTCTATACTAAAAATACAGGAACCATGAAAGGCAAAGGTAAAAGAAAAGTAGATAATTCTTCTTATACACACCACTTCTATGCTCGTTCTATATCACTCTGTGAGACATTAAAGCCGACAGTCCACCGAGCTCTGTCTGGATTGACAGGCAGGAAAATGTAGCTGCTGCCTCAAGTCACTCATTACCCAGCAAACAAAAGAGCATATGAGAGATGAGGCATCTCCCTAAGCGCTTGTGATTTGACTCATTGTTTATTAGGAGGGTTTGATTTGCAAATGGGAGGAAATACGTCTCCATTAACTGTCTTTCTGTACCAAACACATGCTGTAAAAATTACAGCCCTTGTTAAACAAGGCGGTGCACAAAAAGCTGCATTTTCTCCATGGCAGTTATTCTGCAGAAAATGAAGTTGGGGTAATATTTGCTATTCTGAACTGCCATAAGTCACAGCAGAGATGTTCATGTATTGAACACAGCAATCCCTCACTGCACCAGCACAGCTTAGAGAGGCACAAAAGCCAAATACTTTTCTTTCTGATTTGGAAACACATTTGTTGGCCTGCAAAGGGATTGCTTTATTTTAAACAGAAAAAATCCACTGCTTGGAGACTTGAAAACCAGAGAAAATAGGCAGCCAGAAGTATAAATAAGAAAAAGCAGAGAAAGAAAAGAGGGGGGTTTTATTCATCTCAATAAATGTGACTTAAAATCTTTTTTTTCAAGACATTTGGATAAGTATTGTGAAAGGTACTGTGCAAGCTGGTAGCCACACTTTTCAATTTAAATTTAGATATTAATGTAATTAAAATATAACAGAAATTTGAGCTGTAATAAAATTTAATTAGTGTAAAACAAATCCAAGCGATACTGTGAAAACCTTAAAAGTGTAAATGCAGCTGTCAGTCACCTGTGATATAACTTACGTAGAGCAGCATTTGAGAATGTACAGCCTTTGTTTTTTGCAAAATCTCTGTAAAATGCAGAACTGGTTTGCTCTCATAGAGGGTTTCATATCCAGGGGTAATTTATCAAACCACTTATACCCAAGAAACATAAATACCTAAAAAATTTATAGCTGCAAGCAAAAGTCTGCTTCTTCTCTTCTCTGTACAGTTCTTTTTAAAATAATTAGCTGATCCTTCATGAAAAAAAAACCCACAACAACAAACTGCATTTAAAAACACTGTCACATTTACACAAAAAAATTCCCCATTTTCTGAAAAATTGGGAAAATTCGAGAAATTTTCAAAAACTTCAGATGGGACTGTTTGGGGTAAAAATGACTGCAGATGAAAGTGAGGAAATTCAGGATCTGTGAGATTTCTCATAAAACAACCATTCACAGGAATTCCTCTGCAAAAATGAGCAACTGCATTTAGGAATCAGATTTGCAGACCTCGGTATCTGTAGGAGTCTCTGCAAGAAAGGGAAAATGCTAGACTTTATTGTAACTCCTCTGCCTTCTCCACAGATAACAAGTTTTTGAAAAATTTTAAAAAGCTCATATAACTGCCATTATGTTTTCACCCAAACACAGGACAGAATTGGAGGGAAGAAAGCTTGATGCTATTTTGCAAAGGATAACCAAAATCCTTTGTCACTTAATTGTTCTCTTTCTGGGTAAAGAACCCTTTGCAAGCAGAGCCCAGAGCCCACCCGCTCTCTTCCTTTGCTTTCAGAAGCCACAGCAGCAGAAGACCCATCCCATTTCTTAGAGATCCATTTCCATCACAGATACAGAAACTCAGATGCAACATCAGAAACAGACACAGATCTGATCACATGCTGCAAATAATCCCATATCTAGATATATATCTTATATATATATATATATAAAAATACATATATTCAGGAGCCAAATATCCACTTATCACAGACTGGTTAAAGCCAGTTACCAGTCAGAGAATATTTTGGGTTAGGAGGAAACTTAGAGATCATCTATTTCCAATTTCCCTGCCATGCACAGTGTCCCTTTCCACTAGACCAGGTTGCTCAAAGCCCCATCCAACCTGGCCTTGAACACTCCCAGGGATGGGCCATCCACAGCTTCTCTGGGCAACCTGTTCCAGTGCCTCACCAGCCTCACAGTAAACATTAAACATAAAGGGTTTCTCCTGAAGTGCTTGTACAGCAATTGAAGTTTTCCATTATAAAGTCTTGATACTCAACACCTGCTAAAGTATTTTCTTTAAAATTTCCATAAAAATGTGGGAAAAGGCAGGTTAAGTCATTGTTTGATGGGAACCCAATGGGGAGGTGAGTCTTCTACATCCTACCTGGATTGGTTAACCACGATACTAAGAATTTTGGAAAAAATGAAAAGAGACAGGAAACATGAGTCTTGTTCTCCCCTGAATTTGTTGTTCTGCATTATATAAATAATCATGTATTGCTGGGGTGGCAGGGAGGGGCTCCCTGAGCCAGCACTTGCGTGGTACAGCCTGAAACCGCAGCATCCACAGGTTCACTGCCCTTGGTTGGGCTGAGTACGGGCTGGGTCTTGGAGCCAGCAGACAAACCTGTTCTCCAAATAGACGAAAATGGAAACCAAACAGATCTCGGATCTCTGCCAAACCCCTCCCCCAGGTGCCAGGCTGCCATGGCACCCGATCACCCAGCCCTGGGGCAGCCCAGGAAGGCACTGTGCCAGCAGAGCACATGAACAGGCAGTCAGGTTCTGAATGCAGAGCAAATGCACCCTGGAAGACTTTCAGAGTTGGTGTCTGTGTTTCCTATTTTATTTTCAGGTCAGCTACTTCCAAGCAGTTTCCAGGTTGCTGGAACTTTCCCACTGTGCTTCAGTCCCTCTTGGAACAAGCACAATTCTAGTCCCCCTTCACTAGCAAAATTCTCCAGATTTATTTAACTGCAGGCTATTCCCATAAAGTAAATCCATGGCTTGAGCAATGCCTGCCCACCTCTCTCTTTCCAGAATTACTTCAGCCTCTGTTACCTCCTCTCTTTTGGTTTTAAAAGCTCCAGCAGACTTATAAGATAAATTCAGCCTTCAATCTTGGCAGGTGCAATAACTCAGGACTGCAAAGGTCCCTATAGAGAGAGGTCAGAGCAACTGAAGCCAGATCTTGTATTTATCTTATCTGTCCCATTATACTACAATGACTGCAGCAGTACATTTCAATGACATCTGTGGGTTTTTTAACCCTGATTCAAGTATACAGCAGGAATAAAATTCCCATTTTGGCCAACAGTGGGATAAAACTCTACTGGAAGCAGCACTAAAGACAGGTATGTGGATCCCCCTCCCTGTCTTGGTGGTGTCCCTGCCCATGGCAGGGGCTTGGAACTAGATGATCTTTAAGAAACCATCCTATGATTCTATGATTTCAAAACATCTAACCCTTTTGTCCTCTAACTTGCAATGACAAATCTTTAGTGTCAACAACAGTAGAACAGGGCACATTCCCAACAACATTTAACCAAGTATTTGCCAGAAAGGCAGGCCACTGTGTATTTTGTTTTTCTGCTTAGAAATATTCTCTGCCAAAGAGCCATTTCAAGCTATGCTACCTGAAGACAGCTGTATTTAACACTACCAGACACAGGAATTTGCATGGCATTTTTGGAACGAATCCAGTGCACTGAAAGCCAAGACACTTTGCTTCTTTTACTGTTACAGATCACATTAGCTGGGTTGCTCCTGGTGAACTTGCTCTTGTAGTTATCATACAGGGTTTGGAGCATTTCAGCACTCTTGCATAAGGCACAATTAGGAAATCAATGCTTTTTTCACTTCACTATAATGATCCAGATCTCTGTTCTTCTCTAAAAAGGCATTATGTGACCACCACAAGGCCATACATAACACTGATATGATGGTGAAGCTGAGTGAGTCGCTCCTAAGAGGCTGGTAGGAACCACTGTAATCAGGATACCCCTTACTTCTGTCCTATTTTCATCCATTTCATCCATTACTTCTTATTCCAAAGTGTCGTTGTTCCAGGTATCAGCCACACAGACACAGCACGGCTGCTCAGCAAGCCAAGAAAATTGAGGGATTATGTAGAGTTAAAACCTTTTTGCCCTTTACATCTCTCCAACAGATAAACCTATTGATTTAAGTAGTTACAACCTCACTTTATCGCTCTGACTCCCCAGAGCAGTTCCCATGAGCTGGTGGTGTGCCTCCCATCCATGGGGGAACACACAGCAGCCTCGCAGCTGTCTCACATGTTGTGTCACTGACTGAAAGGAGAACAGGGGTTTGGTTCTGCTGGTGAGGTGAAGAATATAACCTTGATCAGTCTGGGATTGAATATCTCACAATGGAATACATTTAGATTAAATCAGAAAATAGTTCAGCTCATTCCATTTTTTCAACAGGAAAACTATTTATCAGAAATATGTCATTCAAATAAAGTGACTCAGCTCCAATCTTCAGCTTTAACTGCCTTGTTTGCATCAGGAGGGAAATGGGGTGACACTTCAGCCTGAACTTTTTTTAAATAATATGATTCTTTCGGGGGTGATCATAAACCATAACACCCCGCTGTAAATAAGTACTTTGATAGTAATGTGAGTGGTTTTTTCCTTTCTTAGATAAAATTGCCTCATCAGTTTTCTATTTAATGTTGGTTTATACCTCATGGAGACAAATATCAACTCCATTTCTCTAGAAAATACCGCTTATCTGTATTCTTTGAAGCGAGTGATAAAACAAATTAGAGCTTGGTGCAGGCATGAAACTTTTTGCACAGGGTTGCAGACTGGCTTGCAAATTTTTTAATCAAGTGAGAGTGAAATCTCTAGATAAATCTGAGCAGCAGAATACAGACAATTAATTTTTTTCCTACTGTCTGTGTCAAAGCCAAGGAAGAGTTGCCAAAAGCCAGGCCTGTGGAGCACAGCTGTGCCATGTACACAGCACAGCAGAGGATATGCAGGGCAGGGTGGCTGGATCTCTTCCTCTATACCTGGCCAGGCAGATGTGAAAAGTATTCCAGTCTTCAGAGTTTTAGGCTGAAAAAGTGAAATTGTACTTGTCTCAGAATAAACAAAATATGATCAAAGGAAGTTGTTCAAGTGATTTTTGCTTCTGAAGAAGGGCTCACAGCACCCTGAAATGAAACATCTGATAATCCAAAGCACAAACTGCTGGCTGTATTTCTCCTACAAAACTTTTTCAGCTGTAATTCCCATAGCAGGGAATTATGAAGAAAGGAAGCACAATTAAAACACAGGCTAGATAATCACGTACATGATGCTGCCCCATCTGCTGTTTCTTTCTCATCTGATGACACCAAAAAAGTAGCAAAAGGCATTGAACACAATATCAGCAAGAGGCCACTCACATCTTGGCCAATAAAACATTTGTGTGTTTTGCTCCAAAACCACCAGAAAAGTTGGTTTCTCCTCAGCTTTGCCAAGGCAGGCAGTAGATCAGGCTCACTGCAGATCATGTGCTGTTTGTGGTATGTGAGGGTGGAACTGAGCTCAGAGCAGGAGACTGGAAACAGCAGGAGGAATACCAAACACAGGATGCTGTTTCTTACAGAGCAGCAGCCTCAGTACCTGCCTATACTGGGCAAGGAAAAGAACAGCCCTATCCCAGCTGGAAAGCGTGCTGGCTGCCACCTCTGCCCCCTGCCTACATCCCACCTCTGATGGCACATGAAATTTGGAAAGATGCATGTTTTCCTCTCTGGCCATGACAACAGTGGACCCAAAATACCCTATGTCAGACTGACAGCCCTGCTGGGGATGTTTTAGTTACAATTTCCAAGGGCTGAGTTCTCAGTGACAGAGCACAGCACTGCCATAGCTCAGCGCACACTGAACAGGGCTTAACAGAGCTGTCACAATGGCTTTTCATTGCCACATCATCGCTCAAGACATGACCTAAAGATAGTTAAATATATGCAGAAAACGTCCATGCTGAAAATGGCCTTTCTCACCTAAGCACTCAGTGGCAGCAAATATAATAATATCACTGTTGCCAACAGACCATTGGCTGCAACTCAATTTCCCAAACACATTTCTCAGTTTTCAGCACTTAATGTCTGCTCCAAACACATAAGAAAAGCTGCCAGCATGATTTTCAATCACAATTCAATAAACTTTTAAAGATTGAAAGGTTTTGTGTCTAACTTGACAACGTTGTTTTGATTTTTTTTTCTTTGTTAAGGATACAAAAACTGTGTTATTCTTTAAATTTTGAGCTCAGGTAATTGTCTTTTTGAAAAAAGTGTCACACTCAAATGATCTGTAAAACCAAGAGCAGCTCTTCCAGAGTCTAATTCAGTGACTTTTCAACCTCTTTAGAGTAGATAACTAAAATCCATTTACAGAAATCCCAGCACCCTGTTCAGCTTTGAATACTTTGCATAGAAGTACACCACAAGCATCAGAGCCAAAGCTTTGTGGGCAGCAGGTGTTAGGCAGGGATTAAACCCTGTGGGAAAGACAGTCACTTAAATACAATTCTTTTAGCAGACCGATACTAAACCCTCCAATCCTTTCTGCATTACATCCTCAGAAGTCCAACTCCACCCAGATGTGCTAACACAGATAATACCAGTTGATGTTCCTGTGCATAAAATAAATATACAGGCCATACTAAGTTCCAGTTTACAACAGTGTAATAGGTTTTAAAATACAAATTGTTATATGACTGCAGTTCATATATTTGGTTTGGGGTTTTATTCCCATTAGTTTTCCATCAGGATTTTCTAATGAAAATATCAAGTTTTGTCCAAGGCAGCTGGTTCACAAAATCACACTGGGAAGTTAAATATTTACAATAAAAAAGCAAATATTAAATATGACAGCAAAATTCTATGAACCTCAGCTGAAGTCTGCAGACATTATGGTAAACTTTCAAAAACTGTAATGACAAAACACTGTTCATGAATGTAGCATCTTCAGTCACATATTCAGATGAGTGTTTCAGATCTGCTTCATGCTTTAAGTGTCCACACAGCTCTTCAGCCTGAAGAACCACAACCCAGTTTTGGTCACCTCCTTGCTGCCTTCCTGAGTGCTTTCAGCCAAATCCATTCAAAAGCCCAAAAGGTGTCTCCTTACCTGCCATTTTAGGAATGTCACAGACATATTTGCAATTTTTCACTGGTTTCTTCCAAGCACAGTCCCGTGTTTCGTGCCCTTACAGTTACACTTGGTAAAATGCCTACTTGTGTGTTTTGCTGCTGAACCAACACAAATTGTTATAATAATTTTTATTGACTGTGCAAAGTATTTGAAGTATTTGCAAGAGAAAGTTCTGGGCTACGGGGGGAAGAAAAGGTTACCTTCAAGAGTCAGTTCTCCATTTCCTTAAAATAATTGGTGTTCTTTGAAATTAAGAGAATAGGATATGGATGTGATATTTTATTGTCTTTGCTGTTTGCAACGCAATTAAACATTTTTTATTGATGAAAGTTTCAGAAAGTTTTCTTGCTGCATAATTGATGCCACAGATAAGAATTCCAGGCTCTCCTCCCAAAGCTGTGAGACAGTGCTCAATTCTCAAATTTGTGGTTTAGAAAACCTACTTCTGGCCCATGATCTGAGCATAAACTGCTCATTCTACAGTCAAAGGTAAAAATCACTCAACATAGGGGCTTTTTTTTTTTATATTTTATGACTTTGTTTATGTTGGGAAGACTCATGCTGGCTGGACACATAAATACTGCGCCTCCAATAGCATGTGGAACAATGACCACTTTGGCCAATTTTAGTCACTTCATGAGAATCACGCCTTGATCATCTGCCTTGAAATGAGGCAGCACCTAACACAGAAAGCTGTGCTGTTTTCACAGGGTTACCAGACTTAGATTTTAATTAGCTCCAATCTATTCATTAACACCTCTGGTTCCTTCTTTGCTCTTCAGCATTTCAGTGTAGGAGTTTTAATCAACTTACCAAGCAGGACAAAGATGACTTTTTGCTATGCATTGTCATACTTAGGATCTGTCTCTTAAAAGCATCTGACAGAAACAGATGATGTGGATCCCCCCAGGAGGGTCTCTGACAGGGTGATAAGGTAGGAGGCTTTTCTGCATTTCACACATAGACTCTCCTGATAGCATTTTCTCCAGAGGCACTTGATGGGGAGACACATTTCAGAGCAGGGAAAGAGGGTATAGAAGAAAAGAACACATATGTGGTACTATATACACATATTACATAGATAGACCCTGAACTTCCCTACCAACTTTATAGAACCATCCATTAGATCCCCAGATTTCAGCAGCAGCAGGCAAGGTTGCATAGGAGCTCCCCACATCAAAGATGAGGCTGTCCCTGCCATGCAGAATGCAGAAAAGCCTTACAATAGCTTTCTGGGCAATTAAAGTTGTAAGTTCAGTCAAGTTTGCAAATCTACAGCAAATTCATTCCTTTGAGATTTGATACTTTTTAGACACAGCTCAGTACAGAGGCAGAACTAAGCTGGAACACTTCCTGAGGCATCTCCTTCCATTCACCCACATTTGACCTTCTTCTGACTCAAGCCCTGGCAAGAGTTCTGGCAGTAACCCTGGGGAGGGGTAAGTTGAGGGGAAAAGGTCTCCATCAATTCTACAGCAGCAGCACTGTGTACCACAGGTACCGTGCAGACACCACGGTGTCAGCTGCAAGACTTTCTGACCCTGACCTTTACTCCTTAAAAATGCTGCTTCCAGGGGTGAAGCACATTCTTTTTAAATTATTAGTAAGAAGGTATCTATATTGTTTATAGCAAAGTCAGTGGTGGCCTACCTATTTTTATTTAAAACCAAAATGGCACAATGCAGTCATAATCATTGTCTTCTGTCCCATTTAGAGCAAAGATAAGCCTGCAGCAAAATGACTTGGTACGCAGCATGGTTCTGTAACTTTCGGAGCCAGGAGCTCTATTTCAAAATATTAATAAGGTGTCCCAAACCTCAGAAGACTTTTATCCATTTTCATTTGTTTTAAGCATTCTTTCCTTCCCCCAAAACTGCAGCGTCTGCCCTGAGTCCACTCCCCACATCACCCATCCACAGGCAGCCTGAGAAAGCACTGATCACTGAAGCCTCACCTACATGTGTGACAGACACAGCAATACAATACGAGTTAACAGAGGATGTCTGTGCTGTTGCAGTAATAAAGCCTAGAACTGCTACTGTGATTAAATACAGATCGGCAGCAGAAATGAATTCTTCCTGAGTCTGACCTGTGCCTCAGCAATGTGGATGAGCTGTTGGCAGATGGGGATAACCTTTCCCCACAGCTGTAATTAGCATGATGGCTTCATCTTTGCATGGGAATTTAGATTTGTTTGCAGATGGAGATAAAAAGCCTACTGGGATCGTGGTGGCTGTATTCATTACCGACAGAAATGTTAGCATCTAGATCAGGGTTGGACACAGACAGCTAGAGGCACTGCTATGAAATTCAAGAGCATGCGTCCTGGTCCGCATGTGTGGGACTGGGGCATCCCAGGCACTGACACTAAGCCTGTTCCCTTCAGCACCACCAAACTCCTCCAGTTTCTAAATATCCAAAGCCAAACATTCTCTGGTTCTTCTTTCACCCCACTGTAGCTCACAGTTAACATGATAGAGATGCAGAGAAATGAGGGTAATTAGCTGTAGATGAGCACCCAGATTTCTGTGCTTTCTTTCACAACCATAACTGGGATGCGCAAGGCTACATTACAATGCAATGTAGCTCGGGGGGCAGGAGGAGGAGGGCAAAATGAGAAAACACCTGCAAAGGGCCATGTTTGTTATGTCCAGAGTTCTGGGATGGGTTATCAGTCAGGCAATGCAAGAGCAGCTGAACATCAGGATGAAAGATCACTGCAGTCACCTGCTGGCTGTACCTTACCCCACCTAGCCCTGATGAGCTCCCTGTTAAGCATATTAGACTGGCATTAAATAGGTCAGGATGCTCAGACATGCTGCTGAGCCCTCCAGCCCAGCCTTCCCACCTACTGCTTTGCTGAAGTCCTCTGATGGAAGGAAACAGAACCTGTGATTTCCCCAGCAATGACCTAAAATAAGCCAAATTAAAGTTAGTGGCTTTCCTGCAGCTTAACCCTGGCAGAAGGTAGCTCAGCATGGCTGGCTCATGGACCCACCAAGCAGTGGCTGTGCTGCAGGGTCCTGAGGAGAGCAAGCACACAATTAACTCAGCCAGGCTCCCTCTGCTACACTTGCAGGACCAGAAATGCTCTTTCAGCACACAAGGTTTTGCAGGGGTGATGGCAGTCAGTCCTCATGGCCCCTCATCAAGGCCAGTGATGCTGGATTTGCATCTCCCTGACAAAAAAAAAAGAGGCAGAGAAACAACTTGCAGAAGTTGGTGGGAGTTGGCAGCAGTGCTAATGTCAGGAGTCAATTTCCTGTGCCCAGTTTAACCTGTAGTTCTTTACCTGTGAATGTAGCAGGGAGCAAAGAGGGGCTGTGAAGGATATCACTGTCTCTCAGCACACTGTGGTCCCAGACTGTGGATGAAGTGCTCAGCTCTGTCTCTCACATGAGAGTCAGGTTTGAGACCCTGACAATATACCAAAGTGATCCTCCAAGGCAAAGGTATGGCCTGTTCCTAACACCCCTCTGCCTGCTCAGATAAAAAAAAATCCCTGCAAGGTCTCAGGGGCATCTGGGAGAAGCTCCACACTCACACAAGCTATCCAAGATCACATCAGATCCGTGCCACGCTTCCTCTTTACACCCATGTTGTTTATGCCCCTGTCCACCTTAGTAGAGCTTCTTTAGAAAGACGAAGACATTCATTCTGTATTTGGTGATGGCATCTTTTCTCCTGAAAATGACTGGCATCAATTTCCACAGCCTATTCAAACTGATCCACTGCAAGGAAGTTTGCTCTCAGACCATTTCCCATAGTTTCTCCAAAGCAGTACGTTCCCAAAGGCAGCACTACAGCTTCCCCTTACCCAGTGCATGAAAAAGTAAACCCACTCTGGGAACAATGTTTCCATTTTTCTGAAAGGCAATAAGTCAGCAAATTAATCTAACTCACTCCCAGTGCCAATCATTCACATCAGGGCAGGAAAAAATTGCACAGCATTCCCCAAATGCAAATTTTGACCATTTTGTAGGGGTAAAACATGCCAAGGCTGGAACTGCTCTACAATACCAAATAATTCAAGAAAGCACTTTCCTGGGACTGGCTTTTGAAGGCAGGTGACTATTAGGTATCTGTTTACAGCATCATAGCAAAGAGACAAGAGATATATACCCTCAGAGTGGACAATTTAAGTTTTTATAAATCATGCTCAGAATGGGGATTTACAAATTCTGCCAGGAATTTGATGAAACTCAAGAGGAAAACTTTCCATCTCCCTGCTGTATGCACATGTCAGGTGTCTGAGAAGTGAAGACAGCAAACTGGCTCACTGGAGCTGCTATAAAAAGCCAAAACCCTCCAGGAAGTATTCCCAAGTGGGAAGTGATACTCAGGTACATTTTGTGTCATATGCTGTTTTCTCCCCCTCTCTTGTAAACATTTTTTAAGAGAAAAGACTATAAAATCTGAAGGAACAGCAACACAAACACGCTCAGCTCATGCACATCTCAACCCCAGCAGTCACTTGTGGCCACATCATCCAAAAAACCACAAAACCACCACAACCAAACCCTGAGTAGTTTCCATTTCAGCCACTCCATTGTTTTGACTCACAACCAGGTAAGTCCAGAAGCTGGAGCTGCCTTCTTAATGATCCCTTAAATCAGCTTGAAATCAGCTGGGCTGGACCAGTCTCTGCACAGGGCCGGGTCCCCATGGAGCAGCTTGCACAGTGATCAAACTGCAGGGTGTCCAACCTCTGCAGAGCTCCCTGGGGCAGAAATTTGCTGAGAAACAGGGGATGGGAGGCAGGGAAGGCTGGTTCATCCCGCGTCAATATATTTCAATACACGCATCTGGAAAAGTCAAAAGTAGTTTGGAGGTAGGAGCCCAGTTCTGGAAATCTTTTTTTTTTTCTCAAACTACGGCTAATCCCAGAGGTTAGCTACAGTCTTTCCCAGACATATATGATTAAAAATTCCCATATTTGACAGATGACTTCTTTGAAGCACTTGAAACATTTTTTGTCATTTTTCCATTCATGTGTGAGTAAAGCTGGATTGGCAGTTTGAACCTTGCTGTTAAATTATCTCAATTTTTAAACTTCAAGGACCATAATGTATGATAAAGCAAACTTTAAGCAGATAAAACCCGTAAGACAATGTGAAGACAGTGGAAGGGACAAGCAATGCTCCAGCAGTTACCCGGCAGCTCAGCTATGCCAGTGTAATGCCTCACAGGGGCACCTAATCCTGGATTAAAAATAACCCTTTTCCAGAATGATGTCTCCTCCTCTTCTGAGACACCATTCAATTCCCTGCTCCAGAAAAAAAATAAACTTTATAGTGATTATGATTGGAAAGATTTATTTCAGAGATGCAAATACAACATTACAATTAAAAGAAGTCCACAGGATTTAAAAAAAAAAAACCTTGCTGCATTTTTCCATGCTTATAACCCTCCTTTTTGCAAGATTTGACAGAATTTTTTTTTCTTGTGCACATAGCAATCTTTCCAAATGTAATGGCTACATAAGCTTTGCAGCTCTGAAAGCCTTTGTGCTCAGTGCATACCTTGAGGAGACACTGTTTCTTCTTACAGAGACAGTACAGCTCTACCAGAGTCCTCTCCGCTGGTTATTACACACACCAGTGGCCACAGCTGTCCAGTGGCCCAGCTGTCCCTTCCAACCATAGGTCCCTGCCCAGACCTTTCTGAGGCCATATGAGATGACAGGACCACAAGATGCTCAGGAGCAGCTTGGGACACATTTCACCTTCATCTCTTCTTGTCCAGCACAGTAAAGGCTCTGCGAGTGGGAAAAGGAGGTTTGCAGTGAGGCACAAGCAGGAGCCTCGGCTGACAAACACAGCACAGCTGTGTCATGGGGAAACAACCCTTCCCAGAGAGCTGTTATGTGCTGGAACACCAACACAGAGCAAATCATGGCTTTGACAGCAGGGGCAGAGGAAATGGAGTGGAAAGATCCGCAATCGCAATGCCGGCCCAGCAGTCCTGGCATGGCAATACAGCAGCAATAGCAATAAAATTCCAGAGAGTCCCCTTAGTTGCGTGGTACCATCTATTTCTACTCTTCCTTCCCTGCAGCCCTACTAAGAGTCCACAGGTACCCCAGTGTCAGGCTCCTTTCTTTGAATCATCTCACCAGTGCTGCTAATTGATCTCAGCACAGACAAATTGATCTCAGAAGGGGAGATTTTTTCCATCATGGCAATGCTTCAGCAGCAGACCACATAGTGTTTAATCAAACTACACTTATCATCTAAATATTTTAAGAAATCCCCCTAAGCTGCTCTCTACTCAAGTAAAAAGAAATCTGTTAAGAACATTAGAAATTCTTGGCTAAGGTCTAATAAGGTCCTCACACTAAGAATCATTTCTTCCTCTCTCTTCTTCCTTCCTCTAACAAAGTATTACCTGACTGTATGTCAAAGAAGGAAAAGCAAGAAGCCAAGCCAGGAACTGCAGTCAGAAACTTAAACCCTTCGCACCAAGTTCATCCACTCTCTGAAGGTGGAGATTCAGAATAGAGCGAGGAGCGGAGAGGACCTGTTTAGAAAAACAAATGTATTTTTCTAAAAATCAGGAGCTTCTGGGTAGCTGCTCTTCACTCTTAACCTCGGAGAATCAGACACAACAGCACTTCTCTGCGATAGTCTCATTTTTTAAATGCAAGGCTGCTCTCTGTAGGACTGGAGAAGCCCTGCTTGCTCTCTGCAACCTATTAAAGCCCTGTCAGACTGCAAATGGTGCCTTTCCAGTTATCAGCACCACATCTGGGAATTAAAAGCCAGTTTATGAAAAAAAGTAACAGTTTTTTCTGCATCCTAAGAAAGCAGTAGCTAGATTTCCCCCTTGACAGATGAAGCAGCTGCTCTACCCAATTTGGAGCCAGGACTATAAACAATTCTCCTACATGGGATGCTGATTATTTTTTTTCCTAATTGCTGGCTAGAGTTTTGTTCCATAATATGCAGCTATTTATATGAATTATACTAATTACAGCAAAGAAGAGCATATGACTTCAGAGTACTGGCACACCTGGCTCAGAGCAGGGACTGAGTGCTGTGCAAACGTCTCTCTGCTACAGGGAGAAAGGATCCACTGCCACACACTGGCATTTCAGGCCAATGTAGTTCCATTTCAGTAAATCAGCACATTTCTATTTGGGACTGCTTGTAACCAAGGCCAAGCTCTTCACTGCTGCTGGATCTGATAGGGCAAGTTGCCTGCCCAACTCACCTCACTGAAAACAAGCATAGCGACCTCCCCAGGAGCTGCTGGCTTCACCAATTCAATCTGCAGGCTTGACATGGAAAAATTAACTTTTTCAATGCATAAACTCAAGTCAAAAGATAATCTCCAGATCATCTCGTCCAGAGGAACTGGCTCTATTTCACAGTTGCTTCACTCAAACCTCATGGCACCATCACCTCCTGTACAGGCAACCTAAAGACAAACACACAGAGCACTTCAATTAACAGATCCTGCAATCAGTTTGGTAACCCTTCTGAAACATTATCACACATATTACCATGGATAAACCTTCAGTTTTGTCACTGGCAACTGTTCAGTCTCCATTCTGCATAGTTGTACATCAGCTCCCTAGGAAGAGGATAGTAAATTTTGGTCTAATGAAGAATATGAGCCAACAAAATCACACTTCTTAGCCAAAGAAACTAATACTTTAGAAACTGCTCTATTAAAATTCAGCTAATAAAACTTTCCTGGACTGCCTTGGAAGCAAGTGCCAAGAAGAAGAGCTCTTCAGTAATTCACAAGGCCAGAAACACAGAGATAGCCTAGACAAATTGCTAGCCAGGATCAATGTTAAGAAGTTCAAAGAATACTAAAAAATTGAACTTGAGCAGTCTTCCAAATACAAGTCCCAAATGTATGTCTATCACCATTAGACTTGCCAGGCAGCACCAAGTCCAGGAGAGAGGATGTTCCATGTCAATTTTCTTGCTACGCATTTAAAACACATTTCAATTCACTCTACTGTCCTTCCAACTACAATTATAAAATAAATCTCATGTAAACCGCACTGGGCTAAACCACATTCCTTCTGCTGCTTCTAAGGTGTGTCAGACCCAGGTTCTCCAGGTTGCTCAGACACTCGAGGCACACACATTTACTCAGAGCTGAGTCACCTTTCCCGATGTGGACTCCAGTGCTCCAGGAAAGCTGTTGGTTTATAGTGGACAAAAAAACCCCAAATGTGAACCAGTTGCATGTTAGAAGTAACAAAGTTCTATGACCCATCCTGAGGTTCATGACTCTGCTTCAACAGTCAGAACTCTGCCAACCTGGAGCTAATGCTTAACCTAAGAGATGTTGTCACATATGGCAATGCATGGAATCAGCAAGTGCATTACAACTGATGAATGTTATTTGTGTCGATATTTGCCAAAGGCTTAGTCCTATTATTTAAATAGTTTCATAAACAGCTCTATGATATTCTGTAAGTAACATTTTAACCAAGTCTATTTTCTAAAGCTTCTTTATCCAGTAAGGTGAGTTCTGCCTGTTAATTATATAAAACTGCCTTTCTTCAATAGTGCTCGCTAGCAAAGAACATCCATTGAATAATATTTTTAATTAAAAAAAAAAAAAAGAAAAAAAAAAAACCCAAGTCCACTGATTTTTTCCTGATGCTGCCTGTTGCTGGAAGTCAAGACAATAGCAAGAGAAGTGCTGACACCTACAGGGCGAGACATTTATCTGTCTAGAAACCTCTATCTAATTTAGTGCTACCACATCACTCACACTGTGCTGTACAATTAAACCTAAGACTTCAGAGCATAACAGGTAC
The DNA here is from genome assembly GCA_013396655.1 of Campylorhamphus procurvoides. Lineage (NCBI taxonomy): Eukaryota > Metazoa > Chordata > Aves > Passeriformes > Dendrocolaptidae > Campylorhamphus > Campylorhamphus procurvoides. The sequence continues at coordinate 216,754 of WBMV01001724.1, read as the reverse complement.
TTGACTGGATTTAATTTACAAATTATTGGAGAAATACCTCATGCACTTCTTCAATACTTTTTTTTATACACCTGGTGAGCATACAATCCAGGCCAAGTCATGCTGATTTTCTGAAGCTCAGAAAGATGAAAAAATAAGCCATGAGACTACTTTCGAATTCCAGTTCTACTTCCCACTACCCAGTCTCCTCACCCCCTTGGCATTTCTCATTTCTGTCTAGCTTCTACCACTTTTTTTTTTTTCTTTTGGTGGCGTGGTAGAGTAGGAATGGTCTCTGAGGACTTGTAATTTATGAGGTGTTTCCAGTTCTCTATTCTGCTAAGAGTGAACTCTAGGACATAACAGGTTGAACAGATACTTCCCCCTTCTCCCAACAGTTTTTCTAGACCATTATTCCCACCCTCCCCCATCATCAGTTTCTTCTCGTTTCCATTTCTTTCCCCCAGCTGAATATACTTAATAGAGCTGTTGTAAACTAACGCCTCCATCACTCTACTCACACAGAGATACTTTGAGTTCACTTCCGCACATCTCTGCAGAACCAAGGACAATAGGATGAGAAGGCGAGGAGCTCCCTGCAGCCCCACAGCCTGTGCTGCTGCTGAGGGCAGCGACTCAGGTTTGCACAGATGAGCTCACTGTGCCACATCGCTCTGCTCTGTGTGTGCAGGATGGAACCCCAGCTGTGCACATCCTTGCAGCTCCAGGAGGACACTGGAGGTTCCGTGCCCAGCCCAATTCCTACAGCCTGCCCTGTTCCAGCTCACCTGAAGATCCACTTCCAAAAGGCATCTTGTACCAAGTAGCTCCTAAGCAAATGATCCTGATTATAAAACTCATCCAAAGCCCTTTTCAAGAAGCATTAAGAAGCTTGGCTTTGTTCCAGAGGATTGGGGGGAGGACTAGCATTATCCTTAAGTGCAATAAAAGCAGAAACACTTCATCTGTCGTTCAAAAGGAGCCTTAAGCTCTATCAAGATGACAAAGCTAGAGACATGATTTGGGAATTTTCACGTGGAACAAATGGACTTGGGATAAAGGGGAAAGGGGAAAAAAGGATAAAACAGTAGTTACATACACATTCTCAAGAAAATCCAGGATAGTATAAAGGAAGATTTAAACACAAGGAGGAGACTATTACATTTCTTTCACCATCTTGGTCTGTATTTCTTTATTGTCTTCAGACTCACTGCAGTTATAGTAAAATGAATTTTCAGACTGGATTACTTCACATAAGATTTTGGACTCCTTTCTTGCAAATTTCCAGTCAAAAATGTCTGGCCAATGCAAACAGATAAGACACCACATGTGCAAGTGCCTTCAAATATCCAGTATCCAACACTACAAGTTTAGATTGTGACTGAAGAAGGTAGAGCATACACTATCCTCTGGTACTTTCCCTTTTCCTCAGAGGTTAAGTACGTGGGATGGAAAAGACTACACTAAAATAAAGGGCTTCCAGTGATGAAACTGCATCTCTGCAGAACTGCAGGAATACCAAGGAAAGATGCTTTGATAACGTCTGGTGGGCCTGAGCACTACGATGACAGAGTGACATTTTAGTGCTATTCCCAAGAATAAAACTACTGCATGAGAAGGATTCTGCACATGGTTTGACCTACACCACAGTTTATTTGTAAACATTCGTTACATGTGTCAATAATTTAACTGAACACAGACTTTTTACAATTCAATTTATAATATTAACAAGGTCACACCAGAAGCATACAACTGTATCTGGTTACAGTTGTACTTTAAAACTTTCAAAATACAAAACATTTGAAACACTGAACAAGAAAGTAAGGAAAATTTTGAAAACAATGAAGGAAAAGAAAAAATAATTGTGCAATAATAAGTCATGATCAAAAAAAACTGAAAACAAACATAACACATTTCCTAGCTGGCTCCTGAACATCTTCAGGTTCATATAACCATCTGGCTTCAACACTACTTGAGTTGTGCCAGAGCACAAAGCCAAGTTCTCTTCTGCAAACTAAAACTCTTGCTGAAACAAAAACTTAAAACAGGTTTACAATGTATAATGCATGTGATTTTTCCCACAGTCAATAAAACTACCTGAAGAAAAGAAATTGATTTAATTTGTCTTTATTTGCAATACAATATAAAATAGACTCTTTTGGTATGAAGACCTCTGAGATCTTTTGGGGTTTTACACCATTTTTAAAACAAAAGTCACATACTTTGAAGTCTCTTGACCATCCCAAGCACTGGTGCTGTAGTAGAGTTTCAGGTATTTCAGTGGACTTCTTTGGTTGCAATCTATTCAGTAAACTTCAGATATGCAGAAGATTTAAGCTCCTAAACTAGTATTGAAGCCCCTAAATTAGAGTGGCTTGAGTTCTAAAAAACTGCAACGTATCTGGAATTCTCACCAGAAGATTTATGGGTATTAAACAACTCTACTTTTATTTAGCAACTTTACTTTAGACAACCTAGTAACAAAGGGCATCCTTCACTTAGCAACACTGAAGAATATGCAGTGAGAACAGTAAGTTTTCATCTATTGTCAAACTTCCATACAACTTGCACTATCATCACTTTACATACTAGTATAGACAGTGCATGGCAAAATTTAATATAATCAGCAAACTAGCTCACCTACTGCAGCTTACTGTAGCACTTAAAGTAACATCTATAGTCCTGAAAGTGTAAGCCATCACCTAACTGCTTAATTCCTCTACCGTGCTAGGTATTGGCTTAATCTCCCTGTAATAGTTCTTACAGCAAATGTTTCCTCTGCCATTTCTATCAGACTGACATCCAATTCCTTTCTAATTTCATTAGGAAATAAGGCAACTTAAAAACTGCTATGGAGAATATGCATGTCCAGTACAAAAGTCATTGTAGTATAAATGATCAACTTTATATGGATAATGTCACTCTGTAATATATGCAGAATACTAAGTTCAGCTGTTGTTGATAAAATTCCAGAACAAAAGAGATGTAAGAAAACAGCACTGAGCAAACTGAAGTACTACAGATTTCCAGTTTTTTAGAGCACAAGTCCTAAGCTTACACTAGGAATGTACATAAAGCAAATGAAACAGAATGGAATTTTCACAGTTGTAACTGAAGTCACTGCATTATCCTATTGTGGTGCATGTGTCCTTTTCAAGCTTCTGTCCTGTTTTTTCTTACAACCATGCAGAACAGGATACAAACCCAAATGTTGCCATTTTTCTCCTTGCTGCTGTCCAGCATCATCTGTGTCACAGATCCTTGGTCCATTTGTATTGTAGGCTAGTAATGACAGGATGGTTAAGTCCCATTTTTAATTATCAATATTTAAAACAAGGCAGCTCTAGTAAATAAGGGAGTTGATAAAGTCTTAACATACTACATTTCTCGTTCTCCTCATATGCTAAATGGGACAGAATTTAAGTTGGCAAAAAGTTGTTAATACCTAATATAAACAAAGTAAAATCATGCTACATAAAATCATTCCCTACAAACAGAGCCAGAACATGATTTTAGATAAAACAGCTTATTGTTAATTTTTGTTATAATCAATAGCTAATGGTTCAAGGAACACAGATTCAGAGAAGTCTCTGGCTACATATCCTCTGCTGTTACCTTTCTTTGCTAATGACTGACATGAAAAATCAAGGGCTCTGTTCTTTCAAACGTTAATCAACAGGAAAGAACGAGTTATCTACCTTAAACTCAACTTGCGACAAAGGATTTTGCCCTCAAACAGAAATCATCACCAGCTTCAAATTACAGCAGAGGACTAACTCCCACATCTCAGACACTCCTGGTTTCATAGAAAGAGCAGGATGAATCCATTATCACTAAGAACCCTGCAGAGATGACCAGTTCAGACCTTCCACAATTCCGTACCACCATCAAATTCTGCCAGAGATGAAAGTGCACCACTCATCTTCAAAGTGGCCTTAGGTCATCAGCAAGACTTGGAGTCTGCATTAATTCCGTCTCCTCTTTCTATTGTACCAACTTGTCAAGAACCCACCATTAAGCTGAATTCAATAATTCTTAATGCCCCATATCACCATGATACTTTTTTTTTAATCAGTTGGTATCACTGAGCTTCCAGAGGAAGAGCCAAATCTCTTACCTTTATACAGAAAGATTTTCAGTAATACAGTACAAAACTAAACAGAATTTATGTCTGAGTAACGAACATAGAAAACTACTATTGCAACTTTGTGGTGACAGCATAGAAATTTAACAATCATCAGAAAGCCTAGAAAGGGCATGTTTAGTTATAAAAGAAAGATTGTCTCAAGATAAAAATAGTGCTGACAGCTAAAAAGCTCTCTGTTGCAGCAAGATATGCAGTAATGAGTAACAAGTTCTAGACGGTTTAAGTACTTCCCCAATACTGCAACACAACACATTTTTGTAACACTACTTTTACACGGGTTATGCTGCAGCAGCAGTACACTTCTTAGTGGTTGGCACTAGGAATTAACCATAATACAAGAAAGGCATTTAGTGATCAATGCACAAGAACCTCTATTTGACCTGTTCCTTAGGTGTGGTTGAATAAAACTGAGGAAGGGGTCCATCCATTCCATTCAGATAATACACCCTCCTTGAACATGAGGTTCTTGGCAGGAAGAGGAACACCCATGTCTGCAGAAATCGGCTGCAAAAGTGAACTTGACGAACCAGCATCATGGAGCTGATCCAGTGCTGAAATACCTTCCTAAAAGCAAAAGCAAGACAACCATGTCTTACAAACAAATGAAGAACTTAACAGGAAGAATATAACAGGCTAATCTACTCTGCAAATACACTTAAAGTTTCTCAAGTGTGTTACTTTAATCAAATAAATACCAAATAATTATAGAAGTAAAGACAGAATAAACAACATTAAATAAGCATACAGTTGCCTCAGCTGCATCTGTGTGTGCATTATTTGGCTTCCAAGAAACCTTGAGGGAAGCCTGAGCCTCAAAAAGTAAGACCTTGTAAAATTTAAGGGAAAGCTCTAAAATCTTCAGAACATCTAGTATACTGCTATTTACCCCACACTGTGCTAAGATGTACACATGTATTTGGAGGCAATGACTTGATCATGCACTGAGAGGTATGACTTCCCAGAAGTTTGGTTTTTTCATCTTAAAACTCACTTCAGAACCAGTTTTTTTCCTAAGGAAACACATTAACTTGAGAGGGAGATAAAATCTGATTAGCATCTCCCTGCTGTGCAGTAAATCTCTCTAAAATATCCAAGAACCCACCAAATAGCCAGCAGAGCAGGGTGTGTTACAGCTGGAAGAGAGAAGGGCAATTTTTCTGTGCAAGTCCCATAAAAAACAAAAACTAATGAGTTGAGACAAGTATTAAATTAGGCTAGAAAAGGGACAGCGAAGTACTTGCTTTTTGCTGCCAGCAGCATTTGGGGTTGATAGCGCTCTTTAATACAGTTACCATTTAAAGAAAAGGCAAATAAAACAAACCATGTTTCTGTATACCCAAGAAAGGCAAGTCAGAGGGCAGAAAGGGATTACAGACCACACAGAAGAATTAACATCTGGATTATTGCTCCTTACCTGGAATGAATGAACAAAATTAAGGACCTGAAGAGAGAGCTTTCTACTGGAATGTAAGAGTTTTTGAAGGCTGTAAAAAAAACAAAAGAAAAGAAGCTATATTCAAGGTGCACTAATTTCTACTGAAGTATCCTCAAAGTATCTTGATCACAACTCTAGTATGACCTAACGTGGTGTGACAAAGTTAAAAGCTCTCACACAAAAGGCTTGGTAATAGTGTCATCACTAAACAGGCACTCAACTCATCCACTCTTGAATCTAGTTGGGTAAATGCTATTTTCCCGAGCGTTTACACTGCATAAAGAGAAACTACTGCAATTAAAAAATACTATTTGACACTAGATATTAATATATTAGACTTTATCATGCCTAATTCTTACATAGGACAGTCTGGCAACATGATTTTTAAGAAGCAGATTAGTGACACGCTGTTAAAAAGTAAGTCAACTACTACAATAAAATCCCTCAGCCATATTTCCAAGCAGCCTCATTTTTGGTCTCCAGAACCATGCCTTAGGGAAAAAAACAACAAAAACAAAACTAAAAACACCTGAACCCACAAAAATAGTTTAAAAAAAAGGAAAAAAGAAACGCAAAAATCCCACTGCTGAAAGTAATAAAAAGGTGCAGTAAAAAGCATTAGGTAGCTTGATCATAAGCCATGACTAAATTTATCATATATGATACCAGTACTTAAAAATTTCTGCAAGAGCTAAATGCATTTTGCATCAAAGCATTAACAAGCAAGCTTTCCTCCCCCACTTCAGACACTTACGAGGAGGGAAAGAAAGCCTGCACTAGGCTAGGAAGGGAAAATGAGTAGGAAGGCACCCAAATTCATTTTTTTCCTGATCTGCTCATAGACAGTTTACAACAAAGAATTTTTGTCTAACCGAAAACTATAAAAAAGCTTTATCTTAATCTCACCACAACTAAGGACTAGCTCTACATATTTATGAGACAAAACCCAACCCCCTTACATACTAGAATTAGGTAGTCTATGAAACACAGCTGAGTTCTGCTTTATAGTCATTAAGTTGTACGTATCCCTTTTTTGCAGAATCTCCAAACATAACACCCACCTGTTAAACCTGCAGCTGATAAATAACAGCTCACCTTTCTTTTCTACATAATCCATGAGTGGCAATTTTTCTGCAGACCTTCTGATTCAACTCAGAGCTGAAAAGTGGAATGCCAAAGCATAATTCCAGGGGCACCCATTCCAGTTCATTTGTAGGTACTAGAGAAAGAAAAACATGAGATAACCAAACTGTAAGAAAAAGAAAGCAAGAATGTTGATCCCAGAGTCAGCTATCTTACATCAGGATCCACTAGACAGTTCATACTTTTTTAAGACAGCGCATTTCCTGAACTGCTCAAATATTTAAGGGAATCTAAAAATGACGTTAGCATTGCACTTGTCCCAGACAATAATCAAACAACCAGACTGAAAATGTTTAGTACAAGCCATTTGTCATGTTTTACCTTCAAGGCTTTGCTTGACTGCAGGATCCATTGAGGTTTCTTCTATTACCATCTCAAATGACTCTGTGCTTCCATTTACATCAGATCCTGATGCTAATTCAGCATCTCCTAAGGAAAAGTAATTTTTACATAAACATGTACATGAATATAAGTTTAGCTACCTTTGCCCAAGGACTATACATCCATAAAACTGAGGAAGGGAAATGGAGAAACATAGGGCCTGATTCATTTCAGGACTAAAGAGTTATTTAGGGATCCTTAACACTTAGGAAAGATTATGTTCTGGCATATAAAAATGACACAACTTATTTTTAGTGTTTAAAGAGTATTCTTTTCTTATGTTGACTGTTCTAGTTCAATGATTTTTCAGTCTGTATTTGGCATTTCTGAGCTGGTCTCAAAGAAGAATTACGAAGTAAGCCTAGTGCCAATAGATTTACACTGAAAATGGTTTCCTATCTGTGTTGGGATAGTATCTGGCAGAGTTACAAATCAAAGAATTTAATCCTTTGTTCACCTTTGCTCAAGTGATTGTATGTGAAATTAAGGGGACACAAAGAAGAAATTTTTGGTAACCAACCTCTTCCATCAGAAGCATCACTCAGCTTTCGGTTAGCATGTTGACTTGAAGGATTCAACATTGTGACATAGCCACAAAAATGCTGCAAGTCCACTTTGTTTCTCAGTATTTTTAAAGCTGTATGAATGCCCATGTTCACACGAGAGAAGTCTAGCAGGAAACAAAACATATTGCAGCTTACGTTAAAAGAAGCCTCCCCCATCACCATGTAGTTCATCTCTAAGCCAGGTTACGTTTTCTATTTGGATTTTTCTCTCCTGTAATGCTCCATCTAAGTGATCACAGTGTTAGACCTAGAATAATGCCAAGGGCTAAGTGGTATTTTATCCTACAGTAATAGAGCAGAGAAGAAAGAAAAATACAAACAGAAGACGAGATCTCTCTTGTACACAGACACATTCAGACAACAGAGATGGCAAGGTTCAACTAAGAATCAGGTGTCCAGCTCTTTCAGCGCCAGAGTCTTTTAAGGTAAATTCAATGCAAGATACGTGTTTTGCATATCTGAAATACTGAAGAATAAGAATACAGTATTAGAAGTTAACAAGGAGTTTCAACACTGAGCTGTTCATGTCAGACCTTAAGTGATTCTAGCCAGGATTTCTTCCAACTTGATGGTAGATGAGAAAATGGACATGTCAGAGAGAGCAAGTATAAAAGTAACTAATTTTGGACCTCATAAAAACTAAATTAGCAAGTTAGAAAAAAATCTGGGATAACTAGAACTGAAGTTAAGTGATCGCTTAAATGATTTTAGATTTTGTATCTGGAAATTCATACTTTTATGACATCTCTCATCTGGGGAGGTTATGGCTTCAGCTACACAAAACTTCTGTCCTACTCATCAAGGAGTACTGAGAACATGTTAATTCCTGCCTTTCCAAATCAGTTGAGGTAGGCAGACTTTGAAGGAATAGATTTTGCAAGTAAAGCACATCCTGGAGAAAAAAAACCTCCATAATTATTGCTGGTGCTAATAAGCAAGATAAATTTATTCAGTTTCAGTCTCACCTGTTTTACAGCTAAGAAATGCTGAATGTAATATAAAGATTTATTTATGCATTTAATAAATATGCTAGTTAATAACCAAGTAGGCACAAAGAAAGATTTAGAGGTGTTTGAGGAAGTTACTTATTTACATCCGTCTTAGGAGAGAACAGAGATCAGAAAACACATCCTAGTTAGGTCAGAGAAGATAGAAAGCAGAAGGTATCTCTAAGCTCAGAACAGACTCAACCATTTCCATTTTCTCATCTGCAAATTCAACAAAATTCATATTAAAAGGATTATTGCAACCTTACTGTACAAGGTAACGTGCAACAGATGGGTAACGTGGTGTAGAAATTGCATTAAAGATAATTGGTTACCTCCCTGTTGCTCAGCTTCATCAAAAGGGAAAGGTATGTGCATTGTTTCTCCCATTCCGTGCATGCCATGCCCCTGAACATCAAGAAATTAAATTAGGAACAGTGAAGTTACACTTCAATGGAGAGAGCAAATTTTCTCTCCAATTACAGGTTATAGAAGCATTTCACAAAGGCTGAGCATTTCTGGAGCAAAACTGAGTTTCCACCCCCACATACAGAATATTTTTAAGCAGTCACAGGCTGCTTATGAGTTGGCCTTTGAGAATGTGTAATTTTATGTTTGTTACAGTATTAAACATCTATTTATTTCAATTATTAATTCTGAGAGTTTGACTGAACCAATGAAAATGAAGTTACTTTGCTTCTCCCAAATAGAAAAAAACCAATCTATTCTGCTGCTTGTGATAAATAGCATATTTTGCTCACATTTTACTGTAAGAGCAAAACACCAAGCACTCTGAAAAAGTGCATTTTTGGAGTAACAGCTCATACTAACAGTTACCTCATCTCACTGCTGTCTAAAAAGCTTGTGGGCCCTTCACTTTCATTCCAGTTTCCTATCTTCCCCACTTAAAACCAGCAAAACTCTATTATGCTTGCCCATAATACAACAGAACATACATAATGTACATTCAGTTCAAACCCCACCTCATAACCACCACTAAATCACAGTAGCACTGGCTACAAAAGTTAAACATATCTTTCAGCCCTTGACAAAAGTGTCACTCTCCGACACTGTTAATCTCGTCGACTATATTAACAGCTCAACTTAAAAAATTGTGCAAGTTCTCATCATTTATACAGAGCACTCTGTACCTGAATTAGAACAGCAGAATGTGTTAAAGCATCATTCAACATCGTGAGCACATTTGAAGTAGGAACTACTCCTGGGTCATGACCCCAAGATGTTACTAGTAAGCGATCATAACCCTGAAAGAGAAAATTAGGAGTATTTATAGTAGCACTGAACTATCTAAGCACATAAATTGAAATGCTAGAGTTAGGTGTACTGTTACAACTCAGAAGTTATCAAAGGTAACTACAGCTCTACAGTGTACTTGGCAGCAAGGATCACTTGCTCATATTCCTGGTAAAGACAGAAGTTTGCCAACCTCAAAGATAAGATGCTATTTTGAACAGGAAATCTACGTCACCAATTCCTGTAGAATTAGGTAGCCATTACAGCAGTCCTCCTGGCAAATAGGAAATTAAAGTAATCCCACATAAATTTAAAAGCAAAATATAAGATGGATAAACTACCACTATCAGCAGAGAACAAGGATTTCTCAATCCCTAAAATACCTATCCAAAGGTGGTGTGGGGAATACGATGACAACACCACTAAGTAATTTCCTAGTTTCTCAGTTTTCAAGATTGAATTCCACTGCAACTCCATAAGATTTCCAGAAACATCTTGACAATTCCCCAAGAAAATGACACTACAAAACAGCAGCAGTCATATATGCATGTAAAGGGGAAAAAAAAGTCCATTAAGTTTGTGATAGTGCAGAACGTGAGATCATTCAGTTCAAGAAAACCTGTCCTATCAGCACATCAAGATTCATGCAGTATTCAAGTTTACTAGGATACCACACCGAATGCTTTTTACTAAAAGAAGTGCACATTTACTGGTATTTTTCAACTAATGAGACACTAGGGTTTTAATCACCAATGGCCTTACAAAATGCCTTCTTCTATACAAGACTTGATTCACTTAATTGTGTTATCTTACAGTAAATCTTAGAGGCGTTTACAAAGTTTTTCAAATCGTAAAGGGAAGGGACACATGAAAGGTCTGAGGAATGCAAAGTGCATCTACAAATCCTAGTGTTAGAGACAACTGCCGATGTAGCTACACCAAAGAATGTACTCCCCTCTCTGAAGGCCTCTGTACCATTGTAATGCATTTAGCACCTCAAGTATCTACTCAGAATGATGAGATGAAAACTGCAGAGGCCTCTCTGCAATCATGAACTTGAAGAATATTATTTTTCAAATTTCATTGTAAGCAGCAATACCCAAACACTGTTAAATGTCTATGGCATTTCAAATCAAAGTCAACAGATACAATGATTTTTTGATTCAGACAAGTTTAAAAATTGTCATGGCCCCTTCCACCTACATTTGTCTAGTACACAGAATACCAGCAGTACTCCTCTGTGGCACATTTGCCCATATTCACATATCAGAGACAGAATGGGACAAGGCAGCATCTGAAGTCTTTCAGGCATAAAGGTGATCACCTGTGCTGCCTTGTGGGACTCCTTATCAAAGCACTGTATTGGTGTTAAAAAGTTAAGTGGATTCAAGACCGGAAGGAATTTGAGAGATCAACTGATCACTGCAGAGACAACAGTTCAAGTCACAATCTCTGCGTACACAGAATCCCATACAGCTCAGGAAGTTCCAGATTAGAACATGTGGGAGAGTGGGAAGGTCTTAAGAGGAAGTATTATATACTGCACTGCTTCCTCCTACTTCCAGATACTGCTAGAGACAGGCTACAGGGCTAGGAAGAGCTTTCTTCCAACCTACTGCAACCTTTATTAAATTATGCTGTCATTTAAACTGCAGGGAGAATTACAGCCTAGGACTTCAAAGTCTTCATCACAGATTTGGATAAACTGAAAGGGATTGTTTTAGCCATCTGCTAAACCAGGCAAAAGTATATGCAGAAATGCCCTCTCTTGCGTGATACTAGAATAAGTGCAATATACACTAGGTCTCTGTTTCACACAGCTTTTCTACATCTTTGTAATATACTCTAGGGATGGACTAACAAACTTAAATTCAAGACTGCTGTACTACATTCTACACTAAAATTGAAAGAAGTGGCATCAAATATACTGGAGCCACATTCTGACAAAGGGAGAACCATAAGTAGCATTCTTTTTTCAAAATCTTGAAAGAAAACAAATCAAGATGCTACATAAAACTTGCTCCTAAAAAAGGACCATCATCCGCAATGAACTGTATCTCTGACTTCAACTGTTATCCCTAAATAGCATACAGTGTATCTTTGAAACATTTGGAGAAGGGAGGGAGAATAAATTCATGCACAGACTACCTGAAAAACGTCTGGAAGTTTTCGAAGGCGTGTTCCTTTAGAGAGCAACAGGGAGGGTGGTCCTTGTCCAGTTATGTGATAAATATAGAGTTTAAACCAAACTGAACTGACTTCTGGTATTGCAGGTCCAATATGCTGAAGAGGTATGATTCCAGAAATTAGAAATAACTTAATATTCAACCATCATACATACAGATATCATTGAGAATCAAGCTTTAAAGAAATATAAATCCAGTTTTTTCAGCACTGGACTCTACTGATGATATTCAAAGGTATTTAGTGAATAAAAGACTCATCACAGAAAGGTGATAATAAGGTATTTTCTATGAATCTAAATTCAAGAATAAAATATCCATTGTTGACTCTACTTGAAGAGATAAACTGCTCATAAATTAAACAAACTTAATTCACTAAGTATTCACATTTTTCCTCAACATTTTTTTTAGATTAATTACAATAATATTCTACATGCCAATAATTGTGACACTTTAAAAGGGGCATCTAACGAATGTATCCAAAACAAAGCTGTTAAGAAGACACGTTATAAGATGGTGGGGGAAATCCCCCAGTATTTTTTCACCTGGGGTGTGCAGCTGCTAATAGGTCGAATTTCATTGGTGAGTGGTGCCATGGACACCAGCAGAGTATAGTTTTTGTTGAGAACTCTGCTGCAGGTAGCTGGATCCAAACCGAGCAAACTCTCACATCGTAACAGGTCCAAGGGGAACCCTATGTTCAAGATGTAAGACTCTTAAATTATCACTTAAAATGGAACACACAACACAAAATATGATTTCAGATTTTCCATTCTCCCCTGCTGAACTGTAAATACAGTATTTTCCACAATGAAGTTTTAAATAAATGGGGGGGATTTAAATAAATCTGTACATAATTTTAGAAATTCCAGGCATACAGGGTTGTCTGACACTGAACTATAGCTTCTTCCTTTCCAACTAACTGACCCCAGGAAAGAAGCAGAGATACTGAGGAAGTTAGCTAAGATTTAAAAAAATAAAAGAAATAAAAATTTGCCCCATTAGAATACATACCCTTTCATGACTTGAAAAATGTTTCTTTGACAGAGTATCTGTGATTAAACTATGACTTCCCTATATGGGTTCCAGAATCACGTGATTTGAAACCAATCTCTTTCTGAAGTTCAGCTTGTCTTGCTATCATTACACTTTAACCTGTTGCTCTGATGTTAAATTCAATCCTTGGCCACCAAATCTATCATTTAACAGGCAAACCCAGGAACACAGGTTCAAAGGATAATGACAAAATGATGCTTTGGTTTCAAAATCTTTTTTAAACAAGTAGAATACAAACTGCTTTCTAGAACAGCAGCACAGAGAGAGAGCTGACTCCATGGCAGGCCAATAAAAAAACTTAAAAGGATGTCCAAAACTGCCCCCAGTACCATTATTTGATTGGTCAGGCTGTACAGCTTGTGCCCCCAGGTCTTTGTTATGCCGCAAAAACAGTATCGTGTTTCTCAGTGTAAGTGCATGATCGAAGTACCGCTGTGCTTCCCCTTCACCTGTGCTTTGAACCTAAACAGCAAACAAAATAAATACACGGTGGCAGGTTGTTTACATAAACATCCATTACACAAAAGGAAACATGAACAAATTAGCATTTTAAAACTTCGTAATTGAGTAGCAATCCTGCAGCTTCTATGCAAAGGTGATCTACATCAACTGTTAAATGAAAGGCAAATGTTGGCCATGCAGGTGGAACGGACGAAAAGTACACGAAGGCAACTCTATAAATCAGAACTATGACTCAGTCTTTAGCCAAGAAGGTCTAAGTGTCCAGTCAACCTGACTGGTATAAAACGCTACAGCACTTAACAGCAGTCCTTCTACATCATTCTACAGTTGTCCTTCCAGAAAGATCTTTAAAGGTGGGTAGCATAAACATTCCAGCACATAATGGTCAAATTTCCCTACAAAAAGGATGTGCAGACTTTCAGAAACATTAACACCTTATTAAAAGGTAAGAGACATACACTGAACAAGCCCCAATGCAGGTGTGTGTACACAGACTTGGGCAAATGTAATTCATGAATTCACTTTGCTCACCAGATGCACCACACTCATATACATGTATGGTGTGTCCTTGAAAGTCACTAGAGGTATAAATGCAGTGAATATCAGTATGATAAGGTGCTTGTTCTTATTGCTAGATAAGCAGTTTTAAACAATGAAAATACTGGGAGGGGAGACAGTTGGCCCCTTTAACACTTCAAGGCTGAAAAAGCATTTTGCCAAACATGTGACAAATTACCTTTTCTAGCTCCACCAAGAAGCTGTCAAGACTCTCATCTGACAATTTTCCAACTTCAAACATAGTGACTGCATGACTTTTCAAGTTCTGGAACAACAAAACAAAACTGTCTTAATTCTTTGAGAACAGAGTGGGCAAGTAAAAGTTTAATTAAACAAAATCACTCCTTAACAAACAATACGAAAGTTTTTAAAAATATTTACAGCTGTATTACATTGATGTCAAAGTAATTTAAAGCTCTAGATATTTATTTTTGGCATAATACATCGAACAGTTTTGACATACTGGTGAAAGATTTCCCATCATTAAAAAGGCAGTGAGAGTAGAATCAAACAGGAAGGCAATGCGCTTTGTGTGTCCACTAGACAGGTTCAGGCTGCTCACACTGGCTGTTTCAGCTAATGGAAAACAAAAAGAAAGCAGATGATCATATTTGTTTTACTTAAAAATAATATCATCGTGTTTAAGTGAAATCTAATAAAAAAAATAAAAAGAAAAAGGTTAGTTATTGCCACACCAAGTAAAACAGAAATCCATTATTAAACTACTGATTTACTTAATTCAGAAGTTGGTATTTTTGAAAGAACTTGAAACCAAGTAGACACTGCCTTCTCCACTGAATATTCCATATGAGGAAAGAATCTACATAATCTGTATTTCACTTGTTTCTACATCCCTTAGCAGCCTATGCCACTCTAGAAATATAAAAATAATTGATCCTAATGTATTAAAATTACTGTTAGTGCTAACCTGGATCATCTTGACTGTTGGTATCTGTATCTGTGGCTGATGACACAGCTTCCTGTACAGGACTTCTGTTTTCCCCACTGTCCCATGAAAGCAGCATCTTTTGAGGATCCAAAGTGCTCCTATTAATATGAATTAAAATCCACATCTATCGACCACTGTAGCACCATAGAAGTATTTCTGCCTTCCAGTTCTGGTAGTCCATGCACAGGCATACCCAGTACATGCCTGTCAATACTTCAAAGCCCTAAACCAGCCAAGATTGACATCCCTGAGGGTTCTGCTTTAGCTTTGCTGAAAGGTTTATGGAGGGGTTCAAAATATCAGGTTTTGAAAAATCAACCATCGATGAATAAGAATCCGATGGAACAAACCTAATCCACTTTGTTCTCTCAGTCTGCATAAGCATTAAAGAAAACAGGCAAAGCAGTCATTTTAAAGGGCTTAGCAGATAGTGAACTAAAAGCACACCAAAAAAAGTACATGAACTTACAGGCTAAATTACCGGTCCTTATTCTCAGATTAACACGAGGTTCAAGAATTCTTGTCATTATATGTATTAGAAAGCCAAGTGAGATTTGCTATTGCAGAAGTCAAAGAAAGCAAGCAATAGCCTTTCAATCAGATTTTCATTCTAAGTTTTCCCTTCCATGAGAAAAATAAGCCTTGTGAAGGAGTGAAGACACTTACTTCAGCCTGTTTACTGAAGGAACATTCTTCCACGACGGATGAAGATTATCCAGGTTTATTACTTGGCCTTTTTTATGAGCAAAGCCTAACCGACAATACATGGACACAGCATTCTGAAGAAACACACACACATAAGGAACTGTTGTATGAAACCAGGCTGCAAGACAGTGAACTTTCTATACTGAGTTCAACAGATACATTATACACACATACCTTTACTAAAGATAAGTCAATCTCTAATACGTTTGCGAGCTAAAAAGGAAAAAAAAAAGACCAGTCAGCAATACAGTATTAACAACACAGAGTAATTCATCGTTTGTGGGATTTGGCATCCTCTGTGCATTTTCTTTATTTTTAAACCCAGCCTGTACTGGTAGGAACAATTTTGTCTGCATTGAAATGATGAAAAAAGAGGATGAAATCTTCTAATTGTCCCACCTGAAAGCATGCCAAAGAAATATGAGGCTATCCTCCACTGTGTAATTTCTAGGCTAATCATGCATATCATTTCTAGGTTAGTTGCGTGTATCAGAAGACATGCAAAGAGGAAAACAAATCCTGGATATATTTAATGGGTATTTTTCAGAAGTTTATTAACCATATTTTGAGAAGATCTTATAAAAACATATTTCTCATACTAAACTACCCTTTTGCAAAAGTTACATTCCTACATTAAGCCAACATCCTGTATGCTTTCACTGCCAAAGAAAAAAATAGCTCAATTTAATTTCACACTAGCAAAACAGACTGTGTTCCAGTTCCAGCCTGTATAAAAGTCAACTTTAGTCACCTCTGTATAAATTCATTCCAGCTGATGGAGTTGTTTTACTGAATTGAAGGTACTCCTTCAAGCCTTAAGTACTATAAAAGCTACAGGTTGAATCTTAAGCTTGGCAATATCTCTAAATAAAATGACTTCATAACAATCCATATCTTTGTCTTAAGTACTTAGAGCAGTGTGCTTTAGGCCCATTTTCAAGTATTCCTACATCCCTGACACAGGTTAAGTTTTACTTACCTCTGCCACATTAGTGTGTTCATCTATTGAAACAAATATCTTGTACAGGAGTGTTTCGAAGTAATCACCTTGCACTCTGTTCATCACAAAACCTTCAAGTGGTGGCACTGAAAGAAGAATTACTTTCAAAATTACAATTTGGCAACTTACTTTATTAAACTGAAACTGCATTAAAATGGAAAAATAAGTTTACACTTCTTTAATTTTCATGATACCTGCAATTTTGAGAATTTCCCAGGCACAAATAATAAAAGATAGCATCTGCTACTATTAAAATTCTCACCTTTCTTAAGAAAAGTAGTGCTTGTTAACATGTTTTCTTAAAAAACTAGAGCCACTCTACCTTGCACCATAGCCTTGCACTCTCCAGCTCATCAGCTACAGATAATTTCCAGTGTCAAGCCCATAAAATGACTTTGGAATGTGGACAGATATTAAATCATGCCTGTGCTTGGAGTAGGACACAAAAACACCACCCCACCCACACAATCCAGAACTGACACTTCCAAAGTGATTATCTAAGCAGTAAGTCTCTTGTATTTAGAGGACTTACTTAAATGATCTCTACTACAGCAATGACAGGTACTTCTGCATGACTAGGTTCCAAACAATTTATGTCTTTGCAGATCATACTGAATTTGGAAATCCCCAAGACCTATCACAGCATAACGAGTTTGTTCAAAGGGCAGCCATATGCTGTGCTAGTTTAAGCTCCTACATAGTCTCCAGACACACTCCATGACTAATTGAGGTGACAAGACCAATGAAGAATAGAACTGGTAGTTATTAAAACATTGGATCTGTCAGGAGAGAAGTCTTTTTGGTACTACAATTCTCCGTGCTATTCTTCCATTTCATTACAAACTTATAGAAGGGTACTTATTAATTCATGCCATGACTGCTGTAAAAGAATCTCATCTTACCCAACTATGTGTTCAACATAACTTAAAAAATTCAGGGTGAAAAAAATCCTATTATACAACAAAAACAATGATGAAAACATTTAGTCAAGAAAAGGTTTCATAGCTCAAATATTTTGTTTCAGCACACTCATGCACACAGATAAGCAGCTTCCAAGACAGAGAACTACAGGATAACTGAAAGGAAACTGAGAAAACATAATAGTCATGAAATATTTACCTACCTGCTATACAGCTGTCATCAGATATTGGTACATCAAGGTAAATAAATCCTTTGTTATACAAACCTTTATAAATAAAAGGACATAATTTTAGGGGGGGGGGGGACAGAAATTTCCAGACTACTGAAGATGTAAAGTACACTTCCCCTTCAGCAGATTCAGGTTTTAAAGTAATTTTTTCCTAATAACCTCCACAGAAGAATATTTTTTACAATGAATGGATCAATAAACCACACCTAACATACTAAGCAGGTGTCACTATAAACCTGAGTTCCTCACTCACAGCCCAAACTCTGAAAGTACTTTCAGGACAGCACAGCAAAATGACCACAGATCAAAGCAGCTCCAATTGACAAACATGAGTTGTTCTCTGCCTAAATGTTAACTTGGTTTTCACCATCATCACGGTGCTGTCAAGAACTGGGGTTTTTATCCTGAATTAGCTTTGTCAGCTGAGGATGCTGGCTACATTTGGCTACTCAGGCCAGGACACACACATTTGGTAGCAAGGGTACAAACTAAACCACATCAGTTCTCATGGTCCGCACATGTCCCTGCCATACATTGTCACAGAAAGTCTTGCTTATACAACTGCACAAGTAAATTC
This sequence comes from Campylorhamphus procurvoides, assembly GCA_013396655.1. NCBI lineage: Eukaryota > Metazoa > Chordata > Aves > Passeriformes > Dendrocolaptidae > Campylorhamphus > Campylorhamphus procurvoides. The sequence goes on along the minus strand of WBMV01001724.1, from coordinate 198,223 downwards.
TGGTGCATTTCGGCACAAGGCATCAGCAAAGCTGCAGCAGATAAAGACAGACATTGCAAACAAGGACAAAAATATAGTAAAGACTTATATTACACTTTCTCCACTTGAAACTGATTTGAGCACTAAGCATCTCATCTGAGTTCTGCATTATAAGCCAGTGAGAAGTTTTTTAAGGAAGGGAAAAAATTACAGCAACAGTTACCTTTAGAGTCTAAGTTTTGTAGCAGCTATCATAGAATCATAGAACATGCTGAGTTGGAAGGGATCCATGCGGATCACTGAGTCCAACTTGCAGCCCTGCACCCCAAGAATCACACCATGTGCCTGAGAGCATTGTTCAAATGCTTCTTGAAAATGAGCTATACTTTAATGGTAAAGCATAAAGCCAAATTACACAGTATAAGTAAGCCAAATTTATAGTCTGTAGTTCCTTTGGTGTTACCCAAGGTCAATCCATCTATACCACAATCATTACTCTGGGGATGAGGTGTGTCAACAACCCTCAGGTGAAGTGTTACTGAACACCTGAAGTAGAATTGTCAGGATATTTCATATACACGGAGCTCAGCCCAGCTACAGAATGTGCCTATACATCTATAGCATATCTAGTTAAATTACTACTCTCAATCAGATCTTAAATAAAGATCTTAAATAAAATGTCTGCATGAACCCATCAACTAACCTGAATTCATGTCAGCTATGCAAAATGATGTGTATCAACAAACCAGTTTCAATGGATCAGGATGACATTACAAGTCATCAAAATGCTAAGGATGCTTTATACGCTCTCCTTCACCTTCAGCTCTCATAGTTGATACATCCTTACTTAGATACCTGAAATGTATTGGTGGCATTGTAGTTTGGACTAAATAGTCATCTTTCCCCATAAAATACAATCCTTTTTGCAGTCCCATTATGTTAATTGTCTGTAAATCCCTTTTCCATACTTTAGATCCTGCTAAACCTACTAAACCTGAGCAGTAACCCCGTCCACAATCACCAGGCCATATATAAAGATTACAAACTGATTTGGGGATTCAAATTTTCTTAAACCCTATACTGTTTCAGATACTCCAGAACACAAATTTCAGCTATCTCACTTTTTTTTTTTAAGTTGTTTTGTTCTGCACAGTAACAGGCAGTAAAATTCTGCCTTGATTTCTTATAAAAACCTACAGCACAGGTTTGAGTGCTTGCAGTAAGCCAGGCACTTACAGGCACACTTTTCAAGTAGAATTTTGTCAGTGAATTTTGTACTCCCTTGCCTAATATAATTTGTCTATAGCTATTTCTTGTTATACTGAAATGGGAAGGCGTATGCGTATCATTTTTCAGTAACAGTTGCAGACTTCTGAGAAACAGGACAGCCTCCTAGATTTAAGCTGCATTTCCAGGGTGTTAAAACAGTAGAAAAATCACAAAGACTTTCCTTTGAAAAGCAAGGGTGCAGTTTAAGCACCCTGGATTACCAATTCTGACATTTTAATTTTAGTTTCTCTTTATCATCTACATCCCCTTCCCCCACAACCCCGACAGCTTCCAATAAAAGAATTTGTTGACTCACAACAATAACAGAGCAACAGCTGCTAACTGCTCACCATTAAAACATTTACAAGATCTAGACCTCAGTCTGTACAAGCTCTTGAGTGTCCTCCTTCAACTCTTCTTTTGCTTCAGCTTTCTACATTCCCTTTTATTCCTAGTTTTCAGACACTACTCTCAGAAATTACTAAACAAGATCTAAAACTAGAAAAGGAATGTTCATTAAAAACTTACTGTGAACTACATTGAAGTCTAATGAACCAGCAAGCTGAGGACCTGAATCAATTATCTTATCAATAGCAGACTTCTCTGATGTAGTACAAATCTAGGTAAAAGAAATCAAATTAGTCTTCTGCAGAAATTAGTCTATGCAACTTTTTTAATATCACTCAAAAAACCTCAAACACTTCTGCCTCAAATCAGTCTTAAGTAATGTAAGAACACAGGAAGTAACCCAGGGCCTTAACCAAAATATTTGGACTGAAAAATTCACTGCAATTTCTGTTAAAGTCTTAATTTTTTTTAGCTTGGCCCTAAACAAAATTATTCATGCACTAAGAACACTAATTAATTGCACAAGAATTTGGCAAATGAAGTCCGTGGTATAATAGGTTTGCTCTTTAAAACTTCCAAACTGAGTGTTCAGTCACACAAATGGACTAATTCTAGAACAAGGGCCAGTGCTCCAGGTTAACTACCATGGAACGTCAGAACTTAAGTAGCCACTGCCTAAGATATTCCAAATAGTAGCCAAAAAAGAGATTCCACCACTGCTTCAAATATGCTCTAATCTAAACAAAACACTTCTAGAGAACGAAATCAATCCAGTTCAAATGACTAGCTGACTGTAAAAAGAAGACTGTGAGAATGAAAACAGAATGAGGATGAAACATTAGGTCATCTCCTAAGTTTTCCATGTGCAAACAATGAAAAACTAAGCAGACACAAGAGTAGAAACAATGAAAAAATGCGTCAAATAAATCCACTGCTATTCTGATTCTAATTATAGTGAAAATTCAGTCAAAGCTGACCTGTCAGGGCTCAAATATGAAATTTAAGAAAATATATTTTGTTGCTTGTTCCCTACAAATTATATGATCACACACGTTAGTTGCCACAGATTGGCTGATGCACAACTACCTCAGCATTGCACATAGTGCAACAAGTACAAATGACAAGAGGGTAGAATATGTCAAATAAAACACCACAATCTCCCATACTTCCAATCTCTACTCCCATAAGAGACTTGATATAAATCTGCAACATAATCTTTGTGTACTCCACGCAAAAGGAAGATCCTGTTTTCAGGGACTATCAGTATTCAACCAAAGTTAGAGATGCAATCCAAACGCCAATACCTTGATGTCATCCTCAGTGATGTAGCCAGCCTGCACAACCCACCACGCTTCTATAGCAATCTCCACAGGCTTCATGGGTAACAGATCATGAGCAGTTTTCCTTCTGAAAAATTTCTGCAGTGGTACAGTCCATTTGAGATAGTAATAAACAGCACTTCACATGCACAGACAACTATTTACCTTTATAGAAACTGATCTGTATATTCATTTTTAAGTACATTACATTCACAGACTGGAGACACACAAGACACACACATACTACTAGCTCTGTCATTTAGTAAAAGTTTTTCCTCCTGTCTCAAATCACATGGAAATGGGAAAGAAAAACAATTATTTACATCTGACATTGTTAAATCTTTCCATAAACTCATCCATACTGTAGGTGTCACTAATTAAAATCCACAGTATTCCATCATATTAGGATTAAGTCCAAATTTAAACTACAACATTTTCTCATGTGAACAGTTAATAGAGCGCAGCAAACAAAGTATAAAAAAATAGGGTATTTAAAAGAAATTTAGTGATTTCAGGAACATATTTTATTTACTTTAAAGGAAAAAGTACCCCAACATTCTCAATAAGCATGGTGTTAAAAATGTACAGTGAATGTCAGTCCAAGAAAGAAAAACTGGAGTATACTGTTTATTTATAGATCTCAATAGCTTCTCTTACATTTCATAGCCATTACCTTTTAGTTCACTGTCAGCTGCGTATTTTGGTAAGCTCACTTTCACCTGAAGGACTAAGCTACTGCAGGAGCACTTATGAGTTGAGCTCTCTGTTGCAAACTAAAGGCCCTGCTTCTATCAACAGCCATAAATGTTTTCCACACGTGCTGTTCACATCCAAGGATGTATCTGCAGACTCATTAGCATTGTCTTAGAGAAAAGCATACACACTGAAGAAATTTACACCTAGATAGAAGACTGTCCCAGAATAAACTCTGATTTCAACTGCACACACAGAATTATCCCATGTTTCTTTTAGAATGAGTATCCTTACTTCATGTTTATAGTGGCCAGGAGACCTTAGTTATCTTGTGCCATAGAGTAAGTATAGCTCCAAAAATGTAAGATTAATAAAAATTACAAAGTAGCATTGAATATCTTTTCCTTTAGTATACTTTGGTTTTAAATCAAAAAGCTCGGTATTAACTTGAGGAAAAACATAATATAATTAGCAATACATTACATCACACTCAATTAGCCACACTATTAAACTGACCAGGGCCAGGAAATTATTCCATTCAACATTTCCTATTAAATAATATGGGGGGACGGAGGGCGTGTGAAGTAAAGGAAGGGAAAATCAAAGACAAACTTACTTTTGAAGACCTACATTGGTTCATTAGATCAATATACTGGTTTCTTCCTATGCCAAGAAGCCTTAGACCTGAAAAATGAGTAGGGTTTTATTTCTCTTAAGACACGTTTAAGCTGAAGAGATATTAAACATTCTTCAAAGAATCAGAACTAATTATATAATAGTGTTTTTAATAACTCTTATCCAAAATAAAAGGATAGTTATAGGAGCTAAATTCTTTCCATAATCCATCCCCATTCATTCACTGTGTAGAGGTTAAGAAAAAAAAAAAACCCTACCACTCAAGTCATAGGGTAACAAGGAATAATCCAACCCCTTTTTTTCTACCCTTACATCAACAGCTTCAGATTAATAGTTACAGTTTATCTTCCTCCTAACAAAGGCCATACCACATACACTGGATTAGAACTCTAAGAATTAGGGCACAAAAGGCCACTTAAGCTTCTAAGGAAGATGATTAAGATGTAGTTGAGTTAAACTGAATCAAAACTTATTTCGACAATCTCTAGACTTCAACCATTAAGAAACTATGAACAGATATTACAAAACTACTCATTAGTTTTAACTCCAACTTTCTGGTTTGACAATAGCTTTTATGACAAAATGTAATGAAAGAAGTTTAAATTAATTATCTACAGTCACTAATCTGCAGCTGTGTGAAGATACCAGAATTGCTGAGGGGGAGAGAAATCAAACAAAAACAGGGAAACCATTCCTCTCTTCATACTCCTGACTAACACTACATTTCCAAAAATCAAAGCAGTGCTGAGAAAGGAATTCCTACCTGATTCCCTGTTGTAAACATTACATGAAGGCAAACTAGTTTAATTGCAAATATCCTTTTAAAACCAAACGCAACTGTTTCCAAAAGCTGCAGGCTACTCCTTGCCTGACTATACACCATACTCAGAGAACTTTATACATATATACCAAAGGTGAAGAACTAAGTCTTTAACTATAGATAACTCTTCAGCAGCAGGTTTGATCAACACCATCCCTATGCCACCAGTTTACATTTTGCTCTGTAAGACTTTTCAGTAGGCTGTTGATCTTAGTCTGTTCTCCTCTGCCAGGTTCAAGATTTTTGCTTTCCTACCCGCCCCATGCCATACCCAGAACAGTGTAACAGATAAAACATCTGGCACATCCAGCAGTGTCATAAAATACCAGATTCTCTTCCCTCTCCTTTCTGGTACATCCTCCCTCAATCCACATTGATGCTGATTCACAGGAGTGTGAACAGCCTCTGAGCATCTTGCTAATATCTTCAGCCCAATTCATGCCAAGGAATGCACTAGGAAAGGACCAGGAGCTCTCGGCACCAGAAAAAGACCAGGAGCTCGGTTTGCTGCCAGAAGCACAAGCAAACAGGAATGCAACACAAGCAAGGACAGAAGCTGCATGAGATTTTGCACGACCTGTATCTGTACTCAAACCAGCCCAGTGCCAATTCTGCCCATACAGACAGAACTCTGAATGAAGGGCACACACTCCTTAATACCACTATTTAAATGCTTCTACACCTTCATTCACATGCTCATGTTCAAGTAAACAGATGCCCACAAATCCACTTTCAGAAGCTCCTCATTTCCAACTCACTGAGAGCAGTAATGCAACTAGGTAATACTTACAATCAGCGGCAGTGAAGTTGGGTAAAGAATCATAGCTTTTTTCACTGTTCATTATATCCTGAAAAAGAAAACTTTTAATTTGCAAGAAGAAAGTCATTGTCGCAGAGAAGCAGGACAGAAAGCCTGTCCTTTTTAAGAACAAAATGAAATTTAAATAGATCTATTAAAGTCAGCTACCTTAATAAACTTGCCAATTATGTGATTAACCACTACACAGTAACTTAAACACATAAAAAGTGAGACTTCTGTTGAACATAAGCCTGGCAAAGAGAAAAGCTGACTGAAAGATTAATAAAAAAAATCCTGTATCTCTCTTCACAAAAAACCTAAGCACACAGAATTGCTAACTAATAATGGAATAAACAAACAACTAATCCATTATGTCTGCAATGACTATACACATAATAAAATAAAAACACTTCTAATATCCTACCAAAATAAAAGAGGTTGCCAGAGTGCTGACAGAAAACAGAACCACCTTTATTCTCATGAAAACAGGTCTGCTTCAGGCTTTTCAAAAAGCTTCTAATATGGTTAAGTGCCCTTTTAAAAAAAATTTAAATGTGTTGGGGTTTAAAACTGGCAGTTCTCTTTGTTTTATTAACCTAAAAAAAATGAGGTATTTCTTTTACAGTTTGAAGACTCACAAATCTCAAACATCAAAAGGAAAAGTCCGGCCTCAGAGTGAGTCCCACCCCAGCTCCACATGACAAAGTCCAGCTCTCGAAAGGCTAACAGGGCAGAAAGGAAAAAAAGCAGGTACAAGTAGTTCTCTAGAAACTTTCCTTACTGTTTCCTTACTTCTTAGAAGACTCTACACAAAACCAACTACCTGACACTGCCTTGTATGCATTACAGGGCCATTATCAGCATCTCTAGACAGAGAACAACAGACTCTCACCACAGTTCTGCACTCACCTCCATTATGCTCGTGTAATAGGAAAATGGTGTTACCCTCAGACCTTTTACCATGATGTCAGACAAATGATAAGGGTACAACATGAGATGATCACGACTGTATTTTAACAGATCTTCATAGTATTTACGTTCATCTTTCTTGACATGCTTAACTACAAGGGGAAAAAAGTTACACTGTTTCATGAAGTTCAATTTAAAAAAAAAGAAGGGTTACAACAACAGGATTAAAAATAGCATAATGGCAATTGACAGAAAACTAGAAGCAAAATAAAGCAGTGGTGCAGGGCATTCAGCATCTGGATATTCCTAGATATGATATAAGCAGTCTCAGAGCCATTAAGGATGCCATCAAAACAGAGCAGTTTTACGTAACAGGTTACCAGGAAGCAGACCATTGAGACAGAACTCATAAAGGCAGCAAAAAATTATCTTTTAAGTACTGAAACTATTATCTACCTTGGGAAGACAAATATATGCAGTCAGAGTGAACTAAACTGAAAGTCTGCAAACAAGTCATAGCCAATTGCTCATGTGAGTCAGGGTCACTGCATCTCACCCAGTGACAGGCTTTACAAGTCAAATCCTCTCTTAACATCTCTTAATTTCTTGAAAAATGGCAGCAGAACTACAGCAGGAATCCAGTTCCACCTGACAACTCAGTAACCTTTAAGAGTGCTTTGCTAGAAAAGTTGCCAAATGGATCAAAAGTCAAAATCTTTCTTGATGTTTTACTATTTAAAAGTATGTATTTTCAAGGAGAGGAGGACCTTTGAAATGGTTTTGGTTTTGCAATTTTACAATAAAGACAAGTTTCCACAGAGAAGAACAGGGCAGCAATCAGAAGTTACTTTGCTTCTTTACTCACCTAAGTTATTCCGGTATCGTAACTGATTGCGGATGCTGTAGAGTACGACTTGCCTTTCATATTCCCTCTGGGAGTTTCCAAGACCCTTGAAAACATAAAGGCCTTTTAACTGACATGCACAAATCTCCTTTCAATTAAACCACGGCAAAGTGTTTTATGAGGAAACCTACACAGGCAGTAGTCGTTGCTCAGTGAGTACCCCAGTTCAACAGTGACAGTATCTTTAGTCTCTGTATGAGTTCAAAAATACCTTTAAATAGGTCTCTACACAGGATTCAGATTTAAGCAATTGCCTTTAGATGTTTTTTTCTAAAACCACTGTGATAAAAAGGGAGCATCTAATTTTCAAACCAAGCACATGATGCATTGAACATTTACCAAGCATTCAGTGTCTCTCAGCCTTGAAGAATTACCCAGAATTAGTGTAGCGCAACCCAAGCATAGTGAATGTGAATAGACATGTGAAGATTCAACTGCTGCACCTAAGAAGCTTATAATAAATAAAAAAAATAAAGAAACAGTGAAACTGCTCAAGTTGCAGCTTCACGGAAGTAAAGCAATCAAGTGATCCTAGGTCACAAGATTAAGGAACAAGCACAGCACATTACTTGACTATGAGGAAAGAAGATAAAAAGAGAACTTTGGTTCATGCTTCAAATGCCTTATTTCAAAAACTGACCACTCAGTATCCTCTAAATCACTCTTCTACTCTGCATCAAGTGATTTGAGTTGGTTTTCCTCTTTACTCTCCTTGTTCTCTCCCTGATTCTTATACTAAGAGATCCTTTGATGATAAGATACTTTACTGCATGTATGGGATAGGCAAGAAAATTGTACACAAACTGCAGAATCAGGTATAAGAAAAGCAACCCCTGATATCAGGGGGTCTGTAATTTAATAAATATCCAAAGAGGGATCCAAGTATTTGCCCAAAGTACAAAAATATTAAGGACTATGCTAACACTGAAGTAAACAAAACCGTATTCCAGAAGTTCCATCAAAGTAAACAATGCATTAAATACTGGTATATTTTCTATCCTGAATCACAGAGCCAACAGTATGACACTCAGCTGCACAAGTAAAGAGATATCATCATTCATTTCCCTCTTACTGCTCCTGAAATCTCAAACTAAAGGAATTGAATTACTCGGGGCCTGCAGCCACTGCTCATCCTCTCCATCCTTCCTCTGTACAAGAGCATCAATTGTTTAAACAGCATCTGCTTTCAAGCAGTATTCAAGCAGTGTAAGACTTTGGAGACAAGAACTTTCTCTCACCTGGATACAATACCTCCCCTCTGCTATTGGAGCCCCATTAAATCCAGGCAATCAAAATTTCATGAGGGTTTCTTTTCCAGGAGCCACTGGCAGCACAGAGCTCCCTAGCTACTGAAACACTGCACTGCACAGGCCAGGGGGCAGAGGGGGGACACCCGACTCACCTGGTTTAACACCTGCACAAGCTCAAAGGGGACCCCACATCTCCCTCTGGCCACCCCAAGGCACCCCATGTGCCCTTCTGCTCACTGAGGCAACACACACACACAGAGACACCACACACACACAGAGACATAGACACGCACATACACAGACATCAGACAGAGACACACAGACACAGAAAGACCCCGCTCCAGGCACAGAGCCACACCGCTTTCTTATCCCACTCTCCCGAGAGACACCACACACACAGGCCCTGCAAACCCCCAGTCCCCCGCTCTGCACATGCAGGTCCCGCACCCTCTTCACCCCGCGCTGTCCCCACAGAGAGCCCCGCACTCTCCTCACCCCCCCGNCGGGGAGTGTGGGGACACGAGGATTGTTGGACACCGGAAGTGATTGTGGGGACACGGGGATTGTTGGAACACTGGGGTTGTTCGTTTGGACACGGGGGTTGTTGGGACACCGGGAGGGCGGTCCCTCCCCCCGGCTGCCGCCCCGGGCTGGCTCGGACCGGGGGCAGGTCCCGGCCGAAAACGCCTGTTTCCCTGGTTCGGCTTAGCAGGGGATTCCTGCCGGTGCAGCCCGCGGTACAGAGCGAGTGACAGCTCGGAGCAGGGGCACCGACGGCATTCCACGGCAGGGCATCTGAGGCAATTGGAAAAGGCCTGTGAGACCCCCGATCCAGCCCGAACACCGCCCCGTCAGGCAGCCCTGGCACCGAGTGCCGCCCCCAGCCTGTCCCTACACACCTCCCGGGACTGTGCACAGCGGGGATGAGAGATGGCAGCACGGAGTGCCAGCAGCAGCCAGGTCCCGAGGCAGTGGATTAGTGTCACCAAGGAAGCTGCTCCAAATAAAACAGCAGCAGGTGCCCCTCCTGATCTTAGGATCTGGGTGCTTGTGAGTCAATTGAAGTCTTACCTGTGTCAAAATTAGTGCTAATTTCTAGGCAGGAACATTTTCTTATGGTCAGGGCATTACTGATGAGCAAAAGGCACTGTATTTTTAACATCACACAACCTTCTAGTGAATGATTTTATGTATAAGAAAAAAAAATGAGGTCCTGATCCCTTGTGCCATTTATTTTTCAAGGCTGTTATCCTGCATGTTCAGTAATAACCTTGGAGCAGTGGTGACAGCTGAAAGGGCACCAACAGCAACATGGTAACAGTGCTCTGTTATCTTCAAGTAGGTCCCCAGAGAACTACAGACTCAGTCCTCCTTCAGCATCACTGGTATCTTCAGGATCCCACTTACGTGTAACTGCAAAGACATGAAGCCTCAGCCACTGGATGTGTCCTACAGAGATCCCTGCAGCTGAGGAGCAGCACACATGACCTCCAGAATCTATGATAAAGCCTCCTTGCTCATATCACTGGCAGAATTCAGTCCAGGAACAGTCACAGCCTGCAAATCTGACCTCATCCCTCAGTTCTTTTAAAGCCAGTTATCAGGGTTCTTACAAGCCCTTTTCTGTCACACCCCACAATGGTTTATAAATAAACTAAAAGAAGACATTAATAAGAACCCCTGTTAGTCTTGCTTATTCCACATAAACCAGATGGTACGGGTTGTTGGCTGGTACTGTCTGTTTGCTTTTGATACCAGCAACTAAGACACACCTCTAAAGAGGGCAGGACAATTTTTTTTCTTGGTTGGTTCTCAGGTAAATTATCTTCTTGGGGGCACGAGCACCTGAATAATACTTTTAGTAAGACACATATATGAGAATCCACAAGCTAAAAATAACGGTGCTCAGAATAACGGTAATGTAGGCAGTATTTCTATCTTATTATGCTCCTATCAGGTCCCTCAGACTTTTCAGTTAGAGCACTAGCAAAAGGGAAGAAAAATCAAGCTATTAGGAAGAAACTATTGACACAGGGTAGATCTTCAAAAAGGCAGCATAATTGAGTAGAGCTGTGATTAGAAATGAAGAGTGTCAGCACTTGACTTTTAACAGGATTTTAATTTATTACCAGAAAGGGTACCATACAACAAAATTGTTCCATATTTATTTAATGAGCTTGAGAATTTGCAGACAATTCATGCAAATTCACATTCTAAGTGAAGGTCATAGATAAAACAGTCTGAACTCCTGCACCTTTTGAAGTTATAATCTCATTGGTTTAAATTACATATGTAAAATACAGTGAGCACTGAGGATCAGATTGCTTATCCTTTTTTCCAGACCTTAGGATATCATTAAAACCACATGCACTCCCTTCCAGCTCTGCCCCTCAAATAGATTAGATAGATAGATAGATAGATAGATAGATAGATAGATAATGTTGCATAATTTACAGTTTCTCCAGCTGACCCTTCAGACAGTTGCAACAATGAATAGATTTATCCTGGAACACAGGCATTATGTGTAGCCTTGTGCAGTTGTTTATGACTTTCCCTGACCTGCATTAGTGCTCGCAGGAAATCAATCCTCGTATAGAGATTTCTAAGTGTAATGACTTTTTTTCCCTATTCGTGTTGCTACACATGACTACTTACTTAAAGGTATTCATTTCTGACAGGAATAATCTTATTGCTACACAATTTTCTTACTATACTTCCTATCTTCTTATAGAGAAAATTTGCTTCTTGAGTTTTGATATATTTGCTTCCAGTTATCCTCAGCACTCTTCATTCTTAAGGTCATCTTTGCAGAAGACATTACCTTTTTGTTCACTGACTTTTCAAAAGTCTGCTTTTTCCCTTATTCCAAGTCTTTTGTGCTTTTTCCTTGCAACAGATAAACTCCATGTGTCATTACCACTTTCAAACAAACTACCTTCCCTTTCTGGATTTCTGACCAGTTCCTCCTTGTTTAAAAACAGAAGTAGCACCTTGACTTCCTCTAGTCACTTCCTTTATTTCCTGAGACAGAAGTTGATTTCTAGTGTGCTCAACAAGCCTGATGGACTGGTGGGGGCCTGCCAGTAAAAGGTCGTGCTCTGAAAGAGTGAGGCTGCCCTGAGATCTCTTATTTGCATTCCTTCTGGTCCTGGCTGACCTGACCAGCTGCATGCCACCTTCACCAGCATGGGAAGAACAGTTATTCCCCAAAATTACTTTTGACTCTTTTCTCGTGAATGATTTGTGCAGTATCCCTGAGCTGCTTATTCTAATTGACAACTCAAGATTGAAGAGTTGGTAGGGAATTTTCCTTAGAAATAGTGGGGGTTTTGCATATCCAGTTACTTCCTTCAAGGACACTGACTTCCAACTGCAGATAATTTCACTGTAAATTCCTGGGTTTAGCTGAGTTTTTTGACAGGCTGAATTTTTTATCTAGGACTTCTGCTCCATTTTTCAAGCCCTTAAATTCCTCTCCAAAGTGAACATTTGAAAGCTTCAGTCTTTCCTGCATCTTATCCATGTTAGCAAATGTCTTGGTAAATCTTTCTAAATCTTTCAGTCCCTTATAGTGCCTGATTAGTCTCTGGTCAACCCTCTGCCCATTTTGTCTGGTCTGGATAAATCTCCAAATACTATCGGGAATTCTTGTGGTTGTCTTCCTGAAAATTCTCAGTCTCACACAGGTTCACCAGAGATTAGCAGAGTTGTACAAGAATGCCTGGCTCCTCTACCACTGTAAGAGCTGTTTCACTGCTCACTCCAATGCTGCAGCTGGTGAAGGCATTAATTTTGTTGACTCTGATGTAATCCATAAGCTGTATTTCTCTGTCACACAGAAATCCAGGTGCCTGTCTCTCCAGGGAAAGTTCTGCCTCTTCTTGCAGAGAGACAAAGCGCCATCCCCTTGCCTATCCGTGAGGGCACACTGCTACCCTGCAAAAAGTGCAAAGCTCAGCTTCACTCTGTTCTTACCTGGTGTCTTTGTGCTTTACTATTTCACTTGCTTCACTAGACTGAAGATTTTCATTGCTTCTTCCGTTTAGCCTCAGTTAAGACCCATCATCTGCAAACAATTCTGTGGTTACCTTTAGAATAAAGACTGGCTTGGTGGTTGCCAGCAATAATCTTCAGAGTGGCAGTGTTACCAGTCAGCAGTTACACACTGCAGTGTGTGGTGTTTGGTGCCTAGGATAATATTTCACCTCCTTTTCACCTTTCTGAATTCTCAGAATGCCCCTCAGTCATTGGCTGGGGTATGTCACCCATAGATCCTCAGGTATCCTGCAGGGAGTCAGCCCTGTCACTTACAAAGTTGGAAAGTACCATACAATCCTTAATTTTTTTTACTTATACAAACTTTTAAACTCCAAGAACATAAGCTAAGTAACATAACCTAACACAAGCTAACCAAATTGATCAGTTGGAGTAACACAGAATTTTCCTACCTCATTTGCATGTTTAGTCAGACCTTTTGCATGCACAGTATGGTATAGTAGGACTCAATCTGCTGATTGTTTTAAATCTTTAATGAGTTGCACCTTCTGGGCTGATGTATTTCATTCACAACCAGTGAAAGCAGTAGGAATGCCAGTCTGTATTTTAGCTTATGAGTTAACTCTGACCTCCTGCTCAGATACAGAGAAATCCTGCAGTTGCTTTCTCTCAAACTGTAGTATTTTCTTTAATGTCAGTTATAATAGTTTTAATCCCAAAAATATTCTGAAAGAAGTGGGTAGTTCCCTGTTCATTAAAAACTTTGAAGATGCATTTGAGACAGTATGTTACCAAGATCATTGAATTCTGGATCCATTTTTTCCTATTTACATTTGATTTTTGCATTGCTTGTGTTTGAACACCATAATCACAGCTGATAATTTGGTTTTCAGTGTGTTTGAATGGTAGTAAGGTCTTTGCAGAAAGTACTGTCTATCAAACTATTTAAAACATAGAATTATTACTGCACTTTCAGTAACACAGTGTTTTACTTACTTTTAACAGAATCACACAGAGGTTTTTTTCCTCTGAACTGCTATAAATTTAAGTATACTTGTTTTGATCTCATTTTTCTCTGGGCATCTTACCTGAGGACTAAAGGAGGACCTTGACTGGCTGCCAGATCTCCACAAAGCTGCCCTCTCATTCCTCATCCTCAAAAGCACAAGCAGAGAAAATAAGGTGAAAAAGCTTGCAGGTTGAATTAAAGATGGGGAGAATACTCATCAATTACTGTCATGGGCAAAACAGTCTTGACTTAGGGAAATTAGTTTACTTTATTGCAAATTAAAAATAGCATAGGGGAGTGAGAAGCAAATACAGAAGTAAAGAGACCTCTTTCCCCCCACCTTTTTCCCTAGGCTCAACTTTCCTCCTTCATTCCCACCTCGGAATGGGGAATGGTGGTTTCATTCAGTCCATAATAATTTGACTCTGCTGCTTCTTCCTCCTCATGTTCTTTCCATGCTCTAGCGTGGGTTCTCCACAGGGCCTCAGGTCCTGCCAGAAAACCTGACTCTGTGGGCTCCACTCCACAGGCTATTGTTCCTGCTAGGAGCCTGCTCCAGCATGGGCTCCCTTTGGCCTGCAGCTTCCCCCAGGGCACATCCACCTGCTCCTGTGTAGGGTACCCATGGACCTCAGGTGGGTCTCTGCTCCACCATGGACCTGCAGGGGCTGCAGGGGAATCTCAGCTCTGGCATCTGAAGCACGTCCTCCCCCTCCTTCCTCACTGACCTTGATGTCTGCAGGGCTGTTTCAGATTTTTCTCATTCCTCTCTCACAGCTGCTGCACATGAATTTTTACCCTTTGTTAAATACATTACTACAGAGGCACCACCAGCATCATTGACAGGGCTCAACTTTGTCCTTGGCTGGGTCCATTCTGGAGCCATCTGGAACTGGCTTTGTCCAGAATGGGGGCAAACCCTGATCTCTGCTCACAGAGGACACCCCTGAAACCACCCACTACCAAAACCTAGTCACTTAAAACCAAACAAAAGCAGTGAGATTCTGTTCAAAATATTTTGTAGGAGCTGAGGGTCCTCAATGACATTTTAAATACCACTGAAGTCCATAAGATCCAATATAAAGTCTCCAAAGGAGGAATCCTTCTTTCTAAAATGTTTGGAAAGCTCATGTTAGGTGCTACAATATTTTATGTTTTAAATAATTGTAATAACAATTCCATAAATTTGTATGTATAATATCAAGGCTTACATTGTAAAATCCTGATTTAGAAAACCTGTCAGCTGTGACACAACAGGATGTAATATTAGATAGTAAGGATAATAAAGCCACAATATAATAATGAATACACCCCACCTTGCAATGACTAGAATTTAAATAGTCATAAGTTATTGATTAACCCAGGGTTAGGTAGGATTATCTGCTCTAGTAAAAGTTGACTATTCCATCTGCATGCTTGTTTTATTGAAGAGCAGAAGAGTTGCATCTTCCACATTCAGGCTAAGCAAAAATGGGCAGTTCACATGTANCAGCCCTGTCACTTACAAAGTTGGAAAGTACCATACAATCCTTAATTTTTTTTACTTATACAAACTTTTAAACTCCAAGAACATAAGCTAAGTAACATAACCTAACACAAGCTAACCAAATTGATCAGTTGGAGTAACACAGAATTTTCCTACCTCATTTGCATGTTTAGTCAGACCTTTTGCATGCACAGTATGGTATAGTAGGACTCAATCTGCTGATTGTTTTAAATCTTTAATGAGTTGCACCTTCTGGGCTGATGTATTTCATTCACAACCAGTGAAAGCAGTAGGAATGCCAGTCTGTATTTTAGCTTATGAGTTAACTCTGACCTCCTGCTCAGATACAGAGAAATCCTGCAGTTGCTTTCTCTCAAACTGTAGTATTTTCTTTAATGTCAGTTATAATAGTTTTAATCCCAAAAATATTCTGAAAGAAGTGGGTAGTTCCCTGTTCATTAAAAACTTTGAAGATGCATTTGAGACAGTATGTTACCAAGATCATTGAATTCTGGATCCATTTTTTCCTATTTACATTTGATTTTTGCATTGCTTGTGTTTGAACACCATAATCACAGCTGATAATTTGGTTTTCAGTGTGTTTGAATGGTAGTAAGGTCTTTGCAGAAAGTACTGTCTATCAAACTATTTAAAACATAGAATTATTACTGCACTTTCAGTAACACAGTGTTTTACTTACTTTTAACAGAATCACACAGAGGTTTTTTTCCTCTGAACTGCTATAAATTTAAGTATACTTGTTTTGATCTCATTTTTCTCTGGGCATCTTACCTGAGGACTAAAGGAGGACCTTGACTGGCTGCCAGATCTCCACAAAGCTGCCCTCTCATTCCTCATCCTCAAAAGCACAAGCAGAGAAAATAAGGTGAAAAAGCTTGCAGGTTGAATTAAAGATGGGGAGAATACTCATCAATTACTGTCATGGGCAAAACAGTCTTGACTTAGGGAAATTAGTTTACTTTATTGCAAATTAAAAATAGCATAGGGGAGTGAGAAGCAAATACAGAAGTAAAGAGACCTCTTTCCCCCCACCTTTTTCCCTAGGCTCAACTTTCCTCCTTCATTCCCACCTCGGAATGGGGAATGGTGGTTTCATTCAGTCCATAATAATTTGACTCTGCTGCTTCTTCCTCCTCATGTTCTTTCCATGCTCTAGCGTGGGTTCTCCACAGGGCCTCAGGTCCTGCCAGAAAACCTGACTCTGTGGGCTCCACTCCACAGGCTATTGTTCCTGCTAGGAGCCTGCTCCAGCATGGGCTCCCTTTGGCCTGCAGCTTCCCCCAGGGCACATCCACCTGCTCCTGTGTAGGGTACCCATGGACCTCAGGTGGGTCTCTGCTCCACCATGGACCTGCAGGGGCTGCAGGGGAATCTCAGCTCTGGCATCTGAAGCACGTCCTCCCCCTCCTTCCTCACTGACCTTGATGTCTGCAGGGCTGTTTCAGATTTTTCTCATTCCTCTCTCACAGCTGCTGCACATGAATTTTTACCCTTTGTTAAATACATTACTACAGAGGCACCACCAGCATCATTGACAGGGCTCAACTTTGTCCTTGGCTGGGTCCATTCTGGAGCCATCTGGAACTGGCTTTGTCCAGAATGGGGGCAAACCCTGATCTCTGCTCACAGAGGACACCCCTGAAACCACCCACTACCAAAACCTAGTCACTTAAAACCAAACAAAAGCAGTGAGATTCTGTTCAAAATATTTTGTAGGAGCTGAGGGTCCTCAATGACATTTTAAATACCACTGAAGTCCATAAGATCCAATATAAAGTCTCCAAAGGAGGAATCCTTCTTTCTAAAATGTTTGGAAAGCTCATGTTAGGTGCTACAATATTTTATGTTTTAAATAATTGTAATAACAATTCCATAAATTTGTATGTATAATATCAAGGCTTACATTGTAAAATCCTGATTTAGAAAACCTGTCAGCTGTGACACAACAGGATGTAATATTAGATAGTAAGGATAATAAAGCCACAATATAATAATGAATACACCCCACCTTGCAATGACTAGAATTTAAATAGTCATAAGTTATTGATTAACCCAGGGTTAGGTAGGATTATCTGCTCTAGTAAAAGTTGACTATTCCATCTGCATGCTTGTTTTATTGAAGAGCAGAAGAGTTGCATCTTCCACATTCAGGCTAAGCAAAAATGGGCAGTTCACATGTAAGTAGTTATTTAATTTGGATTATCAAGAATGCAGCAATTTCCTGGTGTTTGTGGGTTTTTTTTTTCAATTTTCACTTCAAATGGCATTAATACAGCTACAAGTGAAGATTTAATCTCAAAATCTACTTTGAGTTTGTGTGGGAAGCTTGTATGTAGCTGGTAACATTGCTTCATTGCAGTACATGAATAATTAAGTTATTACTATTACACACAGTTACTAAGTGTTTTAATGGTACTTGTGGCTTAGTTGCACAGGGCAACCCTTTCCTTTTGATGAAAAGAAATTATGTGTCAGATGTCATGGGAAAATTAATTTTAATTAGTTTAGAAAATTTGTGTTGGAACATTCTGAACACTAAAATAATTCCCTAAAGATGTATGAAAAACTTCCTTCCCAAAGGCTTTGAAAATGTGGCTGTTTATCACAGAACAGTAGGGATAGGAGTAATCCCAAAGTGTGGTGCTCGCAGAAGGGCCTGATTGAAATCCAGATGTCAGGATTTACTACATCAAATTACTATATGAATTTTGACTGAGACAATGTTGACTAACATTTGCATGTCTGCATAAAGACACTTCACCTCAAAAACACCTGACTGTCAAAAGCCTGTGTGTGACAGCTGTGAATGATTGGTTCCTCTGAAAGTTAAGTAGCTTGTGCTGAATAAGCTGAGGGGTTTTAGCTCCAATTTTAAAACTAATGGATAAAAGCAATATTTAATCAGCAGTGTATTTTCTCTTGGAATGCTTAAAACCTGTAATCTTACAGTTTGTATCAATAGAGGATAGCCTGTTTGCTGATACAGGCTAATGTGGCATTAGTTTCTCTAAGGTTTGTATTGTTTTGCAATGGTACTTTTTAAATTAAAATTCAGCAAGACCTTGAGAGATGCCAAGGATCTGATGCTTTTGGACCAGTTCTGCAGGACGTTTTCTTTGGCAGACTGAGCAAGAGACCCCATACCCTTTTGCACAAAGCTACTAATCCAAAGAGCTTTTGGTCTCCCTGTGAACAGGTGGATAGTCCCATCTTGACCTCATCTCTTTGCAGACTGGCTGTTTGTGTAAGGGGAGAGAAGTGAGCAGTTCAGCAACATACCTGTGCATAGGAAACCAGGCCAAGAAGGCTCCTGCTGCACAGCCCCAAGTGTCCATACATGCAGACGTCTCTGTAGGGTTATCAGCAGGTGTTCCGAGGGTCCTGGCCCTGGAGAGCCTTTCAATGGACAGTACACTGAATGCAGTGTAGAGCAAGCATACTCAGTTCAGGTTTAAACACCCAGCTGGGGTCTGTCTGTGACAGGAGTGATCACAGCACTGCATCTCAGGCAGGTTTAGCAGGGGTATGAGCTCTGTGCAGGACTAGGTAGCCTTGATGTGGTGCAGTACACCAGAATTGTGCTATAGGATACAGTGGGAAGAGGTGTGAGCCAGTGTTGAAAGAGAATCCCATATTTGACCCATGACTCATCTGGGAATTGCATCATTCTGTTCTTCCTAGGAAGTTACAGGTAATCTTGGGGAAATACATGCATCTGTGTGAGAACCACTTCTGAAACAGCCTGAAAATAAAATAAAACCTATTAACAGAGGTTTTCAGCTGTAGGTCACTCTTTCTCCTAATCTCATGTTTTGTAACCATAGGCTCATGAGTGTCTTATATATTGTGTTTTTTAAACCTCCAGAGCAAGTCTTACAAACTCGCAGAGGAGTTACGAAAACCAGCCGTAGGGGCCGCCAGTTTGTCAGCAGATGAGCCAGTAAGCACTTTATTTATGAAAGATGAAAGGGGCACCTGTTGCTGTGTTCTATGGTGGCTTTGGGAGGCACTGCAATCCACAGGGGCACCTCCTCTTTCGTGGTCAATACTGGCACTACCAGCTGGGTAAAACTGGGTTGTTTCATTTTGTTGAATAACACACCTCTCCAAAATTTTGTCTGCTTTGAAGTTTCAGTAGTGAATTTTTTTTCAATAGCTTCTGCTGGGAGAAATATAAAATAATTCCTCTATGTAAAATGATTGGTTAAAGTGGAATTATGTTTTAAAACTTTTTTTTTTGTAATATCAGTATTAAATGAAATTTTCATGGAAAGCTAAATATTCTTCAGTGAAAAGGTTCCACTATGTGGATGTAAAAATGGAATTTTTCAGCTATATTGTTGTAAAGTGGAGCTTTCATCACAATTAGTATCTTCCTGAATGTGTTAATTTGAACAAAAGATTAGATTTTACTGAATAAAATGCTTTCAGCAAAATCTTCCAGTGAACACTAAAGTGTACCTTTCTCTTAGAAGCTGAGTTTCCAATCAAGAACTGCACCTGATGCAACATTACAGCTCCAAATCTGCGTATTTCCACATGCTTTTTGCTCTCTGAATTTGGTCTGGTTCTTTTTTTTCTGTAATCAAACAGTGATTTTAACTGCAGATCCCTAGAGATTAAAAGTCTAATTATTTTATGCATTTGCAGTTTTGCATTTAAGCTTATCTGTATTTCTGCCCTTAATATTACCATGAGTAGAGTCAATCCCCCTGAAAGTCAGGGTCAGTGCTCTGCTGTAAGGAAAATGCTTTGGGGACATTTTGGAAATAACACCAATGGTTTTAATTATATGATTTGAAAAGTTTGATGGATTTTTACTACTGTGAAATGGTGTAATTTTTTTTAACCTTCTATCTTGCAAAAATCCATGAAGACTCTTTATGCCTTATTCTGTGATGTTTAATTAATTGGGAGAGGGGTGGGGTTCTGAACTCTCTGGGTTTAATTTAAACCATTTTTAGAGATTCTCTGGTATACCCTTGAGTTTTGTCTTCTCATTGTAAAGCAGCCTAAACTTTGTGCCAGGGAGGACTCCATACTATAAGAAAGGAATGGCAGGTGGTCGTGGGGCAGATGGTTTGAGAACTTAAAGGTGTAAAAGTAGGTATAACCTGCAGAACATATCTGCCCAAGGAGTCCTGTTGGGCATAAACTCACAAGCATGACAAGGACTTCTGTGTTGCCTATAGACATTACCGCCCTTGTAGAAATGTTTCCTCAATGCAAGTATTAGCACAGCGTCATTTTATTATCTCATCACGAAGCTCAACAATTGCTCTTTGTTGCTTGCCCTGGCAGATCAGTTTTTAGTGACAGTCAATTCTTGTGTAGTCCCTGGCCATAAGCCCACAGTCAGCAGAAGACAGAAATAACTTCTTGTTCAGCCACCCAGCACTGGGGAAGAGCTGTGGCAGATTCTTTTCAATTCCATGGTCCCTTTTTATTCAGAATACTTGCTGTTCCTTTTAGGTCTGAGACTGTCCTGTGAGTGCCACTGTAGTGTTAACAAGCATCTGCCCATGAAAAAATTATGATGCATCTGTGGCAAAAAAAAATCCCAAACCATCTGAAATATCAAAGGGTCATTACATTTATGTTTTACATGGTGTAAATAGGTCAGGCAATTATGTTTTACAAAAACATAAAAAATTCCAGAGTATCTGGACTCTTAATGCCCCTCTTTGTATACAACAGTTTTAATACACTCTAGCAAGTTCTGTTGTTACTGTTAAGAAAATTTGTCACTAGACTCTCACCTCCGTTAGATGGGTTTGTTGGCACAAATCAGTTATGATGTCTGGTAGCTCAAGCTTAGGTGCCTCAAAAGAGGGACTCCAGCCAAAGAAACCCCTTGGGCAGTTAAACCCTCACAATCTAAGCTCCGCATTCCTCATGCAACAGTCCAGGTAATATTATGGTCTGGGGTCTTCTCCCTCTTTATTGATCCACTATTTCATTACCAGGTAGTTGCCACATGGTCATCTTGACATCCTCTGAGGTTGGTTTTGGTGGGGATTTCAGTCAGTTCTGTAGTCTCTGTTGTAATATGGTTGGTACAGTTCATGTACCACAATCTATGGGCTGCTCACTCTAGATACTAATTTTAAGTAATATTTAAGCTGCTAGATTTGTCTATTCTAACTATTATTAATGTCCAGGTTGTTCAAGTTTCACTACAATCTATCTTTACTATTATTACTGGTGAGATTATTAGCTCCATCTTTGACTTACACATCATAACCATGTGGTTCAGATAAAATTCAACAATTCCAGCTATCTATGTCAAGCAAGAGCTCAGCTACTTTCAAAATAATATAAAATTTTCAAGAGCTGCTATCCAGAAAAATTACCCTGCCTTTATGTTAACTATGACTACTGGCTGAAGCAATGGACTGATTACTGCTGCTTTAGGTGACTCAGCTGACCTGGGAGTATTTTGAAATTTCCTCCACCCCCTCCTGTGAGGCAGAAAAGTGTTAGACACAGAAACCCCCAAATTCCATAGGCACAGTTGGTTTGTTGGACACTAAACATGCATGTCTGTATTGTAACAGCCCTTCTACATGTCTATGAACGTATAGATGGTGTTTAGGTAATGCATATTGCAGATGAATCTTTTAGAAACAGTGAAGGGGCCAAGGGGAGAAGCATGTCATTTTGGGGCTTCCCTGATGGTGTGCAACATCCTTCAAGTTATTCTCCTTGTAAATAATTGAGCTTTAAAAGATGTGAAAGAGTCAGAATGATGTTCCTAAAGATTATGCCCATACATTTCAGACCTGTGTAGGAGTACTTAAGTCATGTTAGCTTTCATGCTGGCATGCACAAGAATTTACTTCAGCTCCATCAAAGTTAACTCATCACAAGTCTTAGTTGAAGTAATGAGTGCAAAAGTTTTAGTAAAACATAAGACCACTTGAGTCAGAGACTTGGTATCTCAGCTGAAGAAGAGGCAAAATATGCCATTTTCCAAGTGTTTTCCAACCAGGTATTATGGTCAATAAAATAATAGTAGACAAGTCTGCTCCCAGCAAAACAGAGAATTACTCCAAACTTGAAATACTAGATTTGTCCAAGGTGAATAAAGCTGTTTGTTTGCTTTTTTATGGCTTCCATTTGCAAGGTAAGTAATAAAAGGAAGTGGTATGAGGCATGACTCATGACTAACCACAGGCATGGTGTCTGAAGATTTCTAGCATCTGTTCCTACTTGGCTTCAGCTGCCCCACCAGGTTCTTGTCAGCCCCATGTCCTCTCTGCCAGCCCTGTGCAGGTGCTGGGTGCACTCACACATGTCAAAGGTGTCTGTATTGAAACATCTGGATTGAACCCCCTAGAAATAAAAGCTGTATGGTGCCCTGGTAGCTAAGTCTGATTTTAAAAGTGCTCTGTGTTAAGGTGTTCTGCCAAACACAAAAATCTTTGGAAGCATTAAAACTGGACAGCATAAAATTCAGCCATGAGAGAACCACCCCAAACTTATTTTTTCTCTTAATTGTGGTCTTCTCTGTCATGCTGATGAGCATGAATAAATAGCATTAAAAATTAGTCATAAGGTATTATAAGATGATGTATTAACAGTTACTAGAAACAGGAGGGACCTTGTAGGAGAAAGATGGTTTTAATTTAGCAGTTTAAATAACTATCAGAGCAATTACCTTCACTGTTGCCTCTTGTTTGTAATAGGAAAAAGTGAATGTGACTAATTCCATTAGGATCTTGTTGTCACTGTAGGTTTAGTCTCAGATATAGAAAACAAGGTTTCCACCTCTTGTTTGGGAAAGAGTCACAGAGTCATTGCAAAGGCTGTTGAGTAAAGAAGCCTAATCCATAAGACTTACATATATTGTATTATCCAGTATAGATTCATACAGAAATTGTTTTGATCCTGATAGCAACGGGCTGTCAAGAACAAGCCAGCTTGACAGTGTGTGTTGCTGTCATACAGCTGTTAGACATAAAACAGCTGCAAGGATTTGGGAGAGTGACAGCCTGACTGGCAGATGGCATTCAGATACCCTGATATCATTCCCTGAGCAGTCAAGGAAGCAGATGACTATTTTCCAGTTGCATATTGTGAATGACTGAGAAAAATGCTCAAAAAACCAAAATTGACAGTATAAAAATTACAGGTATGTTTCACAAAACAAGAGAAGGACACTTCTTGTCTTAAGGTAGCACTTGCTAATTGGTATGTCCAAAAGGTATTTGTCAACCCTGCCTTTTTATTACCATAGCACAAACCCTGGTGCCTGCTGATACTGCCCTGCTGCTAATGTGCCCCAGCTGTTTGCTTCTGTTTGTTTTTAAATCTTAGTGCCCATGTACTCTGACCTGTGTACTAAAAGCCTTTACATTTCACATAAATTCCTACGTGAATAACTGAGTCCAATTATTTGAATTTTACTGAAGAAGAGCTTGCAGGAGAACCTCTTACTCTGATTCAAGGATGATAGGAGATGGTGAGAACACCATCCACTAATGATGAGATATCCTCACCCTAAATGGCCTTTCCAAGTTAGATGAGACCTGACCTTGCCTACCAGCAATTGCTCTTTGTTTCTTTTGCTTTTCCAGTATAACTAAAGAGCTCTAATGTTTGGAAGTTTTTTCTCACAGGAGTACCCACACACTGAAATTAAATGGGCTTTATCTGCATTTCTGCCTTTTCTGATTGATGGTCTTGATCTTTCTGAGCAAATCAACCTTTTATCGCCCAGGAATGTTTGCAGCCCCATGCCAAGTTGGCTAACATGGACCAGAACAGGGCTGTGTGTCCCAGGGCCTTGCTGCCACAGACCACCAGGCACCATTGCCAGCTTGCCGCAGGGCCCTTGGCCATCCCATGGCAAAGCTGGAGGCTCATGGTGAAGGGGCAGTCTCTGCCTGCTGACTTGGGGAGCTCCCCCATCCACAGCTCTGTGATGTGTGCTGTGTGTCTTCAGGCTCTTTGCGACGGGTGAGGCAGATGTTGCTTGTCAGACAGGCTGGATGCTACCACTGAAATGGCTTGTCCTCCTCTCTGTTGATGCTCATTCCAGTCTCAACTGTGTTGTTAACTTACACAAGCAGGAAGATATATTTCTATTAGGAATGCATAAGTTTAAAATAAGGTAACATTATTTTTATATAAGAATAATACACCTTATCTAGTGGTAGGAGGCTGTGACTATTATTATTATAGAATCATAGGATAGTTTGAGTTGGTTATACTTATACCTTCTGCTGAGATTTAAAAAGAAAATTACCCAGGTTAAAGGGGCCTAAGGTACCATTGCAACAAGGTGAAAAAAGTCTTTATGGCTGTTTTAGTACACCAGACTTCTGATGAAGTACAAGTACAGCTTTATGTTTTTATTCCATCTTTGGAAGTAGATCAGAATTAAAATACAGCAGCCTACTCCCATGTTTGTTCTTGTGTTTTATTCTTAACAGACAGAAATGCTTGAAATGAGTGAAGAGGTTTGGGCGGTCATCAAAAGTATCGCTTTGGGTGGGAGTTCAGAGTTTGTTCTGCTGACAGGATGTTATCCTGACAATGTGTGATGCACTAGAAGGTTTTAACCACAAGATCTAAGACATGATCTCCTTTTGGTTATTCTCATCCATTACTGTCAGTCTAGTTAATCTTGGATTCCAGTTGCATTATAGCTCACTAAAGACTTCAGCCAGGATAAATAATTAATCTTGGATATATGTGTGTTGATAAAAATTAATCATGTGAGTGCCGATTTGCCAGAAGCTGTCGTCTGTGATCCTAGTGTAATAGGTACAGTTTAACTAATGAGAAGCACAGCCCAGTGCTGTTGTTTGTTATGCTAACAAGGTGACTAGATGGTTTGGGATATTTCCTGGTACAGAAAATAAATTTTAGTTCTCCACACAAAAGAGCACGAGAGAAAATCATAGAACTGGAAGGCACCTTGAGATGTGAGCTCACTTATCCATTGCCTACAGCAAGATCATCGCTGCCTAAACTAGTCCTGACAGCTCTGTCTGCACTGAGCTGGAAGGGAACTGGTTCATTGGTGGGAAACTTGGCTCCCTGAAGGTCTTTGAACTGGTGGCTCTGTGACTGCCCATGGTGAGAGCAGAGAAATCTCAGGTTCCATAGCTTCCTATCTGTGACGGGTTCTCAGTTGTTTTGACTTGTCTGTTTTTCTGGTATTCCTGTCCTCACCTTTGGGATGTTATGGATAGTTTGGGGGTTGACTTCCTAAATAAATGGAATGCAAGAGCATGTAAGACACTGCAGTACGTATGTATCTGCCACCCTAGCTAAAAACATTTGAGCCCACTGGACAGTTTGAGATTAATTTACCAGCAGCGTGTTAATCTCAAAATTATTAGTGCCTGTTATATTTCTTGAAAATCTTGAGAAGAGAGAGACCATATTAGAAATCCCCTGAATGAAAGACTAAGGCATGAGCTCAACCCTTATAAGACACCAGAAAATCCACACAGTGATGGCCCATTATGCCTCTGTCTATCACAGGAGCTGCTTCAACTGCAGTAGGCAGTAGAGGCACCAAAATGAGTCAGACAGGAGATGTTAATTTGTGGGAAACCAGGCAGAGACGTTGCTGATAATCACCTGCTTGATAGACAGGAAAGCTCAGATTGTTGCACATGGAACTAGTTTATGTCATTTTTTTTAAAACCTCAGTTTTCTCTGATGCATTTTTGTGAACATAACTAAATATATGTGAAGAATAGGAAAATGGGTGGGAAAACCCTGGCATGATTGGCTAGCCCACCTCCAGTATCCACTGTTGACACTCAGATATGTGAGACACCCACACCGAGGTAATGGGTACAGACCCACAGGAGACCACTCATGTCTGACAGGCAGCAGGCAGCTTACCCGGGACATCTCTAACAGCACCAGAGATATATGTTTAAACAACTGAGTACTGCTCAAAATTTTATTCCAGACCCTGCTCAAGTGCAGGAGTTAATGCTCTAAAGTGCATGGCTGGGTCAGTCTGCTTTATGTGTGCTGCCTCTTTGAGATTTAATTTTTATTTCTGTTAAGTCAAAAGAAAAAAAAAAAAAAAGAAAACAGCAGCCATAGAGAAGCTTGAAGTTAGACACCCACCAAATAAAGGACATCAAATGGACCTGGCAAAAATGAAGACTGGGGTAGGTCCTCAACACGCCCGGGTAAATCCAGCCCTTTTTTGAGTTCTGCCCAAAGCTAATAGAGCTTCCTCTCAACTGCTCTGGTCAGCAGCCACATTCATGCTGGCTCTTCCTAGTGATTTTCTTGTGAGGCTCTGTATCTGCATTTATCCATGTACATTATCAGCACTGATCTGTGTTAGAGCTGCAGCAGGTGACCAGCAACCCGAGCAGCTGCTCTTTCTGTTGTTCTAAGAGGACTCCTCCATCAACCTCTGTTCCTGAGCACACTTGTGACACCTGCATGACATGATGGAAATGGAAAAATAGCTTTCATTTCTCAAGCTGCATTATCAGCTGTTTTCAAGGAGGGCACATGGTCTCTCTTGCAGTAGGGGAAGCTACCTGGCTTGTTCATGGTAGCCTTTCTTCTGTTCTTGTCATCTGACAGATGAGCACTTTGTATCTACTGCAAGCCTGATTGTCTTTAGTTCGAGGGAGATATTAGGTTTTATTTTCAGAAATGTCTGCAATGTATTGTGGTGTCCCACCAATTCTAAATACTGATGTCTTGAATCCATCAGAGCTCTGTCCTGCCCCCCATCCCCTATCTTTCTTGGGTTTGCTGACCTTTTTGTTAAACTGTTTATTTGTGCTCCGTCAGGGCTCCACATGCTAAAACATCAAATAAAAATCTTTAAATGCTTCTCTAAGCAGTGCATACCATCTTTAATCTGAATTTCATCTTACAGCTCCTTAAAGTCAAATGTAATTTACAGCATGAAAAACTACTTGGTGTGCTTTACAACCAGTTAGAGGTGTTAGTTTTAGATCACTTATAATCTGTCTGGTTTAATAGAAATAAATCTGTGGCAATTCTAGGCAAAGCCACAAGGGAAAAGGATTATTGTCTAAAATATGCTTGAGTGAAGCAAAAACTATTCAGGCTAAGGAAAAAAAAGGCTCGACAGAGGCCATAAATACAGCCATGCTGGAAGTAAAAAGAAGATTTCTTACCACCACAACTCTGGTTATGCTAATTAATTGAAATATTGGAGAGAAACGAGAAGGAAATTAAATAAATAAGTAGGTGGGGCTGATTTTTGAAAGCAGGTTCCCTTACTATCCTATGTCCAGCTGCAAAGTCTGTGGGCAGTGTGTCCACCTGATATTTCAGACTCCACATCATGCTATCACCAAAATTGCTAGAACAATTTTGTCAGTAATTACTCAAATCTAATCTAAGATCCTAACTCTAAACCAAAAACTATATTAAAGTGATTCTGATGATATTTTTAAAAGAAAAATGTCTGCAAGTTACAAATGGTATTAAACATCGATTTATTTTGCCATGTATCCCTTTGAAGAAAATCCACCTGCCAAAATCCACAGGGTAAGATGCAGTGCAGTTCTGAGACAAGTCTCCCTCTCCTTCTTGGGAGGGCTGCACCAGCGGGCAAGGTCAAAGCTGGGACTCAGCAAGGACTGAATATTAGCCAGGGCTTTTCAGATGACTCAGGCATTAGCCCAGATAGTCACTTACCCAGCATATCAGATTTCCTGTCTATAAAGCTGATGCTAGTATTACACATAATACTGTAAGAATGGTAACACTCAGGCACATCATTTATTGTTCTGCAGTGATTTATTTGAAGATGGAGGCTTTAGCAGAGCTTATTCAGTAAATTCTTCTGGTGCTTTAAAACAAACATGTCCTGAAGATCTTTAAGAAACAGGCCTTCCTTCCCTTCCACATGATTATTCCCTTGAAACGCATTGTTTCTGTATATATGTCTTTATGAACCCTCATAAATCTACAAAGTTGTTTCAGTCTCTGCTGCTACCATTTCCCTGCCTGCTTCACCTGTGCTACACACAAACACAACACCTACAATGACCAGTTGTCCATAGGAATTAGGGGCTCATTAACAAAGGATAACTGACCAGCCACCAAGATAAGAGAGCAAACCACTCTCTCAATGTTCTGTCATGACATTACCAGGACCAGGCACATCTGTGGTAGGGTTGGGGCACTGGGAGCTGCAGATACAACAGCACTGGCATGATAAGGGCAATTCCCACATCCCAGCACTGCTGGTGGACACGAGAAGGCTCTACAAACCAGCTCTCATCTTTCAGTGTTTATTTAGGTGTTTCTGTCTAGGCTGAATGACTGACAAATGGGAGTGTGAGATGAAGCTTCTTTCTTGTCACTTCTCACCAGTGAATCTCCTGCCCCAGGTCAGGAGGCAGTGAATGTGAAGCAATCATTCTCAGCTTGTACTGTTGAGGTGAATCCGAGAGACTATTAATTAGAATAGCACTTGGATAATTGCAAAGTAGTCAAATGTCTGCATTTGATATGTTAGCACTTTTCTCTGGTTTTGTGCTACAGAACTTCCCATTTTCCCTCTGATTTTTCAGCTGCTTCCTTGGTCCTTACATTTACAAAGAAATGCATTGCAAACAACTCTAGAATAACTTCAGTACTGTCTGCCTAACAGAGACAGCAAGATCAACCCTAAGTATAATGACACTTAGAGAGCCAAAATAATTATATGTCCCTGTAGCCTTGTCTGCTCCAGGCTGAACAACTCCAGCTCTCTCAGCCTGCTAGTACATATATTTTGTAGAGAATGCCATCAAAGGAGAAGCACCTACACCCTACCATAATAGAAAAGTGTGAATGCAATTCACTTTGTATGTAATCAGTGCATCTATTTTCTAACTTTGTGTTTTTCCCCTTCCATTTTGACCAAATTCCTGGGAAATTTGAAGACTTTCAAATAAAATCTCCCATTAGAAAATATTAGTTACTTATAAGCATCTATTTCCACATTGTTTGAAAGGTTTAGAGAAGCTCGTATATGAGCATACAGCAGGATATATCTTCAAAAGCAACATTTGTCGTAATGATGTGATAGTGTTACCTTGTGCTGTAGAGATGAAGAGAAATTGTTGCATGTTATTGTACCTTACCAATTGTTATAGCTGTAAAAATAACTTTCACTTTCAGTGAGATGGCTGCACTACAGCAATAAGTTGTGTCTTAGCTGTTAACTCATTGGAAAAACCTTTAAGTCTATTGCAAAGATACATTGGTAAAGCAGTGTAGGGACTGGATTTGGGTTTTCTCCTTGAGAATTGACCCTTTGTTTTCTCAGAGTGGACCCCTTTAGCCAGAGTTGTAGCTCTTTCACCAGAACTAGTAGATGACAGTGTGAAACTTGCAGAATACCAACAAGCAGACTTTCAGGCTGTATCTATACTTGTAAATAAAACACTTTGTTCTCTGGCCAGATGGGTACATGGCAGACCATGGCCCACAGCCACATGGCTATATTCTCTTTATCCTGCAAGCTGAATGATGTTGTGCCTAATGTATTTCAGGAATTGTCTCTGCCCTGTGCTATCCCCAAGGTCAAGGAGGTTAATCAGCCATTTAACCCCTTCAGCTCCTCTGTAGGCCAGTCGCATTTTCAGAATGGCTTAAAAGCAGACAGCCTGCCCTGAGGTATCATAACCTGTAATTAACAGTGCCTGGCAGCCCTGCCAAGTGAGTAGCCTGATCCACGTGTTGGTCTTTGAATGAAAATGCCAAGCCACTTGCAGGTCCCATTTAGACCCCCTAAGATCATGGTGTACATGTAATTTTACTTGACTTAGGAGACTAGGACGTATGTTTTAGTACTATTTTAGAGTTTAGGCATTTAAAAGATCTGATTGGTGATATTACAGGGGCTGAAATTGTTGCTGACCTCATGGTCTCAGATAATTCTATCCCTGTCTGAGAAACAGCAGAATAGAGGGTGTACAAGTATTTCAACCTTTGTGATTCACAGCTTGTCAGATTAGACGCATACAGAGTTTTCTGTTTACATTGATATGTCAGGCTGTAAACTGCTGCTGTGGCTGTGGACTTTGAGTTATTTTCTCAAACAGGTTTAGCTCAAGGTAGCCACATGTATTAATTTTATAAATTTAAAAAAGAAAAGAAAAAACCCAACCAAACCAACAAAAACCAGCTTTAGTATATCTCAATTATCTTGTCTGCATGAATGCATCAACACAAGAAAGGTTTTCAGGACCAGTTTTTGTTCAGCTGATTGGGATTACCAGTTCCCAGTATTTAATACCGTACTGCAGAGACAGGGCCTGGTTCTGTACACACCTGATAAGGCTTTTTTATTGGTCTGTTGTTAAAGCGGTACAAACGAATAATATTTGACCTGGCATGAAGATGCCAAATAAGAAGTTATTACCCTTAAATTATTTGAATAAGTCGGACCTGGCAGAACAAAGTCATATAGGTTCATCACTGGGTGTCATGTGGTGACAGCTATTTGTGGATCCATTCCAGGAGCCCTAGTGATAGATACAGTGTTTCAGCAAAGCCCAGCATGAACTTCAAGGGTTAGATGGTGTGAACAAAGATCAAGCAAGAACCTGGCTCAAACAGCTATCATTCTAACACAAAATTGTTTCCCGTATGTCTGTTGTGCCTCTGTCTTCCTAGTCAACCCAGAAACGCCTTCTTCACGGTTTTGATGCAGACCGGGATGCCAAGAAAATACACAGTGCCTGCAAAGGAGCAGGTAAGAAAGTTATTGGGTTTTGTACAAAGGGTAATTCAATATTATAAAGAGTGCATACATGAACTTAAGGCAAAAAACCCTGTTCCTAGGAATGTTATGTAATCATTATGCATTCTGTCACTTACTGACTCAAAGAACATTCATACTCATGAAGATGAGAGGGAAGGGAAACCAGCTTGTTCCTCAAAGACTGGTAAGATCTAGTTTGTTAATTGCTTGGCTCCAGAGGATTTGGGTAAACATATATTCCCTGTGATAGGAACAGCAAAGTGCTAATACTGATATGACAATCATGCGGTCCTGCTAGTCAGGGTAGATTTAGATCATGGTTATATGTAATCTCCCAGGCCTTCAAGGACCAGTAAAAGGCTTCACCACCTCCATCACCACCACCATGTCCTGTTCATTAGAGACCACTGCAACTCTGTCATCTGAAAGGAATATACAGTTCTTTCAACCTGCACCAGTGACTTTTAACCTAAAATAATGGCTTTCACCATCCTGACATAGTTTGAAGTAAACTGCCTGACTGTGCACTGATGTGAGGAATGCACAGTGTTTCACGGGATCTTCAGGCTCATGGAGGTGACAATACCCAGTAGAGGGAGAAGAACCAAGCAGCACATGAGATCAATAAGTTATTAATTCACTCCAGGTATTTGCACAGTAAGCATGTATGTAAGCAATCCTTCCTTGTATAGCACTGACATTCAGAATCAGCTAGTTAAGTGCTGGATTTTAGGAACAACTCTTATCCTATCAACTCAGCCCCCTCAAGACAGTTCCCCGAGGACTGTCCTCCTACTGACAGTTTAACCCCACATTGTCTGATAGGAGCATACTTCCTTCTAAAATTGGACTATGCCTGAGTTCTAAGCAGAAAGAACTGGACAGGATGCCCTAAGGTTGTTCTGCATGTACCCAGTAGTGTTATGAGTCATGAAACCACATCAGCTGTTGCTGAATGCCAATAGCATCTGTAATTTTATCCTTTATACTGGTTGCTACTCAGAAACCCTTGCTCATCCCTGTTCCCAAAAGGCTGAGGCACAGCACAAAGTGAAGTGGGTGGATGCAACAGGTGGAAGGGCACAAGGAGAGCATGGGGCAGGGTTCACCAGCAGGATGTGCATCAGCAGACTTGGCATATGGCTTGATGCCTTTGATCTGCCATTTAAACCCTTTGTATGCTATGGGCATTTTGGCAGTGCCCTTCACATACCGGGTCATGTGTCATTCCTGATCGAAATTCTCCATTTCAATACTTGTCTTGAAGAAATAATGTCTGAGTCAAGCTGCTGACCCTTAGATGGAAGTGCACCAGGACACCTGTGTTAATGCAATGCCTGCTCTATTGTGTCTTTTGGACATTCAGGTAACATCACTGTGGTCCCATCTCTTTAGCCACAGACATTATGAATGCCTTCCCGAAGCTCTGTTTAGTGCAAACATCTGTTTATCTGGCTGAGGGCAAGAAAAGTACAAGAACAAGGTCATTGCCTTTAGTAAGCTTCTTCAACTGATTGCATAAGTTACAGCTCAAAGCTGACTGAGGGCTTTTCTCCTGGAGAGGTGCTGCGTGTTCAGTTCTGCTGTGCAATGGGCACTACGTCAGCTGCATCTCTCTGGGCATCCCTTCCTTCCATTTCACTCTGACTTTTGCCAAGCAAAGCAGCACCAGCAGAGTCTCAGACCATCAAGGCTGGTTCCAGCTTCTCTTCCTGACTCCATTTAACACAAAGCAAAACTGATTTTGCACGGACTATACATCCAGGCAGTTTGCCTAAGAAGCTGATTCAAAAGCATTCTCACATACCCCAGCATTTCACCCCAAACCCCTCATTCTGTTGTGCCAGCACAACCTTTGCACATTTACTAAACTGGTCCCTTGGGACTACTCAAATAAGTATTGTCACCAAAAGCATATATGTCATCCCATGGGCACTGGATAACCCTGATTTTAGGAGCAGGGTCTGACCTTCTCAATCTGAAGACTCAATTTCCCTGATAAAATATGAGCAGCATGAGATTGTGAATTTTCATTTTACAGTCTGAACGTTGTAGCTGACTAGGTTAAATTTGTCCTCCAAAGAATCTTAGACATTACAAATCCTAAAGGTGGAAACAGTGGGGATATATGTACAGGAACTTTTTTTGTCTTTAGAGATCACATTTTCTTTCCTCTGCATTAGAATCCTGATAAAATAATTCCTATGCACAACTTTTTTTTCAGGAACTGATGAAAAGAAAATTATTGAAGTCTTATCGAGTCGAACATCAGAGCAGAGACAGCAAATAAAACAGAAATACAAGGCTCTGTATAGCAAGGTATTTTTAAATAAATGGCCTCTCTGTTTCAAACCTCATGCCTCTAGAAACACAGCCTACAGGCCTCTGCTTTTGAAAATATCAAGGACACAGTGGATTTAAGGACACCAATTAGTTTCTGATTCAGCAGTTTATTTTATCTCCTAAAATACTGATTGTATTTCTAATTTTATGCCTCAGTCTTCTTAAAGTCAGCCTTAACCAGATCACAGCATTTTAATCAAAGTTGGGAGGATATAAAATAATTCATAACTGAAATAGAAAATACTTTAGCTTGTCTTAATCTTCAGCACATTCAGAAAAAAAAAGTTAATGTAAAAGGAAAAATTTAAGTCAGTGTCTCACTTAGACCAGATGCATATTCAGAGAAACTATCTGATCATGCACAATTATATTTTTATTGAGTTTAATAGAAGTAATGTTGTTTTATTCCAGTGGTGAAGTAGAACATGTTGCAAAGCTAAGAAATCTCATTAGACACTTGATTTCTGGAGGAGGAAGTGTAGACTGCCTTAATGATTTTGCGTGTAAGAAAATTAAAGCTTCCAAAATATAATTTCAGTAAACAGATGACTCCTGCAGAGCTTATTATTAAATTGGTATTTTCTTAAGGTTTGCTTCCTCATTAGTCATTAATCAATGCCAGTAAGACAGTCAGCACTGAGTCTGAAAGCCTTCTATATGTAATATTTACAGCAAGCATGATATAGATTTTCATTACATAAATACTATAGATTTAGTTCTGTAATGGGGATGAATAAAATTAAGCATTAGGAATGAGCAAATGGCATGAGGCATCCCAGCTACATCAACATGTTGCAACTCTTCTTGCTTGCCTGGGTGGCCTGAATCTCTCAGGAAGGAGACACAGGTTGTTCCATTTCACTCTTCTGATGCTCCAGAAACCTTCAGGGTTCATGAGGAGTGCACTGATGGCAGCTTCTGACTTGAACACATGGGTGTTCACTTGGGGTTGTGTAAGAGGGAATTTAATAACAACAGATTTAGAGCTGGACTTCTCATCATTGTTCTGCACTTGTCAAGTGCTTCCCATACAACACAAAATGTTAATTGCAGGTACATCATTGTCAGACATCCTCAGCATACACACGCTAGCTAATTCTTTTCCAGGGTCTCTAATTTTTGAATTAAGTAGATCACATCAAAGAATGTTGATTTTTTTTTTGGGGGGGGGGGGGGGGGTGTTTCTTGTTTTTTGGGTTTTTTTGTGAAAAAAGGTCTAATTGCTTGGCACCAAAGCACTTTGCAAAAATGTGTTGCTTTTTCTAGTAAGTCACTTTTAACCAAAACTGAAAGAGAAGGATCCTAACTTTTATCCCTTCTGTGGTATCTCTTTCTGAGCAGGAAGCTTCTGTGTTGTGTTTCAGAGTAAAGTTCTGTTAAGTTCTTAAAAACACTAGTTTGCATTTGTTTAAACAAGTAAGAGTCAGAACTGCGCTGATATTGACTAGTATTTGAAGATGGGACAATCATCCCATTCAACCTGAAACTAGAATTTTTAGGGACCTTATTTTGAAAAAAAAAAGTCTGCATGTTTAAGGCCTTTTTCAATGTTTTTGTCTCTTTGTGGTACAGAAGAAACTTTAAAATTACTATATTCCCCAAAACAAATTAAGAAAACCAATAATTCCACCTCAGCTTTTGTGCTAACCCTTCTGACTGTTCCCACAGGAGATGGAAGAGGTCCTGAAGGGAGACCTGAGTGGGAATTTTGAAAAGGCTGTGCTGGCTTTGCTGGACCTGCCCTGTGAGTACGAGGCCCGAGAGCTCCGGAGGGCGATGAAGGGCGCTGGGACGGACGAGGCGCTGCTGATTGAGATTCTCTGCACACGAAACAACAAGGTTGGGACACCGTGTGTCACCCTCCTTAGGTAGCAGGGCAAAGAGCTCACCAAGAGCATCCACCTGGGAGGAGAAAGAGGGATCAGACCAACTTTTGTGGCTGAAATACTTCTTGGCAATGGTTGCAGTGATAAGATTGCCACACTAGAGCTGAAACCCTTGCAGGAGTTAATAGCAATATAATTCAGATTTCTTCCTTGGTCCTACTCCTATCTGCCATGGATGGCATGGAGGCAATACTGAAGAGAGAAAAATCCCTGGATACACATAAAGGCAGCTTTGGCATTGCTCTGGTGATTCAGAGGTACAGGAATATGATCCTACGGAGAAAGCCCTTTAGCTCTCACCTAAATGCAGAGGAAACCAGAGGGACTCCTGCATGAGTGAGGCATCCCTCAAAGTGCTGTCCTGAACCAGGGAATGGGAATCCATGGCTTCTCCCACCCCGTGGTTGCTACACCTCACACAACATGGGCATTGTTTCTGGTGTTTTGTTTGCTTATTTATTAATTAATAAAATGTATTTAATTTATTTTTTTATTTGCCTAGGAAATTGTAGACATAAAGGAGGCCTACAAACGGCGTAAGTAGTTTTGTCTTTCAGACACCTTCATTTAAAACCTCTATAACTGGGTAAGCCCTCACAGATTTTTTTTTCTTCCCAGTGTTTGATAGGGATCTGGAGTCTGATGTAAAAAGTGACACAAGTGGCTCCCTACAGAAGATATTAGTCATGCTGCTAGAGGTAAGGCTGGGGGCTTTCCTCTTATGCATCAACCTGACAGAGATATTTCCTTTTTTCAATCCTATTTTCCCTAAGTAATCATAAGTATTAGCTGGTATTTACAATAATGTTGTTATGATGTGTAATATGAGGTAATTAAACAAAAGGCATTCTTCAGTATAAGAGCCCTTTTTATCTGTAGCTTTTTAATATACACAATTTTAGTTTATAAAGCCAGAAGTAATTTCATAAATTTTGATACTTTGAAAATAACAGCATTATTTTATTACTATTTATAGCATGGTAATACCTAGAATACTCACTCAAGTTCATGACTCCATTATGTTAATTTCTACCCCAAACCAGTAAAATCTTCTTGCCATCTCAGCTAAGGATTTTAGAATTCAGATAGATACAGAACAAGTGAGAAAGATATTGCTGCTATGTTGGTTTTCTATTCACAAACTCCCCCCATATTTTCCATTAGAACACACTTTATTTTAAAGCCCTTTCATGAAACAAACAAACCAGTATCTTCCTAAAGACACATTATAACTAAGAAAAATAAGATCACACCTAGAGATGCAATGTGATGGCCAGTCTGATCAGACAGCCCTAGGAAATGAAAAGACTGAATGAATGGAAGGAGCTTTAGAGTCATAACAGTCACATCACTAAATATATCACAGGTAAGATTCTCATTCTGGAAAGTATTGATACAGCTCTCTTCAACCTCCTGGGAGTGTATTTTCAGGAGTGGTAAATACATATGATTCAGATTTTTTTTTCATAGATCAGTCCTTTTTAATTTCTCCCAGGAATTACAGTGTTGGTGAATACAGTCAGGAAAACATTTTGCAGTTGTCAAGGCATATCCAGCACTGTGAAAACCATGCCCACTTCACTGCAGGTACTGGAAGCCTTCCTGCTCTAGAGGCATCAGCGTTTTCTATCTCACTAGACCCAGCACACAGCAAATGAAGCTGGGAGATAAACCCAGCCACACGGGCTTCACGTCTAAGCTTAGCAAAACCAGGGGCTATGGTGAACACAAGCAGATGGTTCAAGGCTGCACCCACCGTGCCCATCACTAGGCACTTGTCAGCAGATGGCAGCAAAACTATAACCAAAAAATTTGCGAGGCCCACAAGCTGACTGTCTTCCTATATGCTAAAAAATGTAACCAGCACTTGGTCTGGGGGTTTTTACGGTCATCTCTTTTTCTGTAGGCAACCCGAGATGAAACCCAACAGGTCAATCCAGAGCTCGCTGAGCAAGATGCCACGGATCTGTATAAAGTAAGTGCACTTGCAGGAAAATCCCCGTTTGCCCCATGCTGTGCAGCAAGGGCTGCCTTGGGATGACTAAACACACCAAGCATGGGAGCAATGAAAGCATAAGGACATGAGCAAGGGGGGTTCAGGCTGCAGCTCGACGGATCAAGGGCTCTGGCTGACTTCTTGCCTCTACTGTGAATAAACAAGTGCTTCAAAAAAATAACATGTAATTTTGAAGGCAGGAGAAGGCCGCTGGGGGACAGAGGAGCTGGCTTTCAATGTGGTCCTAGCAAAGAGAAGCTACAGTCAGCTGAGAGCTACTTTTGAAGCTTATGAAAAGGTGAGTTATCTTCTGCAATGTGGGTTGCTTAGGGCCCGACATGTAGGTGCAGACCCTAAAACCTCTGAAGCATCTTTTCCAACCTAAATGATTCTATGTAAAGTGGACAATCCTTTCTTTGCCATTTTGTAACTTCTTGAATGCTTTAAGAATTTTGGAAAACATTTTTATACAACTGTATCCTGAGCTTACAGAAATAGGAGATAAAAGTTGTATCTTCTGCTAGTGAAGAACCTATTCCCCTTCATAACCTTCACAATGTGCAGCCAAATAAATGTCACAATGTTGTTTCTTTC
Organism: Campylorhamphus procurvoides; assembly: GCA_013396655.1. Taxonomy (NCBI): domain Eukaryota; kingdom Metazoa; phylum Chordata; class Aves; order Passeriformes; family Dendrocolaptidae; genus Campylorhamphus; species Campylorhamphus procurvoides. Next base: position 160,239 of record WBMV01001724.1, on the reverse strand, counting down.
CCACAGTGGCACAGCAGTGAGTATCCCCACTCCTGCAGCAAAGGGACAGCTTCCCAAACTCCTGCCCTGAAGCAAGGTTTTGCTTTTCTGGTCCTCTCCTCTCCTTCTCCTAAGCAGAGCCTGTCGAGGTCTCTTCTCCTGACGCCCCCACTTCACCTGCTCATATTGGCAGCCTCTTCCTCTCTGCATACACTGGGCAGACAGCCTGTGCAGGTGCTTTGCTGTGCTTTCCTCTGTCTCCAAACATAAGGCAAAGTAGACAGCAGGATCCTGGCTGTTTGGTACTTCTCCCCTGTGTCACCCACCAGGGACATTTTACTCATGCTTGGGCCTGGATATGACCTCCACTGGGATATCTTGCTTGAAAATTACCCCAGAGAGAAAAAGTCATGGGAGATCCAAGGTCCTTCTCCTGGCAGTGAGGTGGAAGCTCAGCAGTGACATTTATTCTCAGGAAACAGTCCCCCTCCAACCTCTGGCTCACAGTCCTGAGCTTCCCTGGGTTGACTCTGAGTTCATCAGAAAACTGTAACCCTGGGCACTGAAGATGAAAAAAGCTACAGTCAAGGCCATATTTCAGTGTCAGCATAATAAGGAGCCAATAGTTGAAAAAACGTTTGCAGTTTAATCCAAGTTTTGCTTTGTTGCTGGCAGGAGAACAAACCCAGTCACAAACTGATACTCTCCCTCAGAGTGGCCCAGATCCTGGGGATTCGGTTAAATGCTTCAATAGCCAAGCTACCTTGGCTTTTTGATTCCTAAAGCCAGGCAGATCAGGTTGCCCAAACTGACTCACCACATCCTGCCTGGCTGTACTTGAAGCAAAAATGGGCCAAGATTAAAGCCATGCAAACATCAGTCCTTCTCTGCAGCTGGAGAGATAAATAGGGCAAGATCTAAACCAGGTTGGTAGTTTGCAGAATTTAATCCTAAATCCTCAGAAGGTGCCCTTTCTGCCTTGTATGCATGGTCTCCCAGCTCTGACCTAAAAGTTCACTGGAGTCTTGAACCACTCAGTGCCATCATGATAAGCAAAAGAGGAAAGTAAAAGACTTTGAGGTTCTTGAAGTTCATAAAAGTCAGGATAAACTTTGTTTTGAATTTGGTAGTCTCCTTTTCCCCTTTCCTAGAGAATAATACAAAAACTTGGGGGCAACTGCAGTACTTGTAGACTTTCCTTGGGAAGACAAAGATAATAAGTAACAAAACTTCTTAGAGCTGGTAAAGCTCCAAAAATTATCTTATTTTTGTGGGAGCTATCCAGAGCCTTTGATAGAGAAAGCTCAAACAGTTTCTCCTGACTAGGGGTCACTCAAGAAGAAGCTGCAGCTTCTTTGTTCTGGAAGCTGCCAGATACATCCAACTAATGTAGGTTATCCATCTCTTAAACATTGTGCCTTGCCTGGCTGCATTGACCTTCTCTTGGTGCTAGTGGATATGTGAGCACTTACACCAGAAGAGAACTTCATTTGCCCTTGAATTACTCACCTGGAAAGACTATAAAGGATCTGAATTGACCTTTTGACACTGGATCCCTAATCTGATGCTGGTTTTATGGCAGTGGGATGAAATGTACAGACAGCAGCTCTTATGGCTCCTTCTTGTTATCCTTGTAGGTGTGTGGGAAGGACATAGAAGAATCCATTAAAAGTGAAACATCTGGAGATCTGGAGAAGGCTTACCTGACTCTCGGTAAAAGAAAAAAAAAAAAGAGTTTCAAGACCTTTCTTTTCTAGCTCTTGCCACCATCAGACATTGGTTGTTGGGGGTCTGTGTACAGCCTGGCAACAGCTATCAGAATAGCTCTAAAGCGACCTGACATATCTGCCAAGGAAAAAAGAGGCAGTTTTCAGTAGTGATTTGGACCCCTTCAGAAATAAACCAGGCACAGTTCCTCTCCACACAGAGTGGCCACCTCCAAGCTGCCCCTGAGACTGTGGCTGGTGAGAGCTTCCAGCAGATTCCTGGGCATCATGAGAATAGTGCTAGCCAGCCACCACAGAAATGTACAGGGTCCTCGACAGCAATTTAGCACTGGGATTGACTCTGACCAGTATTTAAGCCTGTGCCCTGTCTCTGGTTAGCTTACTGGTATTGCTGTTATCCATATAGATCTAGGCTATCCCAGATCTTCCTCCTGTGATCTGCAGAGTAAGCAGCTACTCCAAGAATAGATGGGCAAGGGCAACCCCACAAGGGCAAATGATCATTCTCATTCGTGTCATTTTCACTGTGGAATGGCAGAGTACTAAGTGCTGGTAATCTCATTGTGTAACACACTTCCCCTGTGGAAAAATGTATGTCCCCCCTTAGACTCCAAGATTTCTTCTTGCATACTGATAGAGGACCAGACTCAGAATGAAACTCTTGCCAGCTCATATGTCTGAGCATAAATCCTACAGATTTTCCTTTATTTCTTCCTTATTTATTTACTTCTGCTTGAAGATGTATCACAAATTGTAAATGTGTAAGTATAATGAGGCCTCTTACTGTTTTCTCTAGTCACCTGTGCCAAAGACTGCCCAGGTTACTTTGCCACACTTCTGCACAAGTCGATGAAAGGAGCTGGGACTGATGAAGAGACCTTGATTCGCATTCTTGTGACCAGGGCTGAGGTAGGATATCCCGTGACCTGTAGTGCCTCACAGCAGCTCTGGGAGAAATACAAATGTAGAGAGTATGGAGTGAGTCCTGATAGATCATGTGCTCAGTAAACCCTTTTCAGCCCAGTGACATCAGTGGTCACACTCTGCTTCTGTACCCAGGCAACTCTAACTTTGATATTGCATCTATTTCTGTTTCCAAAAGAACTAAACCACGAAGCATGCAGGCAATTTCAAGTGGAGTCAACTGTACCTGGTTAAAACTAACCCACAGAGAGGTCTGGCCACAACAGGATGTGTAAAAGTAAATTCCTAGTTAAGTAATGGTAAAGCAACAGTTCCCAAACTGAGAATTGATTATAAATATATGCTGCCAATTTTCTCTGATTCCAGCTGTGGAAAACAGATGGGGAGGAAGGAAGAAAAATATAAAGCCAAAGGAGTTAACTGTCATTTTAAAAAGCACAAAACTTTGGAAGACGTTTGAGATCTTTAGCACAGTCTTTAAGTCTTTCTTGTAAGCTGTGTAGGTTGTAACCCCAGGTCTGTTTCAGTCAACACAGAAGAGGAGCCTTTCACAATGACAGGGAAAGCATATTACCCAATGATCCACATTGTGAGAAATTAGGCTCCAGGGTATTCTCTCTCTTAAGACACAGCCCAATCATTATAGCATTTAAAACCCGCAGTGATAAAGATCAGACCTGTGCCGTAGGTGCCTTTTCACAGGAAAGCTCAAGACAAGGAGTTTAATTCTCCCCCCTGTAGTAACCAGAAAATTACTTCTGTGGGTAGAACAAAACTCCCTTTTAGCCATATTCCTTGAAGTGCCTCTTTCCCTGCTTGCCATCATGGAGTGGCCTCAGGACTTCACAGCAACCTGTTTTTCCAGTACCAACAGAGAGATTCCCCCATCCACCTGGCATGGCTTTCCACACAGGCCCTCTTCACAGTCAGCATCCCCTCACCACACCATCTGACACGGGCTTACCTCAAACCTGAATGTTAACCTGAAAGTCCTCCAAGATTTTTAGACCTCCTGCTTTCTCTTCTCCTCCTCCCACCGGGTGTGGTGAACCTTGGATCAGATCCCAGGGGTCCTGGTAAGAGCAGGACATATTACTCAAAAGCATGCACTCATCTTCTAAAGAGGCTCTTGGTATCTCCTCAGAGCGACCTGCCAGCAATAAAGGAGAAGTTCCAGCGGATGTACAAGAAGCCATTAGCTGAAGCTGTCCGATCTGATACCTCTGGAGACTTCAGAAAGCTGCTGCTGGCAATTTTGCACTAAAAAGCCATCAAGAATGAAGAGGCATGCTGAGCAGCCACCCCTTGATTAGTTTCCAAAATAGCATCCAAAAAATGTGGCATTACCACAAAGAAAAAATCCAATTTGTTTTCTTTCCAGCTGGGAAATGTGTTGCCAAGTAATGTTGGATATGAGGTTTATGTTATGGCTATCTTGCCAAATGTCCTTTAAGCAATAAAGACATGTTAAAAAAACGGATCTAAATTGACCTCTTTGTCTTTGCATATGTAACCTCTTTGTGATTGTGTATGTGGAGGAATCTTCTGTCATTGTTTCTTCTGGGGAGCTTTTCTGTCTTGCTCTCATTCTGAAGATTTTCCCTGTTCTTTCCTCAATTCAATGGATGTCATGCCATTACAGTCCTGCCAAGAGAAAATGGATCATAATTTCTTCTCAGCTCATTATCACAGCTCTTTAAACAACCCAAGGGCTGCGAATTAGTAATTTAAGTCAGGCCCTGATTAAAATCCTGCTGTCAACAGGGAATGCCAAAGTGATTTCCCTGGCTGTAAATTGCCCTCTCAGCATAGTCACCTCCTAAATTTCGCATGAAGCAGGTAAGGACTTGCAGCCCCCATGGGCATCACCTCCTGGGATATGGTGCAAGAGCGTATCAGGGGAAAAGACGGGCTTTTGTGCAGTGAGTCTATCAGGCAGGGAAATGCTGTTCCCAAAATGCCAGACGTTGGGCTCAGGACAGCTGCATGGACTTCATCCTGGGACATTTCCAAGATGTGACTGGAAAAAACTTTGAGCAACCTGCTCTGATCTCATGGTTTGCCCTGCTTGGAGCAGGAGCTAGAAGTAGAGACCACTGGAGGTCCCTTTCTCCCTGAATTACCCTAAAATCCTACAGTCATATGAAAGAAGATGTAGATGAAAAATAATATGACAGGACCTGACAAATAAGAGAAGAGTGAAGAGTTTGGGCCAGGGAGATAAGCTTGTGAGCATTTCTCTCTCTGACCCCTTCCCCCTTTTGAGTATACCACTTTGCGACAAGAAGCATCTTTCACACCTAGATCCTCAGAGGTAGGATGACTGATAACATCAAATTCCTATGGAAAACTGTCTTTCTGAAGCACTGGACCTGTTTCTCCCTGCTTGGATCAATGTCACAGCAGCAGTACGTGGCCATCTAGTTATAAAATGGGGCAATACAAATGGGAGATGGGACAGATGGGTGGCTTTGAAGAACAATGATTGGTGTGTCACACAGGTGTAGCAGGATGTTCTGGCATTTTAGAGGCCTGATCCTTCTTTGGCAAGATTTCTAGCCACCTAAAAATATCAGGGGCAAATCCTGAGTCTGAATGCCTCAATGCCTTTAATCGGAGACATTTCAACGTTCATACTCAGAAAGAGTAGAGCAATGTAGGATGTGTGTCTTCTTGTTGCTGTTGCCATGAGTCTCTTGTAACTAGAGACTACAGAAAGGATAGATGAATAATCTACTTCGGTGTCCAGTGTTCCTGGTGATATTTTATCCTCCAGAGGACACATTGTATGTTCAGTCCAAGATAAGCTGGCAGATACCCATTCTCAAATGATGTAGTTTGAAGAAAAAGCCAACAGGTGTCTGAAACACACATGAAGTTGCTGGTTTAGGCAAAGGATTTGTTTTAAAATATTCCAACAAGAGCACCCAAAGCTATGTGAGTGGTTTCTGTGAAACCTCCAGAAGCTCAGCACTCTTTAAACCAGCTATGTCTTTATTTAATGTGAAGCGCATAACTTTGGCAGCCAAATTTACTTTTGCCTGAAGTCTGTTTTAATTAACACTAGTAGGTCATTCTGACTAAAGAAGGAGGAGTACAATTGCTTTCATTCTAATCTTTTACTCTTTAATTAGAGATTAGCCTGAAACCAGGCCAGGAGCCCACACATCACACCCACGTATATTGGGCCAAAGTCATTATTGAATTACATACTATATCCCTCTATCTGTATACAATACAAACAGTCATGGCAGTTACTCTTGGGAAGTTGCTCTGTGACTCCAATGCTGTAAAACTTGTCCCCATGCCTCTGTAAGTTTAGGTCAGGGATTCAAAATTCAAGATCATATTTCAAGACTGGTACCTATAGATGTAGCCTGGTACCTCATCTACAAAATCAGAATGAAGCCTAGATTCAAGTCTTAAAATAAGCTTAGTTTAGCATTAAATACCACATCAATGTGAACAACATCTGTGACAATAGGGCACTCAGGGAAATCATGTTTGTTGAGCAGCTAAATAGAAATTGAATAATGTAATAGTTAAAGAGGAATGAGAGAGAAGGATCATAAGGATATCTGGACTTAAAGAATAGAAAGAAGATCAGACAGTTGGCAACTAGCAGCAGCAGAAGGAAGGTAGCAGACTTTTCAGTGGGTGAGAGACAGCAGTCACAAATAGCAACAAAGGCAATTCTTGTTAGACATGGGAGCAGATATGCAGAGAGGTTGTGAGATCTCCAACTTTCAAGATTTCAAAAGTTCAAGTAGACAAGCCCCTGAGCAACCTAATGTGACTGTGAGGTTAGTGCTGCTATCAACAGGAGGTTACACTAGGTGAGCTCCCAGGGGCTTCCCAACACAATCTTCCTGTGACTCTAGGAGAATTTGGTAGTTTGTGAGAGGAAAGAACTCCTGGCCGTGCTGTGTGGAAGGGCCTGGAGTAACACAAAGGACTTCCTCTTATTGCCATGTACAATTGTCCATGAATTCTCCATATTCACACTGGATGTCTTCTTCACTACTTCCTAGCTTGGGGAGTTTCACTGCCTGCAGCGAACCTTAAACATCAACCAGGGAGGTAGAGGACAGGGTCAAAGGGCTGTTTTCCCAGTCCATCAAATAGTAGATCGACACTGAGCTCTGGCTGAGCACAGACAGGAATCAGAGAGGCTGCTTCAGTGGGAAGTATCAGGACGAGTCCAAAACCAGATTGCACATATGGAATTAGGTCCCCTGGTGGTGTTATCATCTGGGTGAGATACAGATATACATATTGAATAGAAAAGTCCCTGTCCATTTTGTGCCTTCTTAGTAATTTGCTCGTATAGACATATGTTTGCTCTTTCAATGCACATATTCATTATATACGTTTACGTGCATGTGTAAATATGCAACATAGAAATCTAATAATTCTCTAACACATTAGTCTTTCTTTCTTCTCCCATATTTTCCACATCCTCAGCTTATAATAAGCAAAATTATGTTAAGTGCTCATCTTACTCTGGTCAGGGCCCACCAACCAAGCTCCACGCTGCCAGGGCACGCAGCATCCCAGGCTGGCTGCCCTCCCAGCCTGGGCTAAAGTCTGTCACCCCAAACAACCACCACTGGTGCTTGGGGCATCTCCTATCCTGCCCAACTCATGGCATCTGATTAATTATGATCCCTGTAATTGTCTCTTTATACAATGAGGAATGTTAATCCTGCATTTCGTTCCCTCTCCGAGTTTTATTAGGACAATAATAAGGAATATTTTTTCTTGTCCCCTGTCAAGTTAGACTACAAATTTGGGGAAAGGGATGATCTCTCTCTTGATAACTGTGGGGGCTAGTAGTCATTGAGGCAGCACACGTAACACTGAATGAGCTCAGTGAAGTCTCTGCCTTGAACAGTCCTTTTTCTTTATCCATATTTGTTCATTTTCACCTGAATTGTAATAGGATCAGTGTATGAGTTTTAGAAGTTGTCTGACATCACCAGTGTTCTCTGTGCACCTGCCTGCTGGCTGATCAGATTACGGCTTTTTTCCGCTCTGTTGGTTAGTGCATGATAATAGACATTTCATCATCCCATTACATTAAAACATAAGAAGAGCTGTTCTGGGTCAGACCAAAGGTTCAGCCATCCTAATTCCAAAACTGAGCAATCCCAAAAGCTTGAGAAAGAACAGAAGGAGCAGGGTGGGTATATAGCATTGGAGCAACGTGTTTGTTCTTTGGTAGAAGTTTCCATTTTCTACAAACCGTCTGTGGACAGTTTGTACAGCAGCAGTTGTAAAGGGTTGCTGTCTTTACCAGCCCCAAATGGCTCCAGCCCGTCAAGGGCTGAGGGGGACCTGCAGCACCACATCCCACAGTGCTGCTGGGTCACATACCCTGCAAATGAGCCCACTTGCCCATTTGCACATGATTTTCAGACCAGATCATTATCTGTGCAATATCCCACTCCCATGCTAATGCAGTATTCTGTCTTCCCAAAAAAAGACCACTCAGGTCCAGTTTGTTCAATAGCATGCCATCCTTGGAAAGCTGCCTCAAGAACTCATTTGGAAACAGATTTTATCAGACAAGTTAAACTGTGCCACAGCAGAAACAGCTCTACCTGCTAACCAGGGCTCATGCTGCAGTACTCATGCCCCCCCCCATGCCATGGGACATACTGTTCTAAGCTATGCTGTGAAAAATGATTTCTTATTTATTCATAAAGAAAATCCTAACTATGCAGTGCTGATGTGCCCACTTGGTTGTAGATGTGTCTGAAACCATCACGTCTGGGAAAAAAAGGAGAGAGTTGTAAAGCAGGAAGTAGGAGCTTCATTGCTCAGGAGCTCTGGCCCCAAATTGGCAGCGACCTGTGTGGGGACTCAGCAGGGAGAAGAAACCCCCCCCTCTGAGAGCAATAAGCTATTTAAACAGCACACTCTGTACTCTGGGTTAGGAGGAATTTGCATAACTGTGCAAAGCCCTCGAGCCTGGGATCTTCTAAATAAATGCCACATTTATCACTATCTAAAGCAGAACACCCCATCTACCCTTCCCCAACCCCATAAGCCAGCGTCATTAGTGAAGTCAGATAGCATCATTTGTTTCTTTAAGGGTTAAAAAAATAATCCACAACTGCTGCCAAGAAAAGACAGAACTAAACAGGCAGCAGAGAGTTAGAGCCAGCACGGAGATATAAATTTAAATCAATCATCAAAACGGACCACAAGAGCATATACGTACAGAGCAAGAAAGAAAGCAAGAGGGTGTTTTGTTTGGGTAGCTAATGTTCCCTGGACAAGGAGAGAGAGAAATTCTCCTTTGGGTTTTTAATGCCACTCTAAATATTTACAGCAAGATCATGGCCAGCTGGTGAGGCAGCGGCGTAGGGAGGGAAGGGCGCAATTTCCCCAGCACCCCAACATCATTCTCTGAGTGGTTTCTTTGCTCAAGGGGAGGGAAAAGGCTACCTATTGCCATGTTTACCCTCAAGGTGACTCATCTGCAGGAGTCAAGGCCAGTGGAACCTGCTCTTCCCCTCTCTCACCTTGCCTAGCCATTCATGCACACGTGTGCACACACACATTGATTGTGTGGGAAGCCTCCAAAAAGCCATGCCAGCCTAACTCCACCCTGTTTATAACATGGGTCTGGGCCTTTACGCTTTTGTCTGCCCTGCAGGCATTTCACCATGTTATGCTGCACTGAAAAGCCTTTGGGAAAGGACATGTACGGCACGGGCCCGTGACACAAAGCTGCTGTTTTTAGAGGAACAGGCTGCCCCCATGCCTGGGATCTGCTGGGCCATGGACACAGGGGCAGGAACATATGGAGGACTGCAAACCAGCAGGGCACGGGAGTTGACATAAGGGCACTGTGGCTCCCAATGATTTTTGCTCATCTGTGACCAGACACAGACATGACTCACCCGTGAGCTTTGGCTTTGAAAATATGAGAAGGAGTTTTGTTTTAACCTTGTGTTTCCCTGTGGCAGCAATGCTTAGAGACTACATTTTTTATTCAAACTGTCCCCAGANCCAGGCATGGGCAGCCAGTGCTATTTCTCTTGAACCACCCAGGAACTTGGCACAGAACTGGGACACATCACACTGAAGCTGACAGAGATCTCGGCTGGGGACCAGCGGGGGTTCTGGAGAATCCTCTGCTGGCACAAGGTATTCAGCTGATCCCAGACCTGAGGAGGGATTTGTTCTCATCATCATAGATGGTGGGAGTGTGGACACCTATATGTGATTGAGCCAGCTGAGCACCTGTGGACACCCAGCAGTGCTTAGAGAGCTGTCCACCTGCCTAAATACAGGTGATACACACTGGTGACCTGAAAAACTCATCAGACTTGGTTCTATTGACTAGAACTCACTGGCTGCAAAAGGAGCTCAGACACCTTGTTCTCAGACACCTTGTTCATGTGCAGGCATCCACTGTCAGGGACCCCATCAAGGTGTCTGCCCTGAGGAGCTCAGTACCATCCTGGGACTTGCCTCTTTGTTTTCCAGCTTGCTGCACTCACTGCAGCAACCTGCTCCAGTCCTCCCACCCATAACACCCAGTTTCCTCAAGCCACCTGCGTGAGAAATTCTTTCCTAAGGGTTTCAGAGAGATGAGGTCCTTAGGCAAAAGGGCCCAACCTGGTATCTGCTATATGAAATATCAAGCAACACCAGAAAGATAAAGTGCTTCAACAATGAACTTCATTCCCTGCTTGACAAAAGCAGCTGGGCTCTCCAGGTCCACCTGGAAGCAGTGCTGGATGCAGGGGTCCCAGTGCATCCGAATCTCCCACCGCACTGCAAGAGGCCGATGCTCCCCAGATCTCTCCATAAGGTGGAGACACGGCCCATCCCACCGGAGTCCCTGGAAGCTCTTCTCTCTCCTCCTTTCTCCGTGAAACTACGGTGACAGCGTATTACCTAGCACAAGGCATTGCAGACTGTTTACAGGCTTCTAGAGTTCCCAGGCACTTTAGGACAGGGTCCTGCCGCTGTTTCCAAACGCACAGCCAGGACTTTTATAAGTGAACTTTCCTCTCCGTGTCTATTTATTATATGTAAACATTTGCCAGAAAAACACCACTTGGGCATGCTCAGAACCAGCCAGGTCATTGCAAAAGGCAGCGTCGTCGTCACATGTGATAAGAGCGAGCAGCCCGTGTGCTCCTATTCTTAGCGCTGGAATGTGCACAATGCCCCGCCGCTCCTGCGCACAGCGCCCGGCAGCGGCAAAACTGACTTCGGGATAAACACGTCCAGAAATCACCCTCTATGAATCACCTACCTACTGAAAGAAACGTCCTGTGGTTTTATAGGTTTTTATCCAGGCTCTAGCTATGGAAAATCTCAGCAGAGAATAAGCGACAGAGAGTAAGTGCATGCAGGGAAGGACAACAGAAGGTAAACGCTTCTACCTTACGGTTCCACTGCAGGTTGAGCACTTAGTCCTGACAGTAGATACTCATCATATTGTTCTGCCTGACACTTAATTTAGCCATTGTGTGTCTGATTAACATAAAAACCCCACAGCTAAGCAGAGTTAATAAATTACGGGTTTAATGCAGATTCCCAGTCTCTAGGGTTCCGTTTGCACTGCTGCAGAGTTCAGCTCTGCCAGATTTGCATTCTTTGGGAGTGACTAACTCTAGGGGAAAGAGGCACAAGCTACTAAACTGCTAATACTTCAAAATAGTGAATAAATGTTTAAGTGCATTTATTCAATGTGATTAAAATGGACAAACCAATTGCTTCAGCTATCCAGCTTTAATCCCGAATCAGTGAGATAACTTCAGTGCTTTTGCTTCTTGCCAGGGACACAGGCAGTGCTGACCTCAGAGCTGCAACCTATCTGATAACTTTACGAAAATTTTAAAGGGTCTTAGCGACCTTTTGGCTTTTTATTATTTTCCCACTGTGCTTAACCCATGTTCCATTTTTATGCGTAACAGTGAACGGATATTTAGAGCAACATCAAAGTCTCAATTTGTTCCCTTGGAGCTGGATATTTCAACAAAAGCTGCTAAGAACTTGGGGTTTTTTTCTGCCAAGTCCAGAATTTATCTCTCCCCTATTTTGCTATGGAGGAAGGATCCACTGAGGAGTTTCTCTTCAAAGACCGGGACTTCTCCTCTGAATTGCTGAGGCAGCTGAATGCTCTGCGACAGAGCAGGATGCTGACTGATGTTACCCTCTGTTCCGGGGGCTTTGAAATCCCCTGCCACCGAAATGTGCTGGCTTCCAGCAGTCCATACTTCAAGGCAATGTTCTGTAATGACTTCAGAGAAAGTCGCCAGGCTAAAGTCATCCTGAAGGGCATCGACGCTGACATTTTGGATCAGATTATCCTTTATGTTTACACAGGGCAGATTCTTATATCCACTGAGAATGTCCTGTGCCTGTTGGAGACTGCCTCCATGCTGCAGTACACTAAGCTGTTTGAGGCCTGCTCTGCCTACCTCCAAGACAAGGTGACTCCTGACAACTGTCTTAGCATGATTAGACTGGCAAAAATCTTGAACTGCCAAAGCCTGAATAAGAAAGCCAGGGCTATGGCTTTGAAATGCTTTCCTATGGTGGCCTCTTCTGAGGACCTGAAGGACCTTTGTCCCTTGGAGCTCATCGATTACCTTGGGGATGATGAACTCTGTGGGGAGGAGGAGCAGGTCTTTGAGGCACTGATGGTCTGGGTCCGGCATGACCTCCAGGCACGGCAAGGCTACATCCAAGAGTTGTTCAAGAAGGTCCGGCTTCAATACATCCATCCAGCTTTCCTCTTCCATTTCATTGCCAATGACTCACTCATTCAGTCCTCACCCACTTGCAGGAGCATCCTGGAGTCAGCCCGGAGACATATGTTTTCCCTGTACAGCACCAACACACCTGACGTCAAACCCATGATGCATGTTCCTCGCAGGTACTCCAACCAAGAGTTCCTCATCATCATTGGTGGCAGGAAGGACAGCCAGCAGACGACAAGGGATGTCCTGCTCTATGATGACAAGACAAACCAGTGGCTGAGCCTGGCCAAACTTCCCATGCGCCTGTACAAAGCCTCTGCAGTGAGCTTACACAGCAATATTTATGTGCTTGGAGGGATGCCTGTTAGCAACAAGAAAAGCCTGGTCAGTGGTAATATTTACATTTACTCCCTCAAACTCAATCAGTGGAGGTTGATTGAGCATATGTTAGTTCCACGTTACTCCCACAGAAGTTTGGCATACAAAAATTATATTTTATCATTTGGTGGAATTGGTGAAAACCAGGAAATCCTGAATTCTGTGGAAAGATATGATAGCATCTACAACACCTGTGAGAGCATGGCAAACATGCCTGTTGCTGTCCTTCACCCTGCTGTTGCTGCCAAAGATCAGAGGGTCTACCTCTTTGGGGGAGAAGACATTATGCAAAACCCTGTTCGGCTCATCCAGGTAATAGTCAGTCCTGCTTATCATAGGCAGTTTATTCTAAAGTATTCAGCAGTCCATAAGTCTCATGAGAAAATCAAACCATCCAAAAAACTTTATTGTAAATTGCAGCAAGAGGCAGATGGAGTTGACAAATGGTTTCAAGGACCATCACAGCTCTTTCATTTTCCCCTTCTGGAAGTTTTTCAGGCACAAGCCCTGAGGTACTTCTTTGGGTGTCATCAGCTCTGCTTCTGTTGAGCACAAGGGCCAGGGCTGCTGCAGGTGGTGCTATGGCAGACGGCAGCAGCCCCCTTGCCCAGCTTCATGCCTGTAGCCAATATCACCATAATCAGTGTTTTCCCTTTGGCAGCCGAGCTGGGGTCTCAGCACACACCTGCTTGCTTGCAGCAAACGCAAACACTCGCGATCATTAGAGCGATTATATACTCACTCATCAAAGGGCCATGACTTAAACTGACAGTCATTTCATATAAACAGTTGTGTTAAAAATGTGGCTCCTGCCACAAGTTGCTGGCTCTTTGCCTGCTTTCAGCAGTTACACTCTATTAAGACGAAAACATACATAAAAATTTTTCTTATCTGATTTGGTGCTTTAGTACCATTGCAGTGTTTCTTTCCCCATGAGTGTTTTTCACTGGTCGGGGTGCTTTAACTAAGAAGAATCATTGAGATCTAAGATGGCAACCAGGACGTGAGCAATACTTTGCAATTATGGTACTTGATTATCAGGGGAAAGGAAATGTATTTATCTGTTAATGTGGAGTTGCCCTGGAGATATTTACTATATTAAGAAGCGGACGATGTGACATCAAAGTTTGTGTCACCCAGATACAGATGACTGAACGATCATCGTCTGGCAACAGCTCTTTTTCTCACATAAATTGATGATTTAGATACCACTTTAAATCCCTTTGACAGCCTCAATACATATCAGCCACCAGCACAAATTTAGCAGCTGGGCAAACACCATGGCTGCCAGCAAAGTAAGGTTGAAGTTTGTCTGCCCAGGAAATTTCTAAGACTAAGGAAGGAATACACAGAATAACTGGAAAATTAAATGAACTGGCTTGCACTTTGGGAGAGCAAGTTACAGTGATTTAATAGCCGTGCAAAGATTTACAACTGAGAAGCTTGTATGTGGCAGACACACTTTGCCTCAGTGCATGTGCTAGCGTCTCCTGAGCAGACAAGCTTGCAGAACTAGAATGCTTTCCAAGGAGACATATTAGGAAAAAGAGTGGGTATATTCTCAGATTTCCAGCAGTTTGAGCCAGAGGATTTTATTTATTAGAGCAAAATAAAACCCGTAAGTTCCTCTGTAATTACAATTGCCTGTTGAAATGCAAAATAAACAGCTGTGTGTGTATCTTTATTTTTTTGTCAGGTTTACCATGTCTCCAGGAATACATGGTTTCGGATGGAGACCAGAGTGGTGAAGAATGTCTGTGCACCAGCTGTCATGATTGGAGACCAGATTATCATCGTAGGTGGTAAGGACTCTGTTTCACCTTCCTTCTGCCTCCCCCTGCCTGTTTTCCTGCGGGTTTTCGCAGCCTTCCTGGTGGGGTTGCTACCTCAAAAAGCACCTGAAGCTTGAGAAAGAAAGGAGGAGTATGCCTACCCTCCATACACTTCTCTCATGGGGTCTCATGGCAATGGAAGTGGAGATAAGTTCTCCATGGGGCACCTTTTTACTCCAAGTAGCAGGAACTGGGTGAGGTAAACTGAGGAAAATCCAATGCAAGTTACTGGTTTGCAGAAGGAACAACATCAAGACCATGGGGATCCTACTTCTACCCTGCTGACCCACAGCCTGGTCCTCCCTGTCTGCTTTTCTTAGAACAGAGAGCCCAGTTACCACAACACCAAGAACAGTTGCTGGGATGAGTGGGCTATAGGTCTATGAGGTGTTGGTGGGTTCTGTAGCTGCCTCCTGGGGGTAATTGTGAAAAATCCCAAAAGGGGCGTGAAACACTCCGAAAGAAGAAACTTCTCAATGTCTTTTTCAAGCTAAGGACCAGCCTCTGCCCACTGAAACTCTGGTGTATCGTGTCATTGGTAGTTTGTCATGCTACAATCCTAAATGCAGCTCCCCTGCCCACAGATTGGCAAGAGGAAACATGTGTTAGATTATTTAAGGGGAAATGAGACACACAGGACTCAAATGTGGTGTCACCCCTCAGGGACAAGGTGCTGCTGGGTTCCAAGCTTCCACACCTCTAGTGCCCTGGGGCAATGGCCCTTTTGCCAGCCCTTACCTCTCAGCAGATGTGAGGTTAAATCACCCCTCACTGGAAGAGCTGTCCACTCAGTCTCTGGCATGGTGGCCAGCACAGATGTGGCGCCAAGGCCTTTAGGAGTGGAGCAAACACCAGTGGCACTGTGCTGTTGAGTACTCAGCTCCATTCAATAGACATCTACACATCCAACCCAACAAGCCACTTTTCCTTTCCCATGGGCCATTGGTTTCTATATTTACAAGTGAAGCTCTAGGACTCTGCTGGGTGAAAAGAAATATTTTGGGATGTTTAAAGGCACATGCAGGTAACTGCAAGCTCCAACAGTGTCTGACAGGTTGATCACCCGATCTGATGGGTTTTATGGTGTTTGTCAAGCCTTGGCTGCCAAGGTGCTATGAGACAGGGTGAGAACAAACAGGAAGGGAAGATAGACAGGCAATCCTGTGACACGTCATCACTTCCCAGCTTAGACATCTTAATTCTGCCAAATTATGTACCAGTACAATGAATTTTATTGAAGACTAGCAGGAAATATATCATCATTCCTTCTGCTGGCCATAAGCTCTAATCCCCATCTGTCTCTTCCACCTCTGACTTTGCATTCAGGGTACACCCGGAGAATAATTGCTTACGATACAAAAGGCAACAAGTTTGTTAAATGTGCAGACATGAAGGACAGGCGAATGCATCATGGGGCCACTGTCATCAAGAACAAGCTGTATGTCACAGGAGGACGGTGTCTCACCGCAGACAATGTCATCAAGGACCTGGATTCCTTGGACTGCTATGATCCAGAGACTGACACATGGACACCAAAGGGAAAACTGCCACACAAACTCTTTGACCATGGATGCCTTACACTTCAGTGTGTCCCCTGTTCTAACCTTCTCTAAACGACCTTTGATACTTCCTTGATATTTTGTGCTTTCCTCCCCAGACAGGACCTGCCTCGCTCTGCAGAGAGCACATGGGGAATCCTTATGCGGTCACGCAAACTCTTGACCTTGAAGGCACGAGCAGCACTAGTCCTTCCCAGACCCTGTGCCAGAAGGTCATGAGCTCTGTGTTTGTGCCGTATTCACCTGGCCAGTATTGCATGTGGTTCTGAGTCCAGTCTGGAGGCCTTACCCAGCCTCTCAATAAAAAACAGGAAAAAGGAGCTAGATAAGAACCCTGTGCAGGATTTGGCCCTGTGCAGACTTTAAAATGAAAAGTGAGTAAGGATGCTGGTATCTCCAGGGAAAGTAAGATCTGGGTAACCTGCCTGTGTTGGCAAGCAAGCTCAGCTGCCCATTGCAGCCCTTTGCTGCTTGGTGCTGGCCAAGCTTTCCAGTGGGAGCACTTAGAATAGGAAGCCCTGAGCTCCAGTCTAGTAGCCAGCACAGCAGTAACTGCCTGCATTAGCTATAGTAGTTGTCTCATAAGAAATAAAATTTTAATGTTCCTAGCAGCAAATTAGAAATTACCAAAAGATGCTTTGATCTGAGCTCTCATATTGCAACAAAATGCAGATCTGACTTTTCTAAGCTAACACTTTCACAGTGGAGGGAAGATTTTTGTTCCATCTTCTTGCCCTCTGAAGGAGCAGGGGAAGGTGGGGTGGAAATTAAGATTGTCTGCATTTTCTTTTTTGAGGGATCTTGTTTTGCAGGGATCTTCCTACTTCTTTTGCATCAGGAATAACAGTGGGGTGAGTTAGGAAAACTGGCTGATGGAATTCCTGAAATCTGAATTAGCAGAGAGGACATATGGAGGAAAGGGCATATAAAAGAGAAGAGGTATTTGGGAGGAAAAATTTCTTTTTCCCTTTCTCCTCTCTCCAAACCACCGGGAAAAAAACCATGAGACAAAGCCAGTGACAGGAAGCCAGCTTTCCAAGAAGAGCGAGTCTAAATCTGCCACTTGGCAAAGCAGCTCTGGCTCCACCAATATTTTTGTGGGGTTCTGCCACTAAGTGCATACTTTTAAAGGGAGGGGATTAATCATCAGATACTGAACAGGCTGTGAACTGCTGTTAGGTTACCAGGCTTGGTAAGATTGCTGAGACAGCAAGGAGCTTTAAAGATAGCACTGATGACCACCATCCAGAAAAAGGATGGGAGAAAGAACACCCCTTTTTTGAAAGAAAGTGGGACTTTTCCAAGGGTGCAGGGTGGCATGAGGAAATCACGCTCAACCTCCCTCTTCATAGAAGGCTGCACAGCCATGTGGTCACCACCATGTTGCAGGAATCCAGCTCCAGACACTAAGATCCCTTTCCATAAATCTGTGTCTGGGAGCAGAAGAGTGACTGAAATAGTTAACAAAGTGGGGGGCTGGAAGAAAATATTTGGTATCAACTGCTGTTCTAACAATGTGGAATAAAAGGGTTATTATTGTTTGAATGAGCTTTGTGTTCAGGAGTCCCCATTGTTCCCTCTGCTTTGTTGATAAAGGACATTGTTTTTGAACCAGTGAGTATTGCCAGGGTTTCCTTCTAAGGATCTGAGTAAAGCTGCAAAAAATAAGTAGGAACCCAAACTCATCTCCCAGCTCAGAAGCCTTTGGCTATGCTTCTTTTCAGTCTTTCAGTCTATATCATCATCTCCTCCCCATGCAAAGCAGAGCTAAATCATGACACTTGCCAAGCTGGACTGGAGCAGTGATTCATCCTGCTTCCTCACAGACCAGCTCCAGCTCTCTGGAGAATGAAGCCTTGTAATGGCCAATTATGGAATGTCTGCCCCAGGGAGATGTTTATTCCTAACCCTGCAGTGCTGCCTTCCCAAACTCCTTCCTGTTGTGACACCGCTCAGCTCCAAACTCTGGGAGATGCCGGTTCCTGCCATGCATTTTAGCTGACACATTCCTGTCAGGCTCGTGACTGTACCCAAAACCAAGAGGAAAAAAAGTTGACTTGGGGCCATAACCCCATGTTTGCAAACCATTGCCACAGTCATTGGTTTACACTTAGAAGCAAACAGATCTTTTTTTTAATTCCTGTATCATATAACTGGTGATTTTCTCCATGTTCGTATGGGCACCAAATAGTACCTTGCATAGCAGTAGCTGAGCAGGAAATGGGGAGTGCAAGGAAGAGGCAGGGTTGCAGCAGCATTCTGCTCGGTGTCTTCCCCCATCCCTTGGGAAGCCCTCACATCACCCCCAGCTTCTTGGAGATGCCGAGGGCTATGGCCAGCTTTGCTCTGGCTGCAACCCTTTTCCCCTTTCCTTCACAAAGTCCTCACCTCATGCCTATAATTCAAGGAATTTGGGGTCACAGGGCTGTAAATTCAGAGGCTGGTTTCTGATAGACTTCTGTCTTGTGGTCAGTTTTGAAGCAAACTCTGACCAAAGCTTTTGGGACCCTTTTCAGAAAAAGGGTTGAAATCAGTGAAAAGTGTTGAGCCTTTCCAAGGCAGACAAGGGATGGCAGATTTGTTCAGTCCCAGGGATGCAACAACACATACAGCTCCAGGACAGGGGATACTCAGCAGTGGGACAGGTGCTGTGGGGAGAAGGGATGTTGCCTTTCTAATCAGGTGCTGACCACCACCTGGCCCACCTAGAGCAGAGCCTAATACCATCCTGTCTGCTTTGCAGTTGTACACAGTAGTGCTATGGGTGAAAGCACTCCTAGCAAAGGTTGACTAAGGTACCTCTTTCTCCTGTCAAAAGGAGACTTTTCTGAGCAAAATCTGCAAGACTGCGGCTCCCTGGTACACTTTCTGAGTCATCAAATGCTTTTTCAGAGGTCTCATCATCCTAATATTCAAACATTTGAGTGCTTGCTTACACTGGGAATCCCCCATGTGAGTGGAGCAGGGCACTTCACAAATACAATGATGGCCCCATGAAAAAGTGAGAATTTGTTGCTCCTCATTTAATAACCTTGGAGCCGAGGAAAAGAGGTTTTTAAAAAGGGGTTGTTGAGTGGGGGTCAACTTTTAGAAGGGTTGAGCACCTGCCACAGTTTTTCAAATCAGGATGTTCTGTAAAAGCTCATCACCTCCAAGGTCCCATGCTCAGGTGTCCTGACACAGTCACTAGATTATGGAAATTGAAAGTAACCTGTTCCATCACGCAGTGAGTTACCCAGTCCCTCATGGCAGGTACTTGTCCAATGCACAGAAAATCTCCTATGAGAAATACTCTGCTCCCTCACCAATGTATTTGAGCGAGTTACTAACCACAGAGCTGTTAATACTACCTGTACTAAATCTTCTTTGCTGTACCTTCTGCCATTCTCACAGAGATAAAGGACAATCGATTACCCTTTCAGATACCATATATTTTTTTACATCTTTAAGGTTTATGAGGATGTTTCAGATTCGGTAGACTAAACAAACCCAGCCCTTTCAGTCTTTCCTCATAAGTCATGTTTTCTAGACCTCTGATCATTTTTGTTGCTCTCCTCTGGACAATTTCCAGTTAGTCTGTTGGTGGTTTTTTTATTTATTTAAGTGCAGGGCCATGGCTCAGCCTCACAGTGCTGAGAAGGGCAATAAACCTTTTGTGCATTTTACTTACAGCATTCCCGGTCTCACAGCACAGCAGGACTTTTGCTTTTCAGAGCAGCAGCAGATCACTGACTGAGGCTCGGCTGTGCTCGCAGCTAAGGAATGCCTGCAAGTTTGGGCAAGGTCACATGGAAAGACTGCAGGATATCCAGGATCTCCCAGGGTTATTCCGTAACTCCATCTTTGGCTTGTCAGGAACCCAAGTCAGATTCTGTTCAAAAAAATAAGTTTCTCCATGAACTTCAACAAGGGGCTTTAGAATGGGCCCTAATTGTTGTGTTCTCAGCAGAGTTCATCACTAATTCTATTAACTTTAAAAGCAAATATTTACTGTTTGAGACTTTATTTTTATTATTGCTAGGAGAGAAGTGTAGGCAAACAATTAAAAAGGAAGGGAGGAGAATGCATTTTCTTTTCAACTTTCTTCCACTTGCCTTGCTGCAAACCCAGAGCCGAGTCCTGCTGCACAGGCAGCCTGTGGCAGCAGGCAGCTTTTGCTTGGATCTCAGCAAAGAGCTTTGTAGGTTAAGCCTGTGTTTTTTCACTGTAACCGTTTATCAAACAGCACAGTCCCTTCCAAGGGCAGCCTTTTCCTTGCTCAGTAATATGTTTATAATTATAATGCATTTCCTGCTTCTTTTTGATTAAACACACCTGACAAAGTAGGAAAGATGTCAATGCATAAATAAATGGGCACATCGAGTTCATCACTTCGTCCTTTTTTTCCAAAAGCTAAGCAGTTCATTGTGAGGTGAATCCTCTAGTTGAGAAGGAAACAATTGGGGAGAGCATATATGAATAGTGTACAGGGTAATTTATCCCTGGCATTGTTCCTTAGCCTGACCTAAGAGTCATTAATAATTGACAGCAGAAAAAACAATCCCTTTTTAAAAATATAAACACCCATACTTTTTTTCCAGCTGCTTGAAAGCTCCCCCGCAGAAGTTAAACAGTCATATTCTCCATGGCACAATGAGCATGAATTCCTTGGTGCAAGGTTGCACCAGCAACGGAGCTGAGACCTGCTGATTAGTAAACTGCTAATAATGTTTTCAGATGAGTTTTCCTGGGATCCAAATAAAGCAGAAACTGATGTCTTAGGCTGCTGGTGCCACTGAAGTCCACAGGGCTCCTCAGGGTTTGTGTTGGAGCCCTGAGAGATTGATCTGGCCTCTTCTGTTTATTGAAGTTTCCAAAATAGTAGCAGAGTAGCGAGGAGCCCGACTGCTCTGTCACTCGGCAAGTCACCCACTGGCTCCAGCTGCCGCCTGTCACTTCTCTCCCTGGGGCTCTTTGTTTGCCTGCACTTCTTTCATGTTGCAAGAACCCTTTCCGAGAAACGCAAGCAGCAGCACATCCCGAGCAGCCCCGGGCCATTGGGCGTATGTCTCCTGGCGGCCTTAAACACAAGGCATCCCCACAGCTGTTGGACACATTTGACATTAGACTTGTGGGTGAGCCATGAGTAAAATACTGCTGAAGGTGAGAAAAGGTGACAGAATCTGGTTCTGTTCTTCATTTGGTCAGGAAGATGTTTGCAAATCGCAAACCCTTCTCCTATATCTAATCTTCCATGTCTAGTTGTCTGAAGTTTGTTTCTTGACCAGCCTGTATTTTCTGATGGATAAGCCATGTCCCACCACCCCTTCCTAAAGCAGGCATGCTGGGACAAGGATCTAACTTCCTTAGATCCCACAGTGCCACTCCTGTAGTGACATCCCCTGAGTTTTGCCCTGGTCTTGGCATGTTGCTGAGTTTTCTCTCTGCTCTCAAACACATTCCCAGGACAAACAACTGGGCAGTTGTGCTCTGCGGTTGCCCTGAACTGACATTTGGAAGTGGCAATGACTACCCAGAGGACCAGGACATGACACCAAGAACCTACAAGTCCAAATTTTCCACCTGATGAGGTGCTCCTAGTCTGTGAAATTAGTCCAAAGCAGTCTGAGCCTTCAAGCAGAGCCCTGACACCTCACTGTAAGAGCTGGGAGACTGTTAAGAAATGTGTTCAGCACCGAGGAGCAGAGAGAAAACTTCATGGAGAGTGCTGCTATGTGAAACTTGGCTACAGAGCTTCAGTGCTGGGAAAGGGCAGTGTTTTATCCAGAGCAGCAGCAAACCCTGGAGTTAATAGGGTTGATTAAACCATCTTGATGTGCATGGTATGTGGAGATAAAGGCCAAATTCCCTAGGGCTTCTAGTGAAAATTGTATGTTAACCATAACAGTATGTGACATTCCCTGACAGGGGTGAGGGACTCTGCTGCAAGACAAGTACAAACCAAGGGGGCCAACGAGGCAGCTCTTGGGAGAGCAAAGTTACCACGAACTTGCTGGATCTGTTTCAATGCTGAAATGACGTGGACCCTGGCACCAGGCAGATTGAAAGCAAGGGAACTATGCCTGCTCTGTGTTGTTATGACACATATATTTCCCTGAAAATGACATTAAAGAGTACCAGAGGCTCAAACATTGTTCTGTTTATCTGTTCCCTGGGTAGGGCTCTTACTCTTAGAGACAGCCTGAGCACTGCAGAGCATGGGCCCCGTCAAAACTTTGCCTCTGGCATGGGGACCATCAGCAAGTGTGAAATGGGAAGCCAGTCCAGGGCATCAGGGCATACACGACAATTGCCTGCTGCTGCCTTGCAGGACGGCATCCCTTTGAGACACACAAAGGGATGAGCTGTGGGAGGACACTCCCCTGCCATGCACTGAGGTTTCCAGATAGGAAACAGATGGCATTTCTCCCCGTGGTATTGACTCTGGGTTCATCCTGTGCAGAAACATGGAAAAGCTCCTCATCACCCAGGCTGTGTCAATCTGAGTGCCAGCTCAAGCCTTGACTAAGGAAAGCAGAGAAGTCCTATGGATGTTCTTCAAGATGCTGTCATATTTAATGGATAATTCAGACCTTTTTAAAACAAGGCAGTCTTTGGGCTTGGCAGGTGCTGTCTGAAGACTTCTAGATGAGAGACCCTGTTTAGAGCCTATAAGAGTTGTCTTTCTACTCCTGAAACTTGGAACAAATGTTAGTAAATAGAGTCTGTTTCTTCTCCAGGCATAAGGGGCTCTGGAAATTTTCTCAAGAGAAAAACATGCAGTGAAAAAAGTGGTGCAGGCAAACTGAAATACAAATGGCAGAGAAGCCAAAAGTGTGTTCGCTCTTCCAACCTTGAGCTCATGTTTTTTATGGCGTGAAATGTGACATGCACAGTCAGTCACGGATTTCAAACTGAGAGTCTGTTATTTGTGATGGCAGTGTAAAATACACAGACTCTTTCTCCAGAGCACTTAGAGACTGAGAGCAGAGGACACAGATGGCCCTCAGAGCATCATCAGCTGGAGTTTCAAAGCATTCAGCTCATTCACTCGGCAAAAGCAACACCTTATGCCATAACCTAGGTAACTGAAGTAGAGCTTAAAAAAATTTAAAAGTTAAAAAAAAAAAAATCAACTCTTTGCTGTGGCTCCCTGGTCCACAGGTCAGCACACAAATATGACTGAACAAGTGCCAAGGGCCAGGTGTTCCTGGAAACTTGGGCAACACTGGCTGCACCGACCTCTTCTATCCCCAATGCCTCATAGCCAGAAGGGCACAATTACCTTAAAACTGACCTAGGATAAGAGTTTCTACCCTGATTTTCCACATCTAGATTTTTTGATTCCCCAGGAAAGGTAGCAAGAGGTTTGGGAAAATCTAGAAATGGGCACACACCTGGCAAAGTGGATCCCTTCTGCTTTTAAACACAAATGATTTATAGAGCAAGGACAGGACATTGACAGCTCAGGGCACTCTGATTTCCAGGAAAAAGCTATAAAAGCCATTTAGACTGTCTGAAAATACTTTGACATTTCCCTTTCATATTTCCAAAGCAATTTCAAAGGTAAGTGGATAGGTAGTGCAAACCAACCTTCCTAGGACTGCCACCAGTGATGGGAAATGTAGCTGGGGAAATGATTGCATGGATCAATAGAGTTTTGCCTTGATCATATTTGTTTGACTCTATAACACATTCTCCTCTGCTAATTTGTGGCTGGAGTAATGCTAATACATGGATTTTCATGTAAGTACAACATACTGCTTTGTGGCTGCAGAATGCTGGTGAGCTCAGCTTTATTGCGAGAAAATCCCTGCCCAGGTTTTTGTAGAAACCTGTAGACACACTGGTAGCAGAACCGTGGTGCTGCCAGGCTCAGTGAGATGTGACACTTGCAAACAGCATGAGTCATTTTCCCTGGAGCTGTAAGAGCAGAGAAGATCTGAAGATCTAGATCAAATTGGTTAAACTGCAGCATCTGACACAGTTTAAGAGGTTAAGCCTATTTGTAGACAAATGAGAGTAATTTTCATAGCCGAAGGGATTGTAATTTTTTTTAATAAATTCATAATAAACTTTAGGGAGGAGAATACTGAGATCTGTACTCAGATAACTCTTCAGAGATGAGAGGAAGTTTGTCCAAGACAGGGATGAAGTCAGAGGAGCCAGAAATTCAAGAGTGCATTATCCTCAGTGCTTAGTTTTTTATCCAGTCACTGGATTAAGTTATGCTTTCAGGACAGTACAAAGCATCCCTGTGGAGCCAGACCTTGATCTTCCTGCCTGGTGCGTAGGTGAGACCCACACAAGTGCATTTGAAGGGAGAAACTAGGAGAGACAGGAAGGTTGTGCAACCATGGGGAAACAAGTCCCTTCTTTTCAGAGGAATTTCTATTCATCATTTCTTATCTTACTCCTTCTTGTGTCAAATATAATGTTTAGTATTATTTAAAAGGGACAGAATTCTGCTCTTCTAGTGACATGAAATTAAGTAAACCTACTTCAACAGACAAATTGTAAACTACTAGCCCTACAGTATGGTGGTAGCTCCCACCACTTCTCTTTCTGGTCATGTCAGTTTTCTGTGTCTGTGGATTACATTTCACAGTGGAATCAACTCAAAGCCTACTTAGAATTTTGCCTAAAGTCTAACTCCAGGAAACCCTCTTGGATATCACTAATGGTGAATGTGAGAATTAGTTTGCCAGTGGCATCAGCAGTGCAGTTATGTGGCCTCATCAGTAAGTGAGAAAGGATGGGACTTGCTGAGTGGGTAAAACATTATTTCTTTTAAGTCTCTAATGCCATGTCATTCAAATAGCAATGATAGCAACTCCACAAGGGTATTTCAAATGAACCTACTAAATACTTGCCTTTTGTGAATTGCCAGAGATTGTTTTTGTAGAATTCCACTGCAGCTACTTGCTCTTCAGGAAGTAATTATACCTGTAGAAACAATGCTCTTAATATAATTATGATCTTAAGTGATCCGGTAATCATCTGGTTAAGAACAAAGACTTATAAAATGAATATGGAATTGATTTTGACTGAGGCTATTCCTCTTCTGCCTCCCCCCCAAAAAAAAAAAAAATTAAAAAAATAGGGCTGAAGTTAGCCCTTACATCCTTTTCCTAAAATGTGGGGGTTTCACACTGTTTTCCATAGAAATCAAAGATTAATTGAATATGGAGTTATATAGACCCACTGGGAAAAAGACACAAACATTAGCATGGTTTGCAGGTGGATTGTGCCTATGGACTAGTGAGGCTTTCACTTAAGCAAAGGCTCTTCTGCTAGGAGGCAATCTCCCAAGTAAGCTTGAAGATTTGAAAATCATTCTTTTGAGGTCATCTGAAACTATTTTCCAAATTCAAAGGAATGATGTATGGAGCACTCCCTGCACTCATTTCATTCCCATGCCTGCAATTTCAGATCCTGCCAAAACGTGCATGTACATAACATAGTGTATGTACAATTACATACATACATTACATTATTTTCTACATCCAAGGTCTGTAGGGTCAGATCCTTGCTTGTTCTCCTGGAAAAAGCAAGTTTTTCAGTTCTTTCAATGTTTTTACACCAGCATTTCTGAGAAGTCTTCTTATAACGTCCCCTCAGCATCTGTTTTATTTTAAAAGGATAAAAATGCATCAGTCTCACACATTCTTGCTACTTTAAAGCTTCTCCAATTACGCTATTTATATGAATCCATTCCCTTTTTTTTGTTAGGATTTTTTTTCTTAGTTTAAGTTGCATATACTCGGTGGCAAGGACAGAGACCTGCAGGGTGTATTGTTTTTAAAAACCATTTTATTTTGTCTGCTCTGCGATGAAAATATCTCTGCAAATGTAGGATTGCAAGGATGTTTGGGCACCTGCCATCACTCTTATTAACTTTAAGCTGATCCTAAGAACTGGCAGTACTTGACTATCCAGTTCCAAAGTAGCATTTGCGAACTGCAGGAGTCCTTCAATCTTGTCTTCCAAGCATGACTCCTTGGGTCCCAGCACTCACCACCTGTCTTGGTAAGCTCAGCTCATCCTGAAATCTTAGCATTAACATGAGACATCTCCATTCTTTGGCATCTGCATGTGTGTCTCTGTACAAAAGGGGACATCGTGTGAAGGTGTCCAAGCTGGCAAACCAGCATACACTTCATCTGCACTTGTGCCAGTCAGAACTCCCTAATTTTTGCCCTGGAGCTTGCTCTGACAGTAGGTGGGTCAAATGCTTCCAAGCAGCCTTGTGGCATTGGTTGAGTGCCCCAGGACTAGCATGGGGCTCCTTGGTGCTCTGCTGTTTCTCACACCTTCCCAAAAGCGGCTCCACTCAGCGTGCTTTGCACGAGGCAAACAAACCAGTTAACTGCCTTTGAAAATTCTGGCCCTGGTCTTTTATGATGAGATTCTCTTGATAAAAGCACTGCCTGGAGTGAGCAAAGAGCATTCCTTGTTTTCCTCAACCAGAATTCAAGCAAACTTTTGCTGACCTCTTCATTTTGGCCATTTGATTTCAATGGGAAATGGACTGCACAGGGAACTTGGACCTCAAGCCTTGTATATTTTCTCTAATATTCTTTTATCTTCACTAAAAAACATTTACTAATATATTAAGCTAATGTTTCTCTCCAGAGGGTCACACACAGTTCAGCATGCATCTTGCATCCAAGGATTTCTCCAGGTCTCTAATGTTAAGTTTTTCTAAACAGGTCAGGTATTTACTTGCTGTTACTGAAGGGAACAAGCAGAGCCCTTCCAGTTGACATCTAAAATAATGAAAGGGAAACCATACGTAAACCATACTTTCTGGAAATAAACTAACCCTTCTACATTTACAGGGTCAGGGGAGTACGAGTGACCCCACATATCCCCATGTGACTGCCCAAGTTTCTACATAGCAGAGGAAAACAGGTCACACAGATGTAGTAACAGAAGTTGAAATGGGGATGCGGGGGAGATGAGGAAACACTGCCAGATTTAGAATAACAGGTGGTTCCTCTGTGGCATCCATGAGGGACGAGGGGAGCTGGGTGCTGAAAGCAACCACTGCTGAGGCGTCTGCACGACATGGGGTGGAAAAGTGTCTGCAGGGATGGGGCACCATGGAAAATAAACAGAGGAACCAGCACATGCAGCATCAGCCCTTTCCTATAATTGGTCCTGCAAGGAGCTTTGGAGAAACCCAACCCTGCGATAAAGGCTGTACCTTAGGACTTTGGAAACATGGGGTTTAGGCACCTGCTGTGCCAGACTGTGCCTGACTATCAACAAACAGCTTGGCCACAATGCATGGATCCCAGAGTGTGCTTAAATACCTTCATAGACATGGGTGTTGCTGTCTCAGTTCTCCCGTTTTCTTTCCATGCTGGATAAAAAATAACTGTTCTATACTTTGCATGCTGGAGAAAACAAATACATTCTGCTGTGTCAAATGCTATTTGAAATGAGGTTCTTATTTTAGGGGCCCGCTCAGCTCAGAAGAAATAACCCATTCCCAAGTTTCCAGCTCAGCAGAAGCACCTCATGTGACCCTGCAAGTTTCTGCCTGGCAGAGGACAGGTCACACAGAGGCGGTGACAGAAATCCAAGCAAAGCACTGTGATCCAGAGAAGATTATCAAGCCCCGGCAGCTATGGGAGTGAACTCACAGCAGGTCAAGAAGAAAACAGTTAGCATAAGGTTTGAAACAGTCTCTGGAAAAGCTCAGGAAGATTTCTCATAGACATTTTGGTGTCTCATGTGGACAATGAACTTGGTTCTCCATCATCCTACCCCTCACGTGGGCACTGGCACGTAATGTGTGCATGAAATACTATCCAGTTTTAAGTCACAGCTTACCTCCAATTCATGTTCTTGAGCCTGTCCAAGAGAAGGAAGAGCTGTATTTTTGCATACTAAGCTTACAGCATTACACTGCTGCCATGTGCCCAGGGCTTTCAAAAGATCCATCCAGACCCCCCCTAGTGCTGCTGACCTTTTCCCAATGGTGACTAACCTCAGGCCTGCCTGTATGAGCAGAGAGCAAATGAGTCCAGAGTGGCAGTTCCTTGGCAGGGACTTTGTTCACCTTTCAGTGCCACATTTAATAACTCTGGATGGCACTTATTGGAATATATTTTCCAGCAAGTGGCATGCCAAAGTCTTGATGAAAATCAGGCCTTCTGTCTGATGCCAATCACCTACTTTTTGCCAATTCAAAAGTGCTCTCCATGCTGGAAAAGCAAGTCCCAAGGAGCACTTCAGCTCCGAGCACACAGCTAAGCCTGACTTAACAATAGACTGTAGTAAAAAGAGATCCACAGCACATGGCCTTCAACCTGTTCTTCTACATTTTGTGCTGAACAACAGACTGGCCAAATTACTGGAGGTGCTTCAAGTGTCTTCCTATCTGTTTTATGGGAACCCTTTCATTGACACTGGAGCTGGAATGTGCACAGGCATGGGTAACTACTGAGGGGCAACAAAGTAGAAGTGCACTCACCACCTTATTTTGCAGACATTACATAGTCTTTACCCAAACAACTGATTACAAACACGTGAAGATTTTAGGGTGTGGGCAGAGCTAATTCTCAGCTCAGGGCCCGAGCCTGTCCTTGCTAAATATGCAAAAGTAGACATTGTTCTCACCCTAGATTAGGTTATAGTTTCAGTTCTTGTTGTTCCCTGGTGTCAATAGGAAGTATGTTCTCTGGCATCTGCACCAGTCCCCGATGGCTGCAGAGCTGCAAATTCTGCTTGTGGGTGGTGACTTTGCCTCCTGATCTTTTGTTTTCGAAATGCAGCTGCAGAGGAGAGGAACATGGCATCATTATTGCTATGAAAGGTCTTTTCATCCCCTGTGGTTTCCGGGTTAGAGCTGTGTTGGCTGAGGATTCCTCCCCCAGGGTGGAGGAGTAATGGAAATGCAGCCTAAAACAGGATCAGGAGGAAGATGTGAAAATGAGCACAAATGCACAGTGTATGAGTCAGTGCTACAAGGAATCTCTATCCCGTAAGTCAAAATCACACCTCCTCTTGGTGCAGCAGAGCTGTTCCCACACAAGGGGAAGGCATCATGTGGTGTTCAGCATCTTTGAAAGGACTTATGTCCCAACTGAAAGTTTAATAATGGGAAAATATTTTCAGGTCAGTAACACTGCAGCTTCAGAGAAGGATAGGAAAAGCAAGCATGACATGCTGCATTCATTATCTGCTGTAAAATAATATGGACCAGGCACCGAGGCCAAATCCTTTGCGTGAGCAAATCAGCCTCCTGATGCTAAACTGATGCTGAACTGATCAACTCCGCTGATGAGCTGGCCTTTGTCATCAAAACCAGTTCTTGTACTCTTATGGGATATTATATTTTATATTTTTCATTAACAGCCTCACCTCGGACTGTTCAGAGGAATCAAACTACAGCTCTAGCACAAGGAGTAGCCAACAGGGGCTGAAAAATACCCAAAACAACAGCTCCACTGCCAAGTGTCTCCAGACTCCAAGACCCTATAAATCCACAATCCATGGCAGCCTGGGGTTTCCAGTGGCTGGATCTCAGACCTGAACCTGTGGCTTCTCCAAGACAGACACCAAGTCAGTCCTTCAGAGTGGGTAGTATTTGTCCCCCAAGGAAAGAGAGAAGACCCAACAGAGAAAGAGCTTCTCCTCTTAGGTAAGTGTGAGCAGTGTGAGGCAGAGCCAAGCCCAAAGAGCAGGGCCATGTTCGAGCCCAGGCAGGATTTGGAGGCTGGCACTCAAGGCAGCCATAAGGCAGACTAGAGAACTTGCAGTCTGCTTTGAACCAAAGGTCCAAGGAACTGGCACAGTTGAGGTCAAGGAGCAATATAAACAGTTATTTTTATTGCTGTGTATGTCTTGAGGATCAGACACTTAACTAAAGCAGAAATGGGATATAAGGGGGAAGAATGGAGCACAGAAACCACGAGTGGGACTGTGGGTGGGATGCTGCAGAGGCCTGACTACTGGGCAAGTGTCAGCCCCCATCACCACCACATAGAGAAGCTTATCAAGCCCTGTCTTTCCCGAGGAGCTGGCTGAAGTCAGGGAGCAGAGGTGGAAACCCAGGTAGTCTCATGGGCCATCCATTCAGACATCATTTTTGACACCAGCCCGTCACTTCTTTGGATGGGCCACCCCAATGGCTGAAGAGCAGCCCCATGACACACTGCCTGCTCACCTGCCACGTGCAGGCAGAGCAATGTGTTCCATTGTGCAACTGTTCAGCAGCACAGCACAGAGCCTGCCTGCAGGCAACCTCAGAGCCAGAGAGGCACCTCACATTCTTCTGCCATGAGTGTGGCTCGGTCCTGCCAAACCCAACTGCCTGCCATCCTGCCAAACCCAGCTGCCTGCCACTGTTCCAGGGCCAACCTTCCCATCAGCAGCTCTCCTGGGCAATGCAGAAGGAGCTCCTCCAGGAGAGAAGGTGCTCACAGGTGGACAGCAGATGTCACTCCCCACTGGCATGGGCAGATGGTTTTGGGACAGTCACAACAAGATGAAGGTGACTCAGCTGCCCCTGCACACTTAAGCATCTCAGCAGCCTGGGAGACACTCCAAGAAACCCGGGACATCAGAGGCCCAGGACTTGGCCAGGATGGCAGCCTGGGCCATAGCTGTGCCCTTGGCACCCATTTCCCCACTGGTTCCTCAGAGGTGTCCATGCAGGTGTGCACCTGTGCAGACAGAGGGACACTTGTCACTCCCCAGCCAAAAGCAGGTCCTGAGCCATAATGGGTCTACTCTCCACATCTCCTGTTTTGGGGGTGAGCTGTGACGTAGTCCATTGTGTTATAAAAGCCTCTTTGTAATTTCCCACAGTAGCTAATATCTGCTGTGTTCAGTTTATAAGTACAATGACTATTTTTCTAAATGCTTGACTGATGAATGCCGCTGGCATCTGAGGTTCAGGATGTTCCCAAATAAAAATGTTTCCAAGGACACATGCACATCTTCCTCTTTTCCATGAATTTGCACAGCTAGAACCCGGTAAATTGCTGACAAGGCACAAGGAGGAGTAGGATGCAGGTCATCCTCTGGAATTCATGCTGGCTACTTTGAAAGCAGTTTCAAATACAAAAAGCTGAGTAGAAGATGCCATTTGCCACTCTTGGGAGCAGATTTTTCACTGTAAAGGCCCTAGTCTCATTTACAATAAATTGCCGCATAATGTGCAGGTGATTTATGCCATTCTTCAACTATAAATTATACTGGCATCCACCTTGTGGTCTCTTTACATTGTTAAAGTGCGGTAATGTGACCGTAGGGTAAGTGATAGGGATAATTCGCCTACAAGGAAAAATTCATCAGAATAACTGTGTGCATGAAGACGAGTCTTTGTCATCTTGGAAAGTATTCTGTCTGTTTTCATCATGTGAAAAAAACATTCACAACATAGATTCAATCTGCAGGCATTGTTTCCCGTGACCTGAACACCTCAGATATGTGCTATATCCTCCTCTGAAATGGGGTCAGGAGTTATGAATCTATTCTGTAACTACCATCATTTTTATCCACAGTATTTATTCAAAGATCCCAAGGAGATAATAGAAAGCAATCTAAGTTGTGAATGAGGGTAAATTTGCCCTGTTTGCTTTTTTTGGTTTGCTTTTCCAACATCCGGAGAATATATCTCTTCCTATTATAAGCTATTTGTCCAGGGTGATTTTACTTACAGTCAAAAATGAGCATTGTGAAATCAACTGTTAAATTTAGATCTTTGGGCTGTTTTCATCAGAACAATAACACGGGGATTTGTAGCTGTCAGCTTCCCTAAAACTGATTTGTACAGTAAGACCAAATCCTGAGCTCAATTAACTTAAGGTGGTTTCCAGTGATACTGGAGACACAGTCATGAAACTGAGGTGCCTTTGGACCTTAGGATGAGGGATCTTTTGAGCAAAAGACCATTTGCATTTCAAGCAATGGCCAGATCAGGAGAGATAGTTGGGAGAGAGCCACTTTAGTGGTTTTTCACTGCTAGCTTCCTGCTAAAACTTTTCAAAGAGGAAAACAACATTTCTGGTTTCTCATTTTCTTTCTATTTTAGGATATTACTTTGGCTACAGTTGGAGCTTTCTAGCTTTGAGAGCCAAATTCTACCATTAGATCAGCAGGGCATTTTATCTGGGAGGAAAAGAAGAACACTGGCTGGAGCATGTAATGGAGGACGAGCAGGATGTTTCTGCACTGCAAATACTGGTCTTGGTGGATCCACACTGATTCTATGCTTGGGACGACTCATATTCTTCGAGATGGGACAGTTCTAGTACTACTGACACCACTGAAAACAGATGCCATGTTTGTCTGTACTAGGGGCCTTCCATGAACTCTCTGATGGTTTTTGAGCCCAGATTGCTTAATATGCTAAATAACAGATAGTTACTTTATTCTTCTGGATGGAGTATTTTTGTTCAACTTATCAGGAGCATGAACACTGTACATAACACAACGCTTCTGAAGTTCACAGCAGTGTTTTCTGAGAAAAAATGTCCTCCTGGTTCACTGGTAAAAACGATGTCTTCCCAGCAGAACGAATCAACTGGTTACTGGATAAGCTCCTGCCTTCAGGGAGGTACTTTAGTCTTGACATTTAGTCCAAGAACTTAATTCTGGGCCAAAAATCTGGTATCTGCCAGCTAGTTTTTATCCTCCTCTGTTAGTCCAGCAAACTGGAACAATGGTCTGACTGATATTGTTTATTTGCAGGAATTGGTTGCATCACTTAAAGTTTTTATGTGCAGGCTCATTTTTTGTTGTTTTGACTGTCTACATCAGGTTACTTTGTGCCAGCCCTGATGCTGTATCACCTTTGCGTGGCGTTTTCTAGGGGAAAAAACCTACAGCTTGCTACCAGACTGACTGCTGCTGATAGCCTGTATAGGATAAAGTAATTTAAAAACAGGCATGTGGTTGGTCAGAAAATTAGGTTTACATGTGAAGAGGCATAATTCTAGTGCTACCTTTTTGTATCCCTGTTAAACATTATGGAACCTGTTGTTAATGCATTTTATGCTGCCAACTGCATGGGCCTTTTCACTGGTAAAGACCAAAACCCCCAGGAAGCACTGAAATTGTCCTCCCCGAGAAGGAAAATGGTATGTTATGAGTCACTGATGCTGGTGCAACACAGAAGACTTTCAGTGGCTCAGAAGGATATCCCATGAGAAAGGATAAAAAATCAGAGAAACAAAAGTCCTGCCTCTTGGGGCACACTGAGGTAACATCACCGTAGTAGCAA
Organism: Campylorhamphus procurvoides; assembly: GCA_013396655.1. NCBI lineage: Eukaryota > Metazoa > Chordata > Aves > Passeriformes > Dendrocolaptidae > Campylorhamphus > Campylorhamphus procurvoides. The sequence goes on along the minus strand of WBMV01001724.1, from coordinate 126,888 downwards.
ACTTAGCACTTCTAAACACAGACTTTGCCTGGAAAGCAGGCACTCCATGAAAAATGTCATACAATTGAATTTAACCTTTTCCTGCCGGAAACATTGGAGCCAGTCATTTTGCCTGCTGAGAGGGTGCCCCTTTTTCTTTTTCCTTTCTATTGTTAATGATAGAAATATTTAGGCACATTGTATTGACAAAGCATGGGCTGCAGCTGGGGAACAGAGAGAGAATTTGGGAGGTGATGTCCTCTTCTGCCCTTTGTGCTATCCGTGCCTGAGGAACAGGGGGATATTTTTGGAATATTATTTTAAATATCAGGGAGGGGCTATCAGGTTTCATTTCATCTGTTGGTTCTGATCTGTGGTGCCAATCAAGCTATAATTTTAAATTATAAAACGGAGTCCTACGTGGTGAGGAGTGCAAAAAGAGACAATGTCCTTCACAGTTGGAGTGTACCTGTGGCAATCTGCGCTTTCACCGCTAAGCCCATGTTACTGCAATTACTGTCTGCCTCGGCCTTACTGATGGGAAGCCTATTATGTCAGCTTAGTCAGATCAGTGCAGTAATGCTCTGCTCTCCATACCTCAGCCCCCCAAGGGAGAGAAAATGGGTTCCTCTTTCTACAGGGACTGTGAATTTTCTAGTTGTGTTTGATGGCACACAAACTCACGGCACAGCTGACATCCTCTAAATCCTCCAGTCTTGACCTAAGCCCTCCTCAGGGAGCTCCATCCAGACCCCACACACCCCAGTAAAGAAGGATCAACACAGAGCATGAATTACCCCCCCATGCATTCCGCTGCTCTCTGGGAATAGCATGCATCTGTACTGTGCATTTTGTCCCTTCTTTACAGCCTACAAATCTTTCAGCCATTTTGTTTTGCACCAACTCATGCTGAAACAGCTGATGATTGTACAGTGTGACCATTCAGGGAAGATGGCCCAGAGATGCACTGAGCATATCTGTTTATATCCAGATAAGACCGGGTATTGGGATGGAGAATGGCTTTGAAGGTCCATCAAGATAAGGGCGTTGAGTGGTATCCCAAGCTGACTTTTCTTGAGAAATACATTTGACTGTAATCTCGCAAAATCCCAGCACTAGGGAAGGGTAAAAAGGGATCAACTGTTCTCATGGTGTCAGGCATTTTTTAAGATCTCAGCGACAGTGAAACCACACCAGAAGATAAGGTGGTTTCTGACGCTGATAACATAAACACTTTGGGGCTGGTCTTGGGGTCTTGGTCTGGGTCTGAAGATTTTAAGTCGAATTTACCTTCCCTTTTTTCCTTCTGCTTAAATGGTCTATTTAAAAGACCATAGAGAGGCTTGTTCCAAAGACATTGTGAAATTAATTGTATGGGAAAAGTGATAAATTTACAGTCTGGCTTGCAGGGTTATATATTATCTACACTGCTACAATGATCTAATTTAAGCTGGAGGAGTTAGACTCCAATATGATGACAAAGGCTGTTTCTGCACAGGCTAAACAGTAACAGCTTTGTATAAGGTAAACAGCAGTGCCTGAGAACAGGAAGGGAAAAAGGGGTTCAGGCAGTGTAAGGTGGCTGTCTTATGATGTATCTCTGCATTTCAAATAGCTCACAGATCTACAACTTCAGCTGTTTCATCAGCTGTCACCTCTTCAAGGTTTCCTAATTCTCCTACGCTATGCATGCTGCCCTAGATGATACGTATTTTCCACAGACACATGACGAGACCCCCGTTAGGGCCCATGTGTCTGTCATTACCCTCCCACACCAGAGCTAATGTCCTTCCCGTAATGGATATTGATATGTAGATATACACAACACATCCCCTTCCAGAGAAGCTTTACAGGCTTTTTCTCTACTAAGTTAAGCTCAATTTTATTATCTGAAATTAATTTTGCTACATGTTGAATGCTCAACTGAAAGATGAATGTTGTAAGTGCTTACACGAGTTTCATACTCAATGGAATAGCCAATTACTAAACTTGGATCTAGAAGCATTTTCCTTCCCTGTGCTCCAGCTGGTGTACTTACAGTGGTCACGCTTTGAAAGTCAGCCTACACTACATACCCTCCAATACACAGCACTCCAGTATCTGCTGGGAAATCTTTTTTCTTGACCACCAGCTCTGCCTCCAGACAGCAGGGCTGGAGGAAGGGGACTGCAGCCATCAGCAAAACACCTCACTGGAACCACCACAGAGTTTCTAGATTATTCCTCAGGGACACATGCTGCAAATTTAAGAACAAAACCTGCTGCACTAGTATCAGCAGGAAAGTCACCAACAGCAGCTGCAGATGCCAAATTAGCTGTTCTGGCAGCAGGAGACTGTTTTGCACTAGATGGATACAGCTACTGTGTCACACCTAGCCTGGGTAAATGTCTGATGAGTTAGAGCACAAAAACCTTAACTACAGACTTAGGAGCACTCACCTTTTTTTCTTGCAATATAGGTGGGAAATCACATTAAAGAATATAGCTCTAAAAAAAAGCAACTCCTGCTCCCAGGGACCTGCAACCTAAAGAACAGGCTGGAACAGACTCAGCTGATAAAGTCGTTCTTGCAGTCAATTACTGAAATTTAACAATTTCCTGCCTGTGAGCTGAGTCAGCGTAACTGTCCCAGAGCACACTTCTGACTCCAGTGGAACCGAGGTAACCTGACCTCGTGTACCAAGTGGGAGGTCGATTGCATCACCCTGTAGCTGGTGCATGTGAGGAGCACAGAGCCATGGCGTTCCGGCATCTCTCCTCGTGCCTGGGGACTTCTTAAACCCAGGCAACTGTGCCTCTTGGCTACCAAAAAAGCAGAGGAAAAGTCCTCTCCTGGGCCAGGTGATGCATTTTGGAGCACTGGGACAAAATTTTCTCCTGAACTGGCCTTCAGTTGTAGTGTGGCAGCTCACATATCTTACCATGAGTCAAGGAAGGATGACAGGTAACTTTTTTTTCCCTTTAGGATTGATTTGCAGTGTCTGTGTAGAGCACCTAACTGCTTCTGCAGAGCTCAGAGGCTCTTCATGCTCCACCACGCACCAGCTCTTGCCAATAAAAAGCCCCAAATCGATGTTCCAGCTGTGCAGGTGGTCTGCTTGGATTTCTTCTGAATTATGACCCTGCTGAATTTGTTGAGTTATTCAGGGTCCTGTAGTGCCACATCCCAATTTTATTATGTCTGGTATTAATTACTTTTCCCATCAACCCCAACCACCTGAACCCCTGTCAAAGTATAAAGGGGCCTTTTTGAGACTTTGAAATATTGTCACAGCTTGTTCCTCAACTTTTGGGAAAGGATTTTGTGATGCTCTCTAAAAAATAGTTTTGCACATGAGCCAAATGTTGAGAAGAGCAGCTCAGCACTAGGCTGTGTAATTGCAGTGAATAACAGACTGGACTTGTCTTCTGAATGAGAAGATCCTTAAAGCAACAGGGTTTTTATTTCCTGCAGTTTTAATTAAATTTTAAAATTTAAAAATCAAGCCACTAGGTATGTATTTATAAAGATAGATCTGGTACCACTTAGATCTTCCTTCTATTTTACAAGGAGAAGACTGCCTCTTTCCCAGCTAAATCTTGGAAAAGATATAACTGCAGCCAAAGAAATATAGACTTACTCTGAATTCTTTCCTTCTTTTGCAGGTACCAGTGTTGTGTCCTTTCCTTGCAGCTACCAGCTCTGGACTGATGAGAAACATCTTGTACAGTATCTTGGGCTATTTCTGGGCTGCCTCCCCTTTTCCAGCATTTTCTAGGAGCTGGGTTCCCATTGTGTGCAGAAAGACTAGGAGATACAAAAAATGCAGTAGCCACCCATCATCATCTCAGCACAGTGTGTGCTGAAAAATTGCTGCTTGTAATAATAGTGATACTGCTGTGACTCCTTGGCACTTTCTCTGCAAATCCACTTGCTTCCTGGAAAAATCAGGCATGCTTAACTCCATGCCTAGCCAAGAAAGCCCAGATGCTTTATTGCTTCATTCTCATGCTGCGTTTAGATTTTTAATGCTTTCATGTGAAAACACATGGGAACCTAAGTCAATACTCTATTTATTTCTTCTGTAAAGTCACATCTTGGTGCAAGAGTTAAAGGTTACAAGCAGTGAATGGCTGTTGACTCCAGGGGTTACTCTTATAAAGCAAACCAACACTGATTTTTATTTCTGTTTATCTGATGCTTGCAGAACACTACACACCATGTAAACACCACAAGGCACCAAGGGGGAAGTTGAAAGCAAGGACTGAACACTGTTGTTAAGTCTGCACAGAGCACAGGGAAGCACAAAAAAAGTGAGTTAAAGACTGTCGTTGCTGAGCCACAAAGTGTTTGCCTCTACTGGAGCAATACCAAGCCTGAGAGAGATGAAGCCAAAGCCTCTATGTCTGTAACACCTACTGGAAGGGAAAAGCTCAGATGTGCAGTGGCCTTCAGCAGGAGGGCTGATATGAAAAAGTTCAGTTTCCAGACAGCTATTCATAGAAAAAGAAAAGGATTATAAAAATATCATTCTTGCATGTATACAGATTAAGAGTGCTGGCATTAAGGTTGCCTGTGGGCAGTGGTAGGCAGAGCAAAGGGAAGGGAGCCAACCTAGTATGATGCCTCCTCCCTGCTCCTCTAAAAGGCCCTGGGCATGAGAGGTGGTCCACAGAGCAGCTGTGCCCTTCTAAGCTCTTCCTAGGAGTGAAGGGAAGAGCTTGTCACCTTCTCCAGGACACATAAATCCCTGCAATCCTGATTCTCAAAATTATGCAGAAGTTTCTCATAACAAAAAGGCCTGGTACACTGGCATCTTTTCCTGAGATTGCCGGTGCCAAGTACTCAAGGACCACTACATAGCCTTAAAAAACAGAATATTCCTTGTTGATTGTCTTCTTAACCAGAACACAGAGTAATTTGCATTTTCTGAATCACAGGAGCATGCTTGGAAGTCACTTTGTAGTTCCTCTGCAACTGTCAGGGCTCCAAATGTGCATTCTGGTTTTGAACCAAAAACTGAGCTTCCCACCCCAAAACAATGCTTCAAATATTGGTGCTGTCAAGAGAAAGCCAGCTATCAGAAGGCTTATGACAAAAATCAGAATGCCAGCAACAGTTTTTCCAGCAAAGCATTCTTTGTGGCTATGAATATCCAGCTGAATCTCAGCTATGTGGTTTAAGAGACAGAAATTAGTACCTCTGGCTGCATGACAACAAGCTTTAACTATTTTAACTGAAGAAGGTGACTCCATCAGTGTTCCTGCTCACTGGCATCCATGCTGGCCCAACAGGCAGCCCAACAGAGGGTAGTGATACAGAGAACAAAGCTGAAAGAGTGGTGGTGCTTTTAAGCTGTAGATGTGAGGGATAAAGAATAGCTGGCACTGGGTAGAAAATGGCAAGAAAGATGAATAGTTACAATAGTTCTCTCCTGGTCTGAGTTCAAGCGCATGGGCCAAGTGGACCTATTCAATTAAAGATGCATTTAGGAGAGGTCCCACGCGAAGCTGCAGCGCTATTCCTGGCCACTCTCTGGGTGAGCTACGCTGGCGAGGAATGTGTACTTCAGGAATGCAGCTGGACAGGCCGTGTTTAGGAAAAGCTGTGTATCCTACCAACAGGGTGGGGGATCGGAACTCTCTAATAACCATGCTCCTCTCTCCACAGGAGGTTTTACACAGCAAATCACCCTGCTGCCCTTTGCAACAAGCTCGAGTGGTTGCGCAGGGCACTGGCCACCCACAAGACTCAGCCACCCTGGAGGAGCTCTACACAAGCCCCCTGTCAGGCAGGGATGCTCACTGTGTCCCACTGCCAGGGTGGTGTCAAGGCAAGCAACCTGTAGAGTGGCCCAGGCTGGAGCTTGCCACTGACATGGAAGTGAGCATCCTGAGAAACTCCTGTGGGGTCTTCATGGAGACTGAACAGCTGAAGCTCTGCCTCCTGTGAAAAGCAGCTGCTGGTGAGGAGAGGGCTTTCTCACATATGGAAAAATGTGCTATTCTGTAAAACAGACAGTTCTGGGTTGGAAACATGTAAGAGACAAGAGGGCCATATAAAGGGCACCTTCAAATCTAGCCAGGAACAACTTCTCAGGCTGCTTCCCCTGCAGAGTTTCCTATAGCATGACCATGAAATGCGCATTTGCATGGTGATAAAAGCAGCTCCTTTCAGAGCCTGTGAATTAGGGTACATGTGCTGTGTGGTCGAACAGCAAGGGATTACCTCCAGATTTGCTCCCTCATCATGTTCAACAGAGGCCTGATGAGTGGGCAGCATGCCTGATGAAACCCATGAAACCCACTGGCACCTTCTCAGACCTCGCCTGTGGCCCCCTCTCGCCTTCAGAAACTGCCCTGCCCAGGGATGGCTTTTCACATTATGGAAACAGCTGCTTTCTGCAGGCTGCTGGAGGTACAGAAGAATGGAAGTTTCACACTCCATTCCCGCCATCTATGTTCCTACCTTCTCTTTCAGGGACAACCATCCTCTGCAGCAGGCTTGCCCTTGTACTGCACCATCCTTCTACCTCTGAAGGCTACAAATCACTCTAGGAGACAGGAAAATGAAGATGCAACAAGACTACAAAAGGGAGTGCCTGGCATTAACCACCTCCCTGCAACAGACCTACAGAAAATGAGAGCAGTGGGGAAAAAATTGAGGATTTGGGTCACCAGACTGAGTCCCCTGAGACTACAGGCAACCAGGCAGTGACGCTTGTTACACAGGGGCCACAAAAGCCACAGATAACACTGCAGCACAAAACCCAAACTTCACACTTATTCAGTTGTGAAGTGCCACAAGGAGGATGGAAGAGGTGAAAGGCATGGCCACTATATGATATCCCCAGAATAATTACAGGAGCTCACTGTTTATTCTAGGAGGTCAGCCATGACCTGCACTACAAAGCCAGGCCAAGCCAACCCCACTGCTGACTTGGTCTTTGCAGGTGTGATATTCTCAGAGCTTAGTGCCTTTCGGTGCCTTCTGCTTTCCCCAGCACTGGTGGTGCAGCACACACTCGGCTGTGGACCTCAGGGAGGCCCTGACACTGATCCAGCTCTTGGCTTGGTTCATTGCTGTCCCCCAGAGAAACCTGCGTCCTGCAGCACTGTTGCCACAGCCGGTTCAGGCGCCGCTGGCCTCGTGCCCACTGTAGCTCTGTACTCCAGCTCTTGTCTGCTGTGGAACTGAATGTCCAGCACTAACAACTCCTGACTGCAAATTCCTGGGCTTACTGCAGTGGGCAGAAGGCAGAGACACCTTTGACATGGAAAATAGGGGTTTTTTTCTATGAAATTATATTCCCAAACCTGTTGTCAGCTATGCTGTGCACAGTTTACTATAAGCAAGAAATAATTGCCAGATATACTTCCAATTTGACAAGATTCAAGTCCCTTGGGCTGCTCCTCTTCTCAGTTGGTTTGCTGCCATTAATTTGCTGCCAGCCTTCTGCCTCCTTTAGATCTACCTATGGCACAGGGAGGAGGATGGATAGGCTGGCCCATTGCATGGAACGTATGTGGAAGTTGGCTCAGGGACAACATCCCGCTGTTTGTCTTTTGTGCACAGAGAACTGCCAGTACTATTGCAGCTTTCTCATCTCTATTATCTGTTCTAAGCATATTGCTTCTCATTTAGGAGTGTGTTTCTGTGAACTGAGGTAAAGCCAGGGTATTATTCTACTTTTCCTAAGTATTTTCTAGTTTTACACCAAACCCACTTTCAAGTATATGCCCAGGAAACTATATTCCTATCCCTCCAGTTCATAAGAAGCTGCTGCTCTGCACAGATCCCATTTCAGGGTAGAGAGGGCTTCTCCCTGCTGAGATGAAGTAAATCATCCAAGGTACAGCAGCAGTTGGCAAGACCAAATGACCTTTGGGGCCAGTCTCCTAGCTTGAGTCCCCTAATGATTAACACAAATAGCCCTCTTACCCCCACATCAGCAGCCAAAATCCATCCAGAGGGTTAAAATCTTAAGCTCAGACTTTCAAAGGCAACCAGGAAAAAGTCTGGCATCCCAACTCTGCCCAGAACTGCTTCCCTCAGCTTTTCAGCATCCTTTACTGGGTGCTCTTGTCCTGCCAGTCCCTGACAGTGAGTCATTGGAGAATGCATCCTGCAACTCCTCCACCTCATCCAGCACTAGAACCTGCTCCCAAAGGTGAATCATGGTCCAGCACCTCCCTGCAGGCTGCATGACTTGCCTCCAGAGGAGAGGCTGGCTCCTGCACCTCCTTGCATGCCAGCTGCCTCAGTGATGAGTACATAAGGTCTAATGGTCATGGGATGGGCAGGCAGGAACTGCCATGATTTCATTGCAGCTGTGACCTGATTGACCCTTCATCACATCATTTACTCTGCTTCTCTGTGGAGCGAGAGTCATGAGACTTGCCTGCCTGGTATGAGGATTAATTCCCAGCAGCTAATGCTTTGAAGATGAGAACAGCATACATCGCTGAGTGCCACTGTTGTTGCTGTTAGACCTGTGCTCTGCCCAGGCTAGGGTAAGGCACTGTTCAGGAGTCTGTGATGAGAGTCTGTGTGACATCCCTCTCCCAGGAGGATCCCAAAGAGATCCGCTTTTGGGTGCCTGGAGGGACCCACATTTACCATGTAGTCACCAGAACACTGCTGGGCAGCAGCATGCCCAGGGCTCAAGGAAGGCCTGATCCAGGGTAGAGCTACAGAATTTTTTGAAAGATAAGGCTCCACAGGACACCTGTGAGCATTCAGAGAGTCTCAGGGTATAATCAGCTCCCCTAAAACATCCCTGGAGCACACAGGCCAGTGAGCCAAGCTTATTCCTGGCATTTGCTCTCATTTAGTGACTTGATGCTTTCAGAGAACAGAGGTGCAGAAAAATAAAGCTTGGGCCACACCATGACTCACTGTTCCTGAAGTTAGATGCCCTTCATCATCACTGTGTGGCTTTCACAGATGGCAAATCCTCCCGCAGTGTCATAAGCCACAGCATGCTAACTCAGCTGCTGGCATGCCTAGCCAGGGATGACAGGGGCATAGAGGCTACCAGATCTGTCTCCCTAAAAAAATATCTATCAGTTGGATAATTTTTTAGATAAGAAAAAGGGACATGCTTGCTTCTGAGGTTTGAGAGCACAGGCTGCCACAGCCAAACACAGGTTCTTTGCCTCTTCCCATCAGTTGGATGTCTGGGATGGCCTGAGTCTGTGGCATGGGCATGATTCTATAAAATGTGCCAAACGAGGGTTTGCTGCCTGGAGTTCGCTCTAAAAGAGTATTTCTGTCTTTATCCTCTTGTGGGAAATTCATCCTTTAAAGCAGGTGTTGATAATGCAAAGACACCACCAATAATTCTCCCAATGACCTGTGCAAACCTAAGAGGGTCGCAACATCACACATTGCCTTTCTGTAAACCAACACTGCCAGCTTTTTGCCCTGTGCAGCACCCTTCACCCACAGCCTCAGTGCCCATTTCCACTAAGAGAGCTGATTGCCAGCATTAGCTTTGACCTGCAGTATGTATACATGCTGGCTGTGAATCAACACAAGTTGAACTTGAGACACTGCTGGAAAAAAGTCCTCACCATGCCCCATGTAGAGTGGCAGCACCAGAACTGTGTCCACTCCCAGCTGCACCTTGTGGCCATAGTTACAATGTTACCCTGTACTCAGCTTGTCCCAAAAATACAGTTTTTCCCTTTGAAACTGTGCTATGGCAAATCCCCCATGGCTCCAACCAGCACTGGACAATGGTAGAGCCACACTCAGCTGTTTCTGTGTGCCCTGAGGTAAAATTCATTCCCTGGCATAAGAAGCCCAGCTGTGAAGGTTGGGGAGGTGGGGTTGTCTCCTGGAGTTCCAGAAGGGTGCATAAGAGGCTGCTTTGATGTCTGTGCAACACATGTGTACATGTGCACACCAGGCTGGCTACCAGAAGTCAGTTTCCACAGAGCCAGTAATGCCAGCTGTGATGGACATGCTGCAGCAAGGGCCCACCATGAGCCAATACACTGGGGTAGCAATGAGAATAGTTCTCCTTTCACAGCTGAATATGCCACTTTTAACCCCTCTGCTGCCAATTCCCAGAGAGTCTCAGTTGGTTACAAGTGTACCAGCTTTGGACAAAACCCGACGCCAATGTCGTCATCAGTTCCCTCTGCAAATCCCTGCACCTTCCCAGACATTTGCATGGGTTTGTCCCTGCTTCATTAATCCCTGCATACCAGTGGCCTACAAAGGACTGAAGGCAGAGTTTAAGCACCTGTAGTACCTGCAAACTAGAGGCCCAAGTAAAGAAACGAGGTTGCTGCCCTGCAACACCCCATTGTGGAAGCACCTGTCGGAGCAGTCCTCAAAAAGCTGTCCCTCCATGACCTGCTGCATGCAGACCATTGTTACTGCACCTGGCCAGTAGGAGTGGAGCAGCTCAGCCACAAGCAGATCTATTTTGGTCTCTGGGGAAAGGGTCCTTGCTCTGCAGCAGTAGCTCTGATTTCTGTCTGTGCCACCCTTTCTAAAATGTCAGTTCCTGCAGCTGATCCAGCCTGGCTAACCCCAGCTCTGCATCCGTGTTTCTGTGCCATAAGCTTCACTCTTGATATTTTTGTTGCTTTTTCTCAGTTACAAAATTTTTTAGCTTTGATTCAGGCTGTGCTACAGTGCCAATGGTGGCAGCTCGCCTGCCACACTATGTTAAAATCTCCAAAGGTTTTAACACACCATGTGCTTGGTTGAACCCACAGCTCTTGCTGCCTCATGGTCTGACACGGTGCTCTCAGTCAGCAGGCGACTGCCTGCTGCAGCCACTTCCTGGTGGCTCACAAGAGCTGACAGTGTTTGTGTGTTATCATGACAGGCCATGACAGCTTTCAAAAGAGAAAGGAGAAATCAATCCCTGTGTCTGCCTTCCCTAGTACTCATTTCTCTCTTCATCCCCTTTTGCAGACTGAACCCAACTGCACTTCAGAGTTGCCGAGTGATCCTCATTAAAAGGATGAAGGTATTTTCAGCGACATGGATCTGCCTGGCTTAACCCACTCTGCAGGGCAGGACGTGGGCGACAGGCGTCCGCAGCTATTCTGGGATGCACTGAGCTCAGTGATGCTGCTGGGAGTTACCTCATCCCAAGCAGCTCCACTGCTGCAGAGCTGGTTACCCTGGAGTCTCCTGATGTGTGGAGGGTGGTGTCACCTGCAGTGATCCTATTGAAAGATGTTCACTTGTCAAAGGCATGGGGTGCTTAAACTGCAGAAGAAACACACCAAAGACGATTTTTCAGCTCAAAGAACTCTTGCAGATCAAACAATACCTCCTGACACTCAAAAAATATCTGGAACTGGTTGTAAGAGAAGGTGAGACCACTGTTCTTTAGGGGTGGCTTGGGAGGAGGGGACCTCAACCCCAGTGTCCTTGCATATGGATTTTAACTTTCACATGATCTGTTGCTCACCATTGCTCTCAAGCATTTTCTGTCCCCAGGGGCTGCAAGAACCCTTCAGATACAGCAGCTTTTAGCTGGTGGGTTTTCAGTCTTCCTCCTGCCGACACTGTGTACCACTCACACAGGCAAGCCACGGCAGGAGACAGAGATAGGGTGGCCAGGAGCAGTCAGTACTCCTGGTGTGGAGCTTCCAGCATCAGCAGACACCCTCCCTGCAGCTCTGCTGCCTGCAAAGCTCCCACTCGCTGCCTCCAGACCCAGCAGTGCTGCACCTGCACGTGCAGCCTTCCCCACACCTCCAGTGCTTGTTTTCATTTGGGATTTTTGGAGGTTTTGAGGGTGAATACATAGTACTGTCACTTGCAAGCGCCAGATGTTGCCGAATGCCCCATGGCAGCCGGCAGCACAGACGGAGAACAGCTGGCAGCATGACCCGGATTAGGACAGTTTATCCCCCAGCCCCACTGCCGGCCGCTTGCCATGTCTCCTCTCTACAGCCCCCAGCCCCAAGCCTGGGCCAGGTGATGCCACTGGCTGCCTGTCCTGACAGCCACTCACCCCTTTCCATAGGATTGGAGCTGCTCCCAGAAACCCAGGGATACCCCACACGCAGTGCCCCCAAGTAATATTGACTTGGCAATAGGAAAATCCATATATTGAGATACATACACCATAATACAGGGAAAATATGTTGTAATCCTAACACAAAACATCCTACATTTACAAAAAGAGCCACAGTGTGTTCCTGGCTAGGGATGTAACCCCTCAATCTGGGCTTAGATGCAAAACGCCTGTGTTTTTAATGTTCAATATGTAACACTTTTACTAACAAGTGCCAGGCATGCACTATGTGTATACAGCATATATATTTTCATATATAATACTTTGTTATATATATTTATATGGCTTTCAGTCCTATTTATCTATAAAATATGAAAATAAATAGAATTGAATATAAAATCATATATAAAACATAGATACATAATCTATTATATATACATAAACATTACACCAGTATAAAATATTCACATATAAAGCAGACATTTAGAAAACATTCTATTGATATTATATATATATATATATAGTGTTGTCTATATAAAACTGTATATAACATTATTACATATATGCTGTATGTTTTCACAAGGTTCTAAATTGATGGCTTTTAAAAGAGAAAGGAGAAATCAACCCGTGTCTGCCCTCCCTAGCACTCAGTTCTCGCTTCATCTGCTTCTGCAGGCTGGACCCAACTGCGCTTCAGAGTTGGCAAGTGATCCTCTTTAAAAGGATGGCGGCATTTTCAGTGACATGGATCTGCCTGGCTTAACCCACTCTGCAGGGCGCGATTTGATTCTGTTTGTTTCTATAATGATGATTTTACAATGCATATATTATATATCACACTATTATATTTTATTATATGCTATTATATTACTATATTTAATATTGCAACACACAACTATCTAAAACGTGTTCTCAAGCCTATAAAAGCATGCCTGTACAAATATTTCTATTATTTATATCAATAAATCATATATGTGAGCTATACAGGGCATTGAAATACACAGAAAACCTTATTTTTGTGCATGTTTGTGTTCTAAATGCAATGCTTCGTATGCACACAACGCTGACACACAGGAGACCCGTCACAAAACCCGCACCCAAATTGGGCACACACGTGTAATTTTAGGGGGAGTCTCGGCCGCCCGCCAGGCCACGCCCCTTCCGTCAGGTCACGCCCCTTCCGCCAGGTCACGCCCCTCCCGCCGCGCGCCGCGGGCTGTGGGCGGGGCCGGCGCCGATAAACACGACCACGTGCGGGGGGGCGGGGCCTGAGCGCGCTTCCGGCAACACGCGCGCGCCGCCGCCGCCACCGCATAAATAGCGCGGAGCGGCGGCCGCGGCACCCCTGGCTGTGGCACCGTCAGTCGGCACCTGTGCCCGCTGCNGGCTCGCTGTGGGGGTACCCCGGGCCTGCCGCGGCCGTGGGATGGGGCGAAAGGGCGAGGAAGAGGCGAAGCGCCCGTCGTGCCGGGGGGAGCACCGCCCAGCGCCTGCCCCCTGCCCGGACCGCCTTCCCCGGGCCCCCGGCTCGGGAGACAGGATGTGTCTGAAGCCATAAACCTTCCCCAGGCCGTGAGTAATGTACCTTACGTGCCGGTTGACTAATCTGGCTGCAAAACATCAACAACCCCCCCCGCGATGGCATGGGCAGGGAGCCTTTGCAGTGCGTGGGTGTCGTGGGCTCTGGCCAAACCGCTCCTGTCAAAACCCAAACTTTTCTCACAGAACTGCATCTACCCCTCAGCTCTGTGTCAGGAGCACCCATGACAAGGGTGCTTGGAGCAGGCAGGGATTTGCTGTGAAACACTGCTGAGAGGTTGTTGTGCAAGGAGGTTTATGTAGCAGGTATTTCCTGCTCTTTCATGTAAGCTATAAATAAAAAATCAAGCATGGGCTTGTGAATAGGTGGAATAGGTTTGTAACTTATAAATAGGTTTATTTGTAAATAGGTAGAAAAATATCTGGCTGCTGGCAGTGTGATTGTGTTGGGACTACTGAGTTTGGCAGGGATTTATACGTCCTTTTTCCCTTTTAAAAGTGAGGAGGTGACATATTGGCCTGGGGCTGAGGTCCTTGCAGTGCCAGGTCCTGGTGCCCAACTGTTCAACCTGTCAGGATGCCCTGGAGAAGTGTGTGGAAACCTGGCAGTACATAAACAGGGGAATAATCTACCTCCCTTGCTGGAGTTTATCCACTGCTGCTGTTATGGTGGTTTCAGATTACAGAGTCATTCAGTAGGAAGTCAACAGGCAAGGGTGTGCTGTAGACATGTGAGATTTAAAGCAGGTCCACCTTGTGCTCTTGGGCTTCGATTCTGCCACTGCCTGGGGCATGTTAACCTGACCCACTGTTGATTTGGTTGCAACCACGATAAAATATGAGCTTGAATATCTCAAAGCAGCTTCTTTCTTATTACCATATTCTGTTCTTAGGTTTTGGTCCCCCCAGCAGAAAGCAGCATAGATGAGGAATGTGAGCAGCTGAGACATTCTGCTCTCAGGTTTAGGTGGTGTGAGCTAGCTCCGTCTGGTTCCCCAGATTGTTTCTGTGTGTGTTGTCCCCTGCAATGCTGCTGCTGGTCCCCTTCTGTGGTGGTGTGGTAGAGCTCACAGGAATTGTGCCTCTCCCACAGCTGTGCTGCCCTGCAAGAGGGCTGTGGAGTAGGAAGGAGGAACTGATGCTCACAGTTTTCTGCAGCTGGGGGAAATTCCCTCCACCTCTGGGGCCATGTGCAGGTGCCAAACCAGAACACTATCTGGAGCACACCAGAGGGCATCTGGGTCCCTCATGGGGCTGAAACTGACTTAGTCACTTGCCTTTTGCATATGCTGGTGGTGTGACTAGCCAGTGAACAAGGGAAACAAGGAGCCTTGTCCCAGCAGTTTCATTCCTTTGCAGGAGCCTGTGCTTGAATAGCTGTGAGAAGTTTGTTTGGTATGGTGCTTGGGTTGTTTTTGTTTTGGAGGCTAAACAGTGTAAACACATGGTCTGTAGAGGAAGCCTTCTGGCTGTGTCAGGGTTCTCGTGGCTGTCACAGAGGAAGCTTCCCCAGCACTGCAAGCACTAGTGTGTTTTGGCACCTGTCAGAGCTCCAGAGTTGCTTGAACCACAGCAGCTGAGAGGTGCAGTGAGGTGCCTGGAACCCTTCTTTGAGATTAGGCCTCCAGACAGCTGTGCTTTATCCCTTGTGAGCTGCTAGAGCAGTGGGGACAATTCTCTTTTGCTCTGCTGAATGCATCGCCTATCTTCTCCCTGGTACCTGTGAGGCATCCTCGCATCTCTGAGCAGCAGGTTGTGTACTGGGCCACTGCTGAGAGCCCCTGGTGGGTACTGCCTTCCCCTGCCATCTCCAGACATCTCTGCAGCAGTGCTGGGGTTGCCCAAGAGCTTCTTGGTTTTGTCTTGTGGCTTGGATCTGCTGATTTGTAGGTTTGCAGAATGTGTGGATGTTGATGCATAACTTCTTTAGAGATAGTCTTTCATTGCCCTTGAAGGAAACAAAGGATTATAACTCCCTTCACTAATAATATAGTTACAGCAGAGCTCCATCAAAAGCAGATGATGGGCAGACTTGGACAGGAGATCCTAGCTGTTAACTTGTGTAGTCACTACTGTGTGGGCTTTGGAACTCACTAAGTCTGAACCTCAGCTGAGCTGTTCCTGTAAGCTTGAAATAATATTTTGTAGGGTTTCTTTTGTTAATAAATGTTTTAAGTGCATATATATGTCCTCAGGCATTTCTAAATATGTCGTTCTGTAGCAGTCTGACTGGCTCAGAGGAATCTGCTACCTATAGTAGGAGGACATGATGTTACTTAAGGACAGAAACTGAAGGCTTAAGGGAGGAAAAAAATACTGCCCAAGAGTGTCCCAGTGCTAACTGTGTTACCTGTTCCTGTCTTTTATGGATATCCTGGCTAGCCCAAAAATGAGGCATCAGAGGTTCACTTAAAAATACCATTACTGAATGCAAAAACTGTGTGCAGACTTCTCAAGGGCAGCCTGCAAGGGGGCAGCTTTGGAGCTCACAATGAAAACCTGTGTATTTTGTCTCCTTGCAGAAAACAGTGTTCAGCAGGCTGCAGAAATAAACAGAATCCTTGCTTTGTGTCATTCACAGCTTTTGTAAAAAGGATGATCACAACAAAGAGAATCTCTTCAACAGCCTAAACTATGATGTTGCTGCCAAGAAGAGAAAAAAAGACCTGCTGAATAACAAAGCCAAGACTCAATGTAAGATGTATTTTTGGGCTTTTTTTTTGACACAAGTTGCTGCGGAAGAATGGAAAATGCTTCATATCTATGGCTTTTGCACAGTGCATGAAGAGTCTTCTAAAGCCTTGAAGGGCTTTGCGCCCATGTTTGACCTAAGTAGAGAACTTGGATACAGTTTAATGTGAAGATTTATGCCCCTGTTAGTAATCCCTGTTCTGAGGAGTTGTGCTTGTTGTGTTCAATTTTTTGTCATTTGTGTTTGTCAGGAGGAGGGTAATTTTTTCCTATGGTACATTCAAATGAACCAGTTCCAGTTTTTCCCCCCTGTAGACTTTCTTGTGCACAACGGACTAAATTTATTCTTCCTTCCATATGCATTTTGAGCACTGATCTACATTACTGGAGGCTACAAACCTGAATGTAAGCTTTGATCCTATCTCTGTGTGCGGAGTGCATGAAAAATGAAATAAGATTTCAGCTCACTCAAAACAATAGAAGGCTTGAAATCTTTCTGTAAGTACAGTGAGCTGCCAGAGTCTCAGATACTGCACTGTGGATGGACCCAGGGGAGCCTGCAGGGACAGCAAGGTCTAAGTTGGGCTGATTGCAAGAGAGGTACTGGAGTTACATGTGAAGACTACAAATGTAAACATACACAGAGGAAATGAGTTACAATTCCCACACTACTATTAGCTCATTGTGCATCCCCCAGGATTTTGGAAACTGGTGCCAAAAGTTGGCCCCTCAGTGTATTTGGTTCTCTGAACAAACAAATGTTACCATGACAGTTTTTGGCTGGATTCTGATGTGACCATTAAAAAGGGCTTGATGCAGGGTCAGAGTGCCTGTAACTAGACTGGGTCTGTCCTTGGGCTCAAGGTACTAGGCAGGAGTACATTCCATAGCCTCAGTTCATCAGTCTACAGGTTCTCCAGGAGCACAATATTTTCTTTGTGGAAAGGAGTCTAGCAGGATGGGGAGGAGAATTTATTTAACACTAGCTGTTGAATTGCCAGTGTGTGGAGGAAGTAGGGTCAAAAGCCTGTGTGAGAATGGAGCGGGAGAAGGATCAAGCAGTGTAACTGCTTATAGTACAGGCTCTCCTGCAAACCGGGTTAGCAGCATGTGGTGGGTACAGGGAAGTTATTTTGGAGAGTGGGTGGGACAACTCCCATTGTGAGGGAAGGGAGGGGCAATTAGAAAAAGGAAAATTTTGGTCCCAAATAGTTTTTTCTTTTTTAGCAAGTTAGCTGCAAGCACAAGCATGCTCTTCTGAGCCTGACCTCACTGCTAAAAGCTCTCTACTACATGCCTGGTGTCTCATGACATTTTTCTCAACTTCAAATTTGACATACAATCCCAAGCCTGTAAACAAAGTAATGAATAGTTAATAAAATCAATAACAACAAAACCTGGCTGTCAGCCACACTTACTGTCTGGGATCGAAGAAGAGGAGCTGCCATGGTATATCTGTGGCTGGCAGATTAAACATTTACAGTCTTGAGCTGTGTCAATGAAACAGAAGCCCTTTCCAAGGCTCAGGGCTGCAGTCTCAAATGAAGCTGTATGGAAACAAAGCTGCTCAGCAAGTTGCTAGATTTGGTTTCAAGTGTGGTGGTGTAAACAAAATTACTTCATTTGTACTGAAAGACAGTAAATGTGATGAGCAGAACAGAGATTCAGCCCTATGAGGTAGAAGATTAACTGAGCAAAATGTCTTTGTCCAAACAGATTTCCACCAGGAGAAGTGGATCTATGTTCACAAGGGAAGCACAAAAGAGGTGAGTACCTCAATAGGTTCTTTGTTCTCTTTTCTACTGCTTTTTACAAGCAGTGGAAGATCCTGTGCTGATATAAATCAGCAGAAGCTCTTAAGAGATAAGTGGAAGGTCTGGCTTGTGGTTGGAATTTCAGTAATGATTTTAAGCCCCTATCAGGGGATCCAGGGCTTGCTGTAAAAGGCTTTATACATGTGTTTAAAATATGACTTGTTTGCTTCCCTCAGTTAAAAAAAACAGCCATTTGCAGGCCAAGCCATAATACTGTTCTTGGCTTTCACCCAGTACAGTCCTAACATGGAAAATCATTGGAATTCATCACAATGGCTCACTTGCACTCATGGAGAGAAGCGGCTGTATGAGTCTTCTCTGAACTCACACTAGATATTGAACCCCAGGAACATGTGGCTCATTCTCACCTGTAAATTCATGGATCATGAGCAGAGCTTAGGTCACCCTTGAGAAACTACCATAATCTACATTGGGCCTTGCCCACCCTTGATATCAGTAAGTGCAGCTCAGTGTGAGACAGGCCCCAGCTGTGAGCTGCTCCCATCATTTGTACCCATTAGTTTGCTAAATTAAGTTGCCCTGGGTCATGTCTACCTGGTACTGTTTGGACTCAAGTCTGCCAAAACCTGACCCAGGCTGTTTTCATTCCTCAGCGCCATGGTTACTGCACCTTGGGAGAAGCCTTCAACCGGCTTGACTTCTCCAGTGCTATCCTGGACTCCAGGCGATTCAACTATGTTGTGAGGGTGAGTGAAAGGCCAGGGTTTATTTTGCTGTGGAGGTGGAGGCTCTGAACTGAGCACTATAACTGAGTCAGATAACAGGAAGCACTGGTAAAGAAGAGACATCTGAGTGTGCAAGTGCATTTGTTGGGTGTTGCTCCATGGAGTAAATCAGAAGTTGTGTAGATAGATGCCCAAAACCTTGTGTTTGACCTGTTAAAATGAAGAGAAAAGAAAGTGGTGACAATGTAGATGAACTTTCCCTACTGTTATTTTTCAGTTGTGTAACTCACTTCTGAAACCCAGAAAGCTTGGCTCCTTATTTCTGAATTTTCAGTTCAGCTTCTAAGTATGATTCTGTAGCCCCAAAAGGGACTCTCTGCAGAGGCCATAGAGCACTGGAGATGTCTTTGCACAGGAAGGTCCAGTTTGAAGCCTGTGGAGCTTTGTTGAGCTCCTTGAGGAGCGACTCAAGGGAGCTCAGCATTTTGGGAATGAGAAAACAGGCTGAACCTCTTGGAGGCACTGGTTTTAACTTCTCTGTTAAGGATCATGGTTGCTCTTAATTCTGTGTGACTGTCAGTGGTTTCAGTGGGTGAAACACTTGGTTAGTCCTGATACCATTAGCTGGTAGGAAGGAGTCATCAGCCTCAGATTCCCCATGTTCTGGCTTTGCCTGACAGGTCAGGGCTTCTCCTTTGGCCTAAGGTGGCCAAGGAGGTGGTTGGGGAGCTATTTTCCTGAGGACTGTGGATGTTTGTGTGTTTATCTGCATGTGATCTGCAAATTGATCTTGAGTTTTAGAATGCTTAGCAAGATTTGGAATTCAATAAGCTTTAAAAAAAATCTGTTATTAACTTGAGGCTGTTTATAAACAGCTCCTTTCCACATCTCATGAGCAGCTGATCACTGGTGAAGCAACAGCTGTTCAGGTTTTAGGTTCTGGAGCAAGCAGCATTGGTATTGCTTTCTCTGAGTCAAATGTCATGAAAAGTGTCTAAGGAAGAAATCTGAGCAGATTTACCTTGGTTTGTTCACCTGTTGTCTAGGTGACAAGTCACCTGTGAAAACCTCTGTCACCCTGCGAAGGGTAAAGGTGTTGGGGGTGATGACCCACCTGCTGTGCAGGAAGGGCAATCATCAGGTATTCCACTGCAGGGATGGTGGCAGGGAGTGGGGATGCTGGGGGAGGTAAAGCAGGAACCAAGTCAGTGTAAACTCAGACTGTCCCAGCTCTGCTGATCTTGGGCCAGCTTGTTTTTGTGCTTGTGCAGAGGTGATCAACAGTGCTGAGGTACTCAGTGTTTCCCGATACTGGATACATATGTACATACAGTTGTGCTATCTTCAGGAGGATTATTGTGAAAGGAACAATTCATGCCAAGGCCATAACCCTTTAGTCAAATATAAAGGAGGAACATAAAACTTGTGTTTTGGTGCTGCAGATATCCCTTTAACAGACTTTGTCTTACAATGGTGAAGAACTCCAAAGACTGCTAAGCATCTCTTCAGGTCACAATATGCCACATGATGGGCTTCTGCTGCTCAGCCCCATTTGATGAGGACTGATATAGAACTGCAATGGCTGAGCAGAAGTCCCATTAAATTTTTTGAAGAGCAAACTCAAATTTCAGTGAAGTCAGTGTGTTCTGGTGGGGGAGCTTAAGCTGACCTTCCCCCTTTATCTCATAAGGATTTCATACACAGCAGGTTAGGGATGCTTTTATCCAAAATAAGTGTTCTGTTAAGGAAATTGACAAATCCTTGTTTCTACAAATTACCTCTCTTCTGAGCTTTTAAGAGTAGATTTCCCCTCCCCCCCAGCAGCTTTACAGATACAGCGCTACTGAGAAGTATGAAGCTTTCTAATTGAGGCTGACTTGTGGTTTGGCAGTTTAAAGAAGATATTAAACCTGGTACCATGGATCAAATATAAAACTGACTTCTTAAAATGAAAGACTTGTGTCAGCCAAGTCTCCAGTGGATAGTAGCTCATAAAATGCCTTATATGCCAGGTTTACTCATGAAAAGCTCTGCCTAGATGTGACTTATGTTTATGGTCCTTTGCAAGTCACAGGCCTCCTAGAGCACACAGATGAGCAATCTGTCACATGGAAAATGCCTTGAACATTGGCAGGCAAAACATTTTTCCCATCCTCCCTCTTCTTGTTCCCTCTAGTTCCACCCATTGCTTGGGGTATCTGATTAATGTCATGCTACTTAATTCATCAAGCAAAGGCTCAGAAAGAATATAAGGATGTCTGTAGGGAAAGAAAGAAGAGAAACAGCTGCAGGCTTCAGGTTCTTCTGGCTGCACACAAGCTTTCCCTATAGAGAAATAAGCTGCATCACTTGCTGATAGCAAAATGGACTTTTAGGCTCAACATCAACTTGCCTTTCTCAAAACATTTCTTTTTTAATTTCTCTGCTACAGTGTCTTCAGTGCTGACTTCCTTGTCACAGTAGTGTCTGCTTCAGATACATTCGAACTAAGTTCTTGAACTTTCTGGTGGTGCACTTGATAAAATGGTCACCTCCTTCGAGTGAGGTGGAGGTGTGAGCTGCAAGAAGCTTGGCTGGTGTTTTTCATGGGCAAATACCATCAGGTGGAGCCAGTGCGTTCATGTAACTGAAGCAAAAGAAATTTTCCTTCATCATCAATCTGGTCTTGATCATCTGCTGATACAGTGCTGGAAGTGCCTAGTATAGGTATTGGTGCCATGACTTGGTCCTTGCTGATCTTTCAAACTAGTTCATCTGTCTACATGTTACAGAACAATCAGTGTTCCCATTTTAGGGCCAGTAAGAAAGTGTGTGTCTGACCCAGAGGACCCAAACTTTGTTAGTCTTGAAAAAGCCCTCGTTTCTCTGGTCTTACAAATTTAACAAAAACACTGGAAGCAGTCTGTAAGCATAATTAATGGGAGCAGAGACAAAACTGCTTGCAGCCCAGAAGTTGTTGGTTCTCTTTCAGGAACACTCTGTTCAGATGGCAGGTTTTGCAGGCTGTTTCCTTCAGAAAGATTTCTCATTTGATGGTTGCGTAGTCTCAAGGGAAGATGCTGTTTCTGATCATAAAACTTGGGTCAGGTTAAGCTGCATGGGCACAGCTCTTCTGGAATAACATGATCTGGGTTGTGAGCAGCCTTCTGAACTAGTCTCTGAAATTTAAGTTCTAATCACAGTTAGCTCCAGGAGTCCTGGATTTATGCTGTCCTAAAAGAGTATCAGCTGGATGCTATCTCATGGAGATCTGTCAGCACCTGCACTGTAAATCATTAGAACTCACCTTGCTCTTTCTCTCCCTTTCAGCTGACAGTCAATGTGACGTTTCAGCCACAGAAAGTGAAGGGCTGTGAAAGCAAGGTGGGGCTGGAGAAGCAATTTGTCATTGTGATACTTTTCTCTAAGCAGTCCAGATGTGAGGAACCACATTCCCACAGGGTGCAGTCCAGCTTCCTTATAGCTCTTTTGGAGTATTCGGTGGGGGATTTACACTTCAGTAGTT
The DNA here is from genome assembly GCA_013396655.1 of Campylorhamphus procurvoides. Taxonomy (NCBI): domain Eukaryota; kingdom Metazoa; phylum Chordata; class Aves; order Passeriformes; family Dendrocolaptidae; genus Campylorhamphus; species Campylorhamphus procurvoides. The sequence goes on along the minus strand of WBMV01001724.1, from coordinate 104,703 downwards.
TTGATACTTGTGATTTTTAATCACTACAGATCATTTCCCTTTTTGAGTCAAGGTTACACCCACCTGCTCAGTGCAGCAGGACTGCTGAGGATTTTTTGGCTCTATGTGCTGTAAGCCTCTAGCAGTGTTTATTTGGGGTATGGATTGCCTGCATACTGCTGTGTTGTACCAAGACAGTGGCCGAAGTGCCATCTGGCTGTACCAGGTCTAAGCAATGCTGCACTCACTAGTCATGGGTGCACAGCAGTGGGTTTTCATGGCCCTGAAATGGGGGACTTTGTTCCCTACCACATGGCACTGTTCTGTTTGCTGTTTTTCCCTTGTGCTTATGGGAGGAGAACAAGCTGCTCTGCTCCAGACCAACTGCTGGTGGGGTTTGAGTGGGAGCCCCATTACAGTCATGGGGAACTGAGCAGGTTATTACCCTGCTGTGGAAGATGCTGTCTCTTGCCAGCTCTGCAGGGCCTCTGGGATAGCCCACTATATCGCTTGCTTTTTCCCTGTAGTTCTGGCACCTCTGATAGCAAACAAAATAGGGCAAGGGTGTAGGAAAATTTTTTTGTTCTTATATGGAAACTACCAGGTCACCTTTTTCAACTTCTGAGGAGTTGAAAGAGTGAATTGGGACCTAATGCCCTGGTTTTTTAGAGGTGTTACAGACTTCCCAGCTCCAGCTAAAATCAACTGGAATGCAATTACTTGGTGTTTTTGAAAAGCAGACCTTTTAAAATTGCTCTTAACCTTTCCCTGTGCACTCTCTCCTACCATCTGTCCCTCTCAGTTGAGCGTAGGCTGGACTTTATGCAACTGCATCATAACACATGCTTGCAGCTTTCCAGCCTTTTTACCCTACTCAGCATTAATCTGAATTCATCAGTCTGCTTTTAGTCTGTATTATGCAAGTGACAACACTGATTTACTTCTTTAAAAATGTTGTAGACCCCAATTTGTCAGTCCATTAACTGAGACCATACTTTGGGCCTCTGCCAACACTAAAAGACCCCTAATACACTGGAGCATGTGCTGCACAGATGAACTGTGTTACTTACCTGTTCTTTTGTGTATGAGCACAGAAGAGTAAATAATGTCTTTTGATTTGGAAAGCTAACTAGTTGCTTCAGCCAGCAATCCCTGGGGAGTGGAGTAGTCCTAGAAGTATTCACAACATAGTTTTCATATGGAATTTCATCCTGTGTTTATTGCTGCAGGACAAGGGAGGGGACATATGATATCTGAGCTGGTTCACTGAACATAAATTGAACCTTGATAAACACAGACAAGACAAATTTGAATCTGTTCCTTTGGCTAAATTAATTTTGTACAAATTTAGCATTCTTCAAAGAATTGACATTTTTATCCTTCTAGAAGAATGGCCCTGGTGTCTAACTCTTATAGTATTACATTACATGATACTTACCACTGCATGCATTTTGGTGTTTTTGGTAATGGGCATGATACTGCTAACACCCAGCCTGGTGGAAGCTGTCTCTGTGCCAGTTCCAGAACAGTGCAATCTGGAGACAGCAGTTGTTTGTGCACAGAAGAGCTGATCTGTGTGTGTGGCTAATGTACAGATGGAGTCTGGCAAATTGATCACTATAATCAAAGGTCTGAAGGCTAAACAGTTTAGTGTAAGCAGAGTATTACAGACTATTATGGGACACTGGTTGGTTTTTTTCCTACATACTCATCCAGTATTTCAAAGAATGAAGAAAAGACCTTTTATAAACTTTTCAAATATCTTGTAAGCTGCCTTGTTTTTAAGAGCATTTAGTTATTGTGGTTTCATTTAGCTGATATAGCAAGAAGATCCGCTGATGCCTGTGCACCAAAATGTTACCCAACTCTCCTGCATCTCTTGTTTCCTCCAAACAAGCCAAGAAAACAAGCAGCCTGCCCTTCACAGGAGTTAGCACAGGTCTTTTTTCATCTTGGGGTTTTTTTTGGTCATGTGAGGTGTAAGATATTAATAGAATGTAAACTCAAAGCCATCTGATGATGGTGTTGGCCTGGATATTAAACAGAAGAAGAGATCGGTCACTTTAGGCAACTTCAGTGCTCCTAAGTGGCAGTCACATGCCAGTGCCCCAGATGAGCAGAGCTGGTGAGTGACTGCAGTAAGACCTCTCCCCAAGCTCCCTGCTCCATGGCAAGCTGCCTGTGACTTTTTGGATGCATTCCTGTCATTCTTATAGCAGGGCAAACAGTTCAGCTCATGACTTATCAAATCTTGTCAAAAGCCATCTTAGTTACTTGACACAAGTAGTTGCACCTTCTCTGGACTCTCTGTGGTGCCAACAATGGAATACTGGAGCTGTGGATGATAAAGGATTAATAAGCCAGTCATGCGGTAATGTGTTGATTGATTTGTAGCATAAAAGGTTTTTCCTTTCCTTTCTAAATTAAAACAGAAGGCTATGTACATCCAAAACAAATGGACTGACACGTGGATAGTCTGTTCATTTATATAATGCTGGGGGAAGGGAGAAGGGCTCGTAAGAGCACAGGCCACATGTTCTGCAGAGCATGATCCATAGGAAACTTCCACAGCTGTTCTTGTGGCAGAGATGGGGAGGAGAGGGCATCCTTCCCCGGGGGAATGCTTCCTTTAGCAACTGCAGCTCAAATTCAGTGTTAGGCTTGTACATGAGTCAGGAGGTCAGTGGTGGGAAGCAAATCCTAATTGAAAGTAAAAGCAAGATTTCCATTAGGAGAGGTTAACAGGTAGACAGGACAGACAGGGAAAGGTGTTTTGGTGTTGTAGCTGTAAGAGTTGAACAGGGAAGGAAACCTTGTGGGAATAGGGGCTTGTCATAGGGGGAGTTTCTTTTTCCTACAGTACTTGACCTTTCTGTTGTGGTGACAGCATTCTGACAAAACGCATGCAACCCAGGAGTTGACGTAAATTGTGGAGTCTGATTCTCATTAATGCTCCATCAATAACATTGCCATTCAAACAGGCATTTGCTTGTGTTCTCTTACGATACTGCTTGTTTATGCACCAGTGAAGGATGGGGATGTTGGCTGTTTGTTGTCCCCTTGGTGTGAATAGCAGCTGTCAGTCTGATCACAGCTCTGTGGCTTCACTATGTCTTTGAACCATGAAATCTAGTTCTGTCCCCCCCCCAGAATAATTAAAATGCCTCTTCCCCCCCCCACTCCACCTCTTTTGGTGTGAGTTCAATTATTTGGCCTCTGCTCTCTTCCCCCTTTGTGTTACTTTGCTCTGTGGTCTCTTTATTTTCAAGCAGCAAACAAGTCTCTGGACTGTTTTGCTGTGTCATGTGACCAGGAGTCAAGATTAGAAAGGTATCTCTGTGCTCTAAGACTTGCAACTTCTATTTTTATCCACAGCTGTTGGAGCTGATAGCAAAGTCTCAGCTGACGTCACTGAGTGGCATTGCCCAGAAAAACTACATGAACATTTTGGAAAAAGTGGTGCAGAAAGGTAAGAAACGGAAACAGTGAGGGGGAGTCTGATTTAATCTGATGTACTTTGTGTGAACCACATCCTTGAGAACAGTCAGGCAATGCAAGATGGGTGTAGAGGGGCACTACTGCTTATTTCTGTAGTGCAGTTCTGCTTTTTTTCCCCTCAGTGGAGGACTTGGGGGGAGTGGAAAGAAATGTCTGTAGGTATCTGAGGCCATTCCTCCTTCTCCAGCTTTGCTCGCTGCCACCCCTTCTGCATCCTACTGAGTCCTATTTCTGACTGCAGAAGAGCTGGCAGCTCCTGCCCCCAGCCAGGCATATCAGAAGTCTCTGCTGCCGCCTTGTTGCCAGTTTGCTGTTTCTAGTGCTCCCGCTGCTCTGGAGGAAAGGACCATCTTGAGGGGTGTCTTCACCTGTTTGAGGGAATGAAGTGTGGTTGAGATGTGGCACTTCTCATGGATTTTTTTAGCTCTGGCAGAAGCTTGGGAATTGAGAGGACCCTGTTAGTGTACATAATGAGAAAGGAGATCTGGAGCTGTCTCCCTGCACATCAGCTGGGGTAGATGGGGAAGAGGTGGACATAGATCACCTCTCACATAATATTGGAGGGGAAAACTGGCTGCTTGCCAGTGGCTGGAAATGGGAAGTGCTACAGAAATGGCAGATCTCATCTGCTTATCCTGGGAGGATCTCTTTCCATCTGCTGTCTAACCTGCTGTGACTGGCTGTTTAAGTGCTTTCCTCTAAAAAGAAAAGCACAGGCTGGTTCTCTTGGCCTGTGAGGTTATAGCAAATGACTTTGCTTATCTGAGAAACATGTAGATTCAGACAAGGATTTTAAGTTTCCATTTTTAACCTTTCCTGTTCTTTCAAAGTCCTTGAAGATCAGCAGAACATCAGGCTAATACGGGAATTGCTGCAGACCCTCTACACATCCCTCTGTACATTAGTTCAACGGGTTGGCAAGTCTGTCCTGGTTGGAAACATCAACATGTGGGTGCACAGGATGGAGAGCATTCTCCACTGGCAGCAGCAACTGAACAACATTCAGATCACCAGGGTAAGCACAAATCCTGAAAGCTAAAAATATTGTGGCTCCTTCATGAAACCTTCTCATGTAGCAGCTCTCGTTTGGGTGACTGCTTCCCACTGTACTCCCAGTAAAAGCACAGAGTGGATGGACCTGGAGTTGCCAAAGTAATTGAATGCATTCCTAGCATTACTTGAATCCCTTAATTCAAACTCAATATACATAACCCAGGATCATACTCGAGGTTACTGGTCACAGACTGTGGCTTGACTCTGTAATGGCTGTGAAGTCTGGGTGAACAGAGCTGGGCAGGAAACCATCTCGTCCTCTTCAGTCTTCAGAGGCAGGGCCTCAGTGTGAAGAGTAACCTTGGCCATTCTCAAATTGAGAAATTGATTTCAAAACTTGTTTATCAGATAGCTGATGTTTTTAGATATCTGTAAATTAAATGCACATTTCCAAATAGCTGCATAACTTCATGCTTCCTGGCTGAAAATACCGATGATTGTTCTAGTAGTCTGGATCTACCTGTTCCAGCCAGATGAGTCCTGCTTTCACCACAACATGTGGTTTTTCAACAACATCTGTGAGGATGGGAAGGATGTGTTAGATGGCAAATTCCTAACCCGGCTTTGCTTGGGAATCAAATCTGAACTTGCTCTTTCACAGAATCATGAAGTTTTGATGTTGGAATAGACCTCTGGAGGTCATCTGATCCAACCCCCCTGCTCAAGCAGGGACACCAACAACATGTTGCCCAGGACTATATCTGGACTTTTTTCCCCACTTCAAATGGATACTTCACAGAAATGCTAAAGCTTTCCCTCAGTGCTGATACCTGTGTTGGTGTGCCCCTTTGTATGACTCTTCTGCAGTGAACTGAACCATGAAATTTCTATTTAGGCAGACCAAAGGGTAGCCCAAGAGAATACAAAAATCACCTTTTTCCCTGGTGGGTCAACCAGAAAGCCATTCACAAAGGATTAAGCAAAGAGCCTGCTTTCATAATTTTATATAGTTGTGTTCTCTGGAAACACCAGGAAAAAGTCTCCAGCCCTTCAGTGAGTAATGCAGGCAATGGAATATAGGAGATGAATTCTGGGAGGTTCAAAAGGAAGAAGAGCTGCAAAAGCAGCAGTGCTTTACCTGGTGGTGGTCTCTGTGCCACCTCTATCTGTCCTAGCATCCCTCTCTTCAGAAGTGTGGCCTCCCTTTGCCTTGGTGGGGAACCACAGGCCCAGTGGTAGGGTGGCTCCTGAGACTGTGTGCTGGGGAGCCATACAGTGCCTGGGCACTGCCAGGGACAATTTCATCCAGGAATCTGCTGCCCTGAGGGCACTGCAGATCACGACCTATTTCCTGCCACTCACCTCAGTAGTTCAATGTGGGGTTTTCCCTTTGGGGACTCAGATGAGCATCTCAAAGAATGCTGCCTATCCAGATGAAAGTGTGTGAAAATATTGTTTATGAACAGAACAGCCTTTTATGCATACTTATATGTAGGTTTACAGACACTTTTCTAAAATAAAATACATCTAGAGCTTGCAAAAAAAATGTTCACAACACTGAAGATAACTTCAGGTCAAGCTAGAACAAAACCAGTTGAGTTCAGAGAAAGGAAGAACAAGCTCAGCTCTCTGCAGCCTGTTACTTACAATGCACTGAGTGCTTGTGGTGTTTCTGAATGAGGGAAATGCCTTGCAACACCCAAGACCTAAACCATTTAAAGAAAGAAAAGCTTTCAAAATATTGTGTGCTACAGCTGCTTTAAAAAAAAAAAAAAACAAGCCTTTGTCCAGAAAGTGGCAGCATGCTGATCTCCTCTGATCTAATCAGTGTTCTTTCTCCATGATGTTTGAAAATGTTTGAAAAGTTCTGGAAAGGAGGAGTGAGAGAAAAGAAGTAGCAGGTAAGTTTTTGATCCTGACTCAGAAAGCCTGTAAGGATTTGTTCAAATCACACAGGTTTCCTCAGAAAAGAGGTGTAAGTGTGATCCTCTTGTGCCCCAGCAAAACTTACATGTAGGGAGAGCACAGGAGAATGCAAGATACAGACTGGCCAGGAAGATTAATGGAAGGTGGTCATCCAAGGAACCAGTATGTTCTTTCGACCCTAGAAAATTACCCAGGCTGTCATGGGAGGAAGTGTCCTCTGGAGATGCAGACAGTTAACTCCTTCTGGAAGGGTTGTTTCAGGTCTCCCTTGCTGGTGGAGATGGGTAAAACTGATGGCTTTGTTGAAAAGTTGTGGTCCTTGTGGATCCTGGGCAGTGCTGTGTGGTCCAGGCAGGAGGGACCTGCTGGTGTGCAGACATACTTGTTCCTCTGGAGTCTCACATGCAGTGGGATGGCTGGAAATGGGAGCGTATGATTAAAAGCAGCTTCATGCAGTGTTCCCTGCTGATAGCAGTCTGTGTGCTGCTTGTTGGAAACAGTTAATAGCTCTGACAAAGGCGAGGCGGGTGCTGTGACTCTGCAACTTAAAATAGCAGCATTTCTGTGCAGGGTAAATGATGAACTTGGCACATCTGTCTAACATTGTTTCTTCATTGAGGCCCAATCCTAGAAGCTGCTGTTTGCCTTAATAAGGCTGGGCCTGGTTTTGAAGCAGCTGGAGCCCATGTTGTGGTCCCTGCTGATGCCTTGCTCCTCTGTATGCCTTGGATTTCCCCTGAGTGCAGGACATGCAGATCCATTTTGGTCAGTTTTTCCTGGAGCTGTGCCCCATGTGTGCTTGCAAAGCAATCCTGGACCCCGTGTAAAGCAAGCAAAGGTAGATGGGAGTGGCTGGGATGTGCTTTCGTGTGGTTGAACAGCCTGGAAAACCAGGGCTGCAGCTGATGGGAAAGGGGCAGATCCTTCAAGTGTTCCCAGAGGAAAAGTTAACCTTGCCAGCAGTGACCTGGGAAGCCACACAGGGAAAAACCCTGCTGTGGGTACTCACCAGCCACTACTGTGGTTACAGCAGGATCCTGTGATAACATAAGCTGAAACACATGTTAGAAAAGCATGAGATTCCCAGTAATGTGTGTAACTGGAGGTGAACTTGAGAAGCAATGCCCATCTTCCCCATGGTGGAGAGACCTGGGTTGTCAATATTTGATACCAAGATGCAGCCAACATCCTGCTATAGTGAAAGCTGATGGTGGCGCTTCTGGGAGCGGAGTCTCACAAGTATGGATGTTGGGGGTACATAAAGGGGAGAAGGAGGCTTGGACTGTAGTTCTGCTTCTAACTATTGTAATGCAGGTATGTGCCTGTTCCTTGAAGATCTCAAACTGTTCTGGAGCAGAAGGTCAAATGTTTCTATGTAAAGTGTCTTCTTTCTTCAGAAGGAACTGCTGCTGACTTGTTCTCTGTGTGAAGAACAGTGATTAAAAAGCAGTATTTCTACTGCAATCTAGGATTTCTTGGGTTTTCAACTTGCTGGGAGCTCAATTTTGTCTGTCTCTTCCAGCCTGCCTTTAAAGGAACCACTTTCACCGACCTGCCCTTGTGTTTACAACTGAACATTATGCAGCGACTGAGTGATGGGAGGGACCTGGTTAGCCTTGGTCAGGTAGCTCCAGACCTGCAAGTGCTCAGTGAAGACCGGCTGCTGTGGAAGAAACTCTGCCAGTACCACTTCACAGACAGACAGGTACAAGGAAGGATGCAAACTGCCATCAGTTCCTGGTTGTACCCCACTAGCAAGTGAACACACAGGTGTAGGACACTCTTCTTTGACTGTCTCTTGGATCTAAGGACTGTGCCACAGGCTGATAATGTAGGCTGGTATGAAAATGGCTGTGAAGGTGATTTATGTAGGGGGTTTTACATGCTGCAGCAATGAGTCCTGAAATAGGAACTTGAGGAATTAATCATACAGTGAACTTCAACCCTAATCCAGGTGGGAACAACTGCAAGTCATGCAGTGGCTCCTTGCCCCACGTGTGCAGGGAAAACGTGCAGCAAGCTCCAGCAATCACCCTGATGTCTCAGGGACTGACACTCTGGCAGAGAATCTCTGTGGGTGTGGTCCAAGAGCTGTGCTCTCTTGCCCTTTAGAGTGAGAAATCCTCTCTGAGCTGTTTTGTGAGTGACAGGACAGTATGTGGAAAACAGCCCTGCTGCTACCCATGTTGTACCTGTGTAAACATCTCTGGCCCTTTGCAGGCTGGTAATCATCTGGGATCATCTAAACTTAAAACCAAACAAAAATCCCTCTCTGTTTATGGGTGAATGTCTGGGGTGTTTATAGGAGACCTTTGCACTTCAGGGACTATATGCCAGATTTCTTTACTAACTTGGCTTTATTTACTCACTCCAAATCTGATTTTGACTCTGGGGAAGTTAGTCCTGTTAACAAGTAAATTCAAATCCATCCTCTGCAACTAATGAACCCTAAAGAAAAGATGGGTGTCTCCCAAACTAGTGTAATAAATCACTGACTCTTAGAGTCAATGGGGAGGCAAAATACTTTAACTTCTAAAACTGTTAAATGCAACTGTACTTGCTGTCCTGCCAGCCAGAAACAGTGGCCAGAGTAATATGAAATAGCTCCCAGGGTTTCAGGCTTCCTCCAGTAAAGTTAACAAAATGAGAACGAACCCTTGTAATGGTATTGGGTGAGGCTGTTCCCATCAGGAAGCTGTTTATAGCTGGATATCAAAGTAAGAGCTTTCTTGGTGTTGCAAGGGAACTGTTATGGGACTGGCAAGGATGACATGCAAGAGAGAGGAGAATGTCCTGAGCTGGAAAGAGCAAATTTTTTTTTTTACCTGCTACAATTATGATTACCTTTGTTTTAAGATTCGCAAACGGCTGATCTTGTCTGACAAAGGACAGCTGGATTGGAAAAAGATGTACTTCAAGCTCATAAGGTGTTACCCACGGAAGGAGCAGTATGGGGACACACTGCAGCTGTGCAGGCACTGCCACATCCTCTCCTGGAAGGTATGAGACTCAACTGGGACAGGAGCCATGGGGCACCCAGTGCTTCTGATTGCAGCTGCTTTAGGGTGCTGCAGTTCCTTTGCTTGCATAGCCTACTGAATTCCTACATCTTAATCCTCCCTCAACTATTAAGACTCTTTTCCCTGTGTGCTTCAGGGATCCCATCTTTATCTTGAGCAAGACTAGTGCTCCTTGGAGCCAGAGGGGAGGGAGATAGACATGCTGTAGGACTGCCTGCAAGAAATCATTTTAGCACTGCCAGCAGCTTTCTCTACCTATTAGGTGGAGGTCTTGGCAGCAGGATTAGCTGGAGTGAAAGCTGATGGCTGCAGAACAGCCCAGGACAAAAACCTGCTGGCTACTGTGGTGATATCTAAGGCACGTCTCTGAAGTTAAAGCCCTGTAGCTCTAGCCTCTCGTCTTTCAGAAGAGAGGAAAAGAATGAATTGGATCTTTGCTGATTTATTTTTTTTCTGTGACTTGCCAGTAGCCCCAAAAATATGAAACACAGTTCTGAGCTGTCTGGTTTTTCTGGGCTCTGCTCTATTTGCACATGGGATGTCTGGCAGAGGGGCAGTGCTAAGCTGGCTGATGCTTTGATGCCCTTTCTGCAATCTCTCTAAATGGAATTGTTTTCTCCTTTCCCAGGGTACTGATCACCCCTGCACAGCCAATAACCCAGAGACTTGCTCCACCTCTCTTTCACCACAAGAGTTTATCAACTTGTTCAGGTTCTGAACTTGGGTCACCGCAGCTTATGTGATTCTTACAGGACACTTTATGCCACTGAGCTTGGACACTCCATTTGTAAATAGTGTAAATATTGTTGGAAGCTCCTGAGTCAAGGAACAAGAAGATCTTGGAGATGAAAGGTGAAATTGCTCACTGACTTGCAGCACTTAAGGAATACAGATTTCCATAGGACTGGTGTATAAATACAGCATGTTGTACAGAGTCCCTTTTTTATCATCAGAGTACAAGATACAGGGCAAAACTTCATTTTTTGTTTTTAGAAGTTAAAAATGAATTTGCCCCATAACCATTTGAGAACTCTTTTGGTTTGTTTCTAATAGAGAGAAAGCAATATGAGGCTAGGACTGTTGAACTGTTCCTCCATCTGCTTTTATTTACCATACATATTTATAAATATGACGTTTTAAAAATATTTATGAAAAATATCCCTGTGACAAGTTTAATAATACTTTTATGCTTTTAAAAGGACACATTCTGAAATACTTAGGATAGAACTCTAGCCTACTTGCGAGACAGAATCGCAACATACCACTTTCTACCTCCAATAGATTGAGTACCTTTCAAACAAAAATCCAATGTACAATGTGAACTTTTGTATTTTGTACAATGATTTAAAGGGAAATGTTTGTGATAGTAAGCATCTTTTCTTGTATTAATGCTTACCTCTTTACATTAGTTTTCTTGCTCTACTGAGTGCTTGAATGCCTAAATGATAGGCACCGTATAAATACCTAAGACTTTACTCCATCCTCTTTTAATTTGTTGGCTTTGTGAAAGACTAAGCAAAAGGAAAGGGAGAAGCCACAAGGATGACTATTCTCTATATGGGAGGAAGTTCTATTATAGGGAAACAAAGGACTGGATTTAATCTCACCAAGTTAATTTGTATCAGCTCCACTGGGTTAATTGCAGTGGTTGAAATCCCAAGTAAGGTTAGTTTTTTGTTGTTTTGTTTTCCAACCCATGTTTTCCAGCATATACACTACTCTGTATTCCCACTGCTGTCAAGTGAATTCAGTCATCTTGGAGCTGGTAAAATACGAAGAGAACTGGGCTGTTGAATCTTGTGAAATGATGCGGTTTTTAGTCACTGGAGGACTGGCAGCAACATGTCTTGTTTCAGACTATTGTGTTTAGGGAGTGATTATTTAGCAGTCAGGACTGGGGGGTAAGCAAGGGATTTCCAACACAGCACTTGATGCTTCTTTGGTTACTTCTGCATGCTGGTGGCAAAGACCCGAAGACCCTCATCCCTTCTGCTTCCAGTGCTGAGCTGCTTTATGGGATCTTCTAAACCTAAACTAGAGCTAAATTTTCAGTCCTGTGGAGTAAATGGCCACTTTGCTGTGGCTGTGATCTGGCTCAGTCTCCTCTGCATATAATGCTTCACTTTTCCCTACAGTGGAGCTTGAAGAATCCAGCTCATACAGAGCAATTTGAAAACCTGCGGTGGAAAGTTTTTGGTGTTTGCCAGTAGATTTCCTGTATGGCACTTTCTCTGTGTAAGATGTAAGCAGGATACCTCAGAAGGGTAAATATTTAGTGGGTTGTGTGTGACTATGTACAAAGAATTGTGAGGAAGAGGAGTACTCAGGACAATTCAGGAAGAACTACTTGAGATAACTATTGTTAAATATTCTGTTCCTTTTTTTACATTTTTATAACTGACTTTCAACACTTTTCTGCAGCTGTTTGTATTTAAAAATTCTAGTATTTGCATTTTTGCAAACTAAATCACTTTGCATACTCTTGGAAGAGATGCAGGAAGGGAAAAAAAGCTGCCTCTTGATGGAGCAGTGGGGAAAGGAGGAGGAAAGCAAGGAAAATGCTGACAAGAAATACCCCTCTCCTGCTGCCTAACAGCCAATCCAAATTTTTGCTTTTTTAGAGAGCTCTGTGAGCCTGTGCCACCCTTAGGCATGGCGCAGAGCTTGTCACTCTCTAGAGATGAGGAGAAAACATGCAGGATAGGGAGCTTTATCTTGGTGTTGATGCCCCATCCATCAGTTTGACTGCTGGTGGAAAGCATAAGCCTGCTGATCATACTCATGTCAACTGAAAGTGATTTAAGAGCTGTTACCTTGGAAAAATAAACTTGGGCTTGTTTGTGGGGGATGTTTATAAGTGAAGAAGGCCAGTTTCTGTTTTCATTCCCACATTGATGGCAGCGGGGTATACAAGGCTGAAATCTGGCCTGCTGAGGGAGGACATAAAGAACAGAAACCTGCAAGTGAAGTGAGCACAACATTGCCACTGAATTTGGGGAGTCCTGTAGCTCCTTTTTCCAGCAGCGAGAGGACCTGTGCCCCTTGACATCTTCCATTTCCAGTTCTGACTTGGGATTGGTTTGTTTCATAGTTTTGTCTCTGCCACTCATCGTAAGCCAGCCTGTTGTGGTGGGAAGGCAACAGTATTTTGGTATCAAATGTGGGGGGTGGTTCTGCTCAGTCTGCTTCTGTGCTTAGCAGATGGCACCCACTGACACTGAGTGAACGTTAAGCTCAGGTTTAAATCTGACCTAGTGTATTCCCTGCACAGCAAGATGGAAAATCTCAGCATTGAACTATGACTGGGGAATGTCGTGGGTATAGCCATTGCCTCTTTCAGCCCTTCACTGGCCTTGAGAAAAGAGTTTATTCTGGTCTGCCCAGAGAGCATGGGTCATGCTGACTACTGAGGTTCCTAGTTATAAAACTTACTTCAATTGGTGTGTTTTTTATTTCTTAGCACTGGAAGGGTCAAAGTGCTGAAGATGATTTGTTAATACGTAGACATTTGTGTGTTGCTTGTGTGAGGTCTTGGGATAGTGCTGTCAGTGCCCAAACCAGCAGAACACCAAGCAACTACTGTGTAGGAGAACAAAGCAGATTAAACAAAAACAAACCAAATAAGCCTTATTCAGTTCCTGCCTCAGTTATTACCCTCCTGCTGCAGCAATTGTCAAAGGCCTTGGTCTCTTTGGAGACTCATTGTTTCTCGAGTGGCTGGTGCAGGGAGATGTGCTGGTGAATTCAGTATTCTTGGTTTATATTTAAAACAAAATGTTGCTGAATCCAAATACCTTGCTCTAACCATTTATAAACAAAACGATCAGTATTTTAGCAGTGCAAAGGCATCTACTTAGCTGAGGATGGCAGAGTAACAAAACTGTCAGTGATAACGAGCTTCCAGGCAGGATGGTTTTAAGGCTGCTCTCATGCGAAAAGGACCTCTTTATTTTAAGACAATTGTGGCAAAGCTGTTGTGAAGGCAAAACAGATTTTTGCTTTTATATTGGAAATAGAATGTTCTTTTCAAATGTCACCTTCCAGTTAGTTGATGCATTCCCATTAGACATGCATCAGTTTTTATACTAGGTAAGGAGAGGTTTTCCGCTCTTTGGGGTTTTCTTTTGCCAGCATATACAGAGAAGGATATGTTAACTAGTGCAACAGCATACAACATGGTGCTGTGAAGAAGAAAAAGAGATCCATGCGAGGGAGGAGGCTTAGGAATGGAGAGATCCCAGAGATCTGTTTCAGCTTTCTAGGGAGGCAGGTGTTTGGAGTTTTTGATATGATGGCCATTTCAAGAGGCATAATTTCAGCTGTATATACCTTAAGCCTTTTGTACTAACTATGGTATGCTGAAGTTTGATCATAAAGTGTGTGTAACTCCTCTTATGTTTTTGGTGTTTTTTTTTTTTTAACTGGGGGAGTTTCTAGATCCTTTTATTATGTAAAGTGATTAGGAAAATGGGTATTGCTCTGAAGACATTGCTTTGTATGTAAACATTTAATTGCACCCTGCCACTTTCTGTATAGGGGAATATATATTTTATTATTTTTCTTCGCCCCCAGGTTTTGAACTGTTTGTATTCCCATTTCTGTTTGACTTCAATTAGTCTGGCAAAGCTGTCACCTTCTAGAACACATGCAGGTACTAAACCAGCTTTTCCTGCCCAGAAAATTCCTTGGCCTTTAGTAGCTCAAGCTTCATTTAGAACAGGAACATTTCAAATTCTGTTGTGTAGTAAACAAATCAGATGTGCTGTTTCACACTGATCTCCTGGTTGGTACAGCAAACCAGCATTGTCCTCTTTTGTTATTGCAAACCCGTTGCACAGCTGTCCTATAGATCAGCACCTTGCCAAAAAGACGAAGATCTGAATTAAAATGCCCCTCTTTCTAGGTGGCCTGTTTGCACAAGCATAGGCCCTGTGGAGCTGATGGCTGATCAGGTTGGTATAGACTCCTTCTTACAAGGTTTGGCACTCTGGTGTTCTCCATGTGATGCTTTTCTCAGCTCATTGGTTATAAGGGTGCTGGTTAAAGGCTCTGAAGCTGTGGTCAGCCATGAGTGTGTTTTCCAGCACCTAGTTTCTATCCAGTGTCCTCCTCCAGTGATTTTGCTGGTTGCAAATTGACTTTGCAGGATCTGGCCCTAGGGAGAACAAATCCATCTTGTCTTTAACACATGCAGTCTCTTTTATATAAATACCCTGAACACCAGAGAAGTTCCTCCTCTGTTGACCAAATTTTGCTGCTTCTCCTCCTGGGAGGGCAACTGAGGTTGGAACTTGCATTTGTTTAGCCATCATGTGCTGCACAGAATGCTAACAGGTCTGCTGCCGAGAGAGCATTTTAATTTTAAAAAGCAAATATGCTCATCTTTAGGAACTAATCTACAGAAATTATAAATACCTACTTATATATGGAAGAGAGCGCGTGTGCTGTTTTGTTTTTCCTTAAAGTTGTAACTAGAGATGATATGAAGTGAAAGGCATCCCTTATATAAGACTTCTGTTTAATATTATTGTGTGGTTAAAATACTTCCATTATAAATTTGCACACTTTTTCCTCTTCCCTTGCATGTTCAACTCTGATTTTTACAGCTGTTCTGTGCAGACAGTAATGTATTTTTGTAAAACATTTTTGACACTGAATTGCAATAAATGTTCAAACAATGTGAACCACAGAATTTGTTGTCTCATTGCTTCCAAGTTGTTGACCTTATCATCCTTGAGCTTTTGGTGGCTGTAAGCAAAGACTCTTCTGCAGGAACATCTAGAACTTGGCATGTTGTCACAACACAACATCCCAGATAGAGCTGTTGCTTCATCATACCTCAAAGGGAAATGAGCCCTTGTGTCTAACAAAAACTGTGCTCACATGGAGCTTGTCCTTGTGAATCTCACCCAAAGCACAGGAGTGATTGCTGTCCCAAAAGAGATCACCAGTGCTCACACTCATCTGAGACCTTCAGCTCCATGTGGCTTAGAAAATGGTCTTGTCTTTTTTTGTTTTTTGGGGTTTTTTTTCTGGACATGTTATCCAAGTAACTTTGGGTTTTATTTTTTAATCTTTCTCTTTTTTTCAGGAACAATTGCATCTTGTTAGTGTCAGTATTGCAAACAGTCTGACCCAGGCTCTTGCTGGAAGGAATGTGAGTAGGAGCCCATAGAAGGAGTCCCAGTAAATTAGGAAAAAGCAGTTGAAAAGGCAAATGGTATGTCTCTAGCTGGAACAGAAGTTATGATAGTAAACCAGGATTACTTGCCTTGTGAAAGCTATTCCAGCTATGAAAATGAAAGCAAAGCATCTGTATTTTGTACTTAATCTCATTTGCACTGTCAAGTAAGGTATGCTTGAGTGGTTCCCTAAGTCTTTCTGTAGTTATGCTGTGACTCAGGTCTACAGTTAGAGGGTTGCACTCCCCAGACACAAGTCTCTGGAAACAGGATCACCAGAGCCTTTTAAACAAGGGGATTAGAAAGCTGTTGTTAAAACACATTTCTTTCTCAAACTTTCTTGTAAAATACTAAATTCTACTTATTTTAATAGACTGAATGTAGGAAGACTAAATCCTTTACAGGGAGTATGGG
The DNA here is from genome assembly GCA_013396655.1 of Campylorhamphus procurvoides. Taxonomy (NCBI): domain Eukaryota; kingdom Metazoa; phylum Chordata; class Aves; order Passeriformes; family Dendrocolaptidae; genus Campylorhamphus; species Campylorhamphus procurvoides. The sequence continues at coordinate 88,691 of WBMV01001724.1, read as the reverse complement.
ATCTTTTTAGGAATATGTTCGGTCACTGAGGTCTGGCTATAATTCTTCCCACTTTCATGTTATTGCTGCTAACACCTCCTCCCTTTTAAGATTACTTGGGGACAGATGGAGGGGCAGCCTGAAGCATGGATGAGGTCCTGCCCTGATCAATGATAAAAAGTCACCCTGTATAATTCCTTGGAGTGCCCTCACATTCTGGATTAGAGCCTAATAAAGAAGCACCCTTTGGGCAAAAAGCATTTTGAAAACTACTTTCACAATGAATATTAAAATTATGACTCTGCTTTGCCTCACCTTTTCCTAATCTTAATTTCTGCTTCCCTGCTTTTCAAGGCATCTGGCATGAACCCTAGTGAACCATGTAGGGGGTTGATTTATTTCTGACAAAACCAGAGCTGCTCCTGTGATCAGAACTGCAGATATTGGAGAGAGCTGTTTTCTAAAATGCTCTATAAATAACTCATGCGGGTTCAGAGGCCTTCCCTAAGCTGGAAGAACACCATTTCACCCCTCACCATTCTTGATGCACAGTATACTGCACTTTCTAGTTGAAAACAAACTAATGTCTTTTTAATATGTTTTCCTTGGGTAGTTTGAGTCCTGGTCAGAACAGGCCTTGAATGTAGAAAGCAGCACCCACAGGTTTGTGACCAAGGTGGCAGGTCCATCTCAGCACCCCCAGAGGTGCTGCTGCTTCCAAGCAGGATAGGAATGACACCCACTCCCAGCTTCATGGGGTAAATAAACAAACCAGTCTCCAGAGTTTGCATTCATAGACAGGGAATGCACAGGAAATGTGAGTTCCTCCTTGCCGCAGCACACCAGGAATTTGGACTTACTTTAACAGGGTTTTTGAGCAGTAGGTTAAGCTAATTCTTACCAGCATTTGTTTTTGTTCTTGAAATATATAAAAAATTGTATCTCTGTGGGTAATCTTTGATGTGAATGGTGTGTGTGATAAACTGTGAGTCGAGAAGCTGCCTTGCTCCCTGTCTGTGCACTGCCCCAGACCAGGCTGAGCTGTAGTTTTGTTTTCCCCTTGCCTTGCCTCCACAGGCAAAACTCACACTTTTGTGAGGCGTTTAGCTCGTATCTCAAACCAGAAATCTCTTTCTCTCCTTCTTCCCACTCCAATGCAGCAGCCCAGCTGGTGGGAAGTGTCAGAGGAGGCTACAAACCCACAGGGGGCAATTGCTTGGCTTAACCTGGGGCCAGCCTCTATCCCAGCCTGGGTCTGGTCATCACTGTACAAGCATTTAAGTGCTGTGCTAGGCTGGGACCCAACATGCTGTGGCCTTGCCTTTCCAACATGTGTCTCTCAGTATCACAGCCATCACTTTTTCCCTTGGGGTTTGGGGCACATTTTGTCCATGGGTCTCCCACCAGAACCTCAGTATGGTTTTTAACACGGGTTCTCTCTTAAATTACTTTCTCCCTACCTTTTAATAGCTCTTGCACTGAAGTGGAATTTATTCTTTCTTTTTTTAATACAGCTGGAGGTGTAAATCCAGACAAATATAACTCCCAAGAGGGGATCAACCTGTCCATGCCATGGCTCAGCAGTGCCTGTGTTGCTGCTGGAGTATATAAAGCAACCAGGAGCCTTTTTAAACCTCTGAAATTGAAGTAATTTTTTTTCTTACTTATAGAAAATTAAATGGTTCTCATTTAAAAGAGCTGGCTCCTGGTGGTAGGTAGAAACCTACAATCTTACTCTTACCGCACACTTTTATATTTAAACCCTCTATTTTTAACCCAATGGTGGGATTCAGGGTTAATGCTTGTTAGATTTGTGTCTAGACAGTGTTGAAAAACAGGAAATGAATTACATTATAGTACGAAAGGAGAATTTAACCTTTTCTCTCCTCGCTAACACATGTGACTGGGAAAAATATGCTACAGCAGAGTATTTTGGAAAGTTTAAGGAAGTAGAAAAATGAGAAGGGAAAAAAAAAAAAAAAAGCTGGGTTTCCACAAGGCCTCATGGGAATTATTTCACAGAAAATAACGCGCCAGACTCTGCCCTCAGCTACACCCAGGCAGTAATTTTTTTCCTCTGGTCCCTGTGGAAAAATTGCATTTTATTATTCCCTGCTTATGCTGAACATTCACAAGAAGGAAAAGCCAAGTGAGCCAGTTTCACACACATGCACAAGCACGTGAGGCAGCTGCAAGAGAGCAGCCACCACACACCACCCATCCGGCAGCTCACAGAGCCAGGCTGAGAGCTTCCTAACACCCCTGGCCATAGCAGCACCTTGCATCCCTTCTTCTCAGGCTGCCTAAGGTTTTTTAAATATTTACAAAGCTATTTATAAATAGCTTTATTTATAATTAAAAAATTAAAAAATTAAAAAAAACTTTTTTTTTTTAATTTTAGAGACAGCAAAAATGCAACATTCCCTTTCTTGGCCCTTCAGGAAAGTAAGAGTCTGAGGGCTCGTTGGCCCCAGGCAGCGTCACAGTGATACTGCTCTGGCTGCTGACCTACAGGGTAAGACCCCAGCTTCAAAGGGCTGTTGCAATGAACCCAGAGTGTGAATTGAGCCTGAACTAATGTGTACAGCTGGCCTGCTTGTAAAGAGCTGAAAGGCAGAGTCCTGGGTGCTCTTTACCCACTGATCCTCCATTCCCTGCAAATTAGCTCTTGTTTGGACATAAAAACCATAATGATCAAAAGTGGTACTGCAAGCATCTTCCATACTGCTTCTAAGCGCTTTCCTCAGATCCTTAGTATACCTCCAGCAGTGTATTTTCAAGGCTTTCTCAACCCTCCCCAGGCCCCAGGAAGCTGCAGAGACACCAGGCAAGTGCCTGCTCGGCTGCAAAATCACTGTCCTCGCCTGCATCCTGCATCTCCCTCTGCCTGTGCCCACTTCTCCCTGAGGGTGCTGTGGGCTCTTGCACCCAATCCTGCTCACATCCACCAGAGACAGTCTTTGCCCAGCTGGGTGCTCTTTATCATGTGCACAACTTGCCTCCCTCTTCTGCAACTCTTTGCTGAAGCCAAATGTTTATGCTCGCCACACATGCTGTCAACTGGCCAGAAACATTAATATCTTCATGGCAGAGCAACAAACCCTTCCCAAGGATCCTTCATGCCACTCAGCCTGGGCTTTCCCACCCCTGCCCTCCTGGGACCCCCACTGGCTTCAGTGGCTGCTGGGAGCATGGATGAAAGGGATTAGATCCTCCCAGGGACTGTTTATTTGTTTAGTTTTATCATGACTTCTTTTAATTTTGAAGGTGCATGAATGTGAAGTGTACAAATCACTGGAATAATACTGTAGCTAATTTTATGGTGTCTTTAGCAGTATCCAAAATGAAAAAGCCACCAACCAAGAAACAACTCTCCCCGCAATGGAGCAATCTAAATAAAGCTTTTTAAGCAATACAATATTTGCTTGTATAGTTGTCAATGTTTCTACTGCCAGTTTGTCTTCCTAAAAGGAACCAAGCCTTGGCACAGCTTATATCAGAGAAAAATAACATCTTCAAGTGTTTCCAAGGGTGTATAGGATGAGGTGGATTATGGGAATTAAAATCACTAGAAGTGCGGTAAAATGTTGGCCTAAGATCCTCAGAAAGGAAAGAGCCTCCATTTATCCAGATTTACTTGCCCCTGCTTGTGCCCTGGAGGGAGGGAATGGAGCAGGAGCTCTTGCAGCATTTGCACCTGAACCAGGTGGCAGCAGTCAAGGTGTGGGTCCTCCTCAGGAAGACCCAACTGCTATTGGGAGAACTGGGGATGTAATTTAATGTTCCCATTGCTAAGGCCAAGGTGGGCTTAGGAAGCACAGGAACCGACACCCTCTGCAACACATGCTGCTGTGGAAGGAGCCATCTATATCCATAGGCATAGAGAGGCTCACGGACATGCATGTGCAGATGGACAAACACATGATAAAAGCTGCCTTTCTCAAGTCTTCTCTCTAGTGCAAGGAAGGTCAATAACATTCTTGTCAGCAGCAGCTCTGCTTGAAGGAAAAACTTTAGGACATGGTTCATCCTGTGGTGGGGAGGGAATGTTTCTTCATTAATCATGAATCTCTTTCTTCATTAATATCTTCTGCCTGATGAGTATAGCCTGCTTGACAGTCTAACATAGCCAGGAATGGTATTTGATTTACAGAAGGGATGAAAAGCTGAATAGAAAAGGATACGGATATTTCAAGGATCTTTATTTTGGTCTCTCTTCATGACCACACATGTCATCCTGAGGTCTCTTGGCACTGGAAACTGATGGAGGAATCTCAAAGCTCCTCTTGCTGGCCAGGATAGGTTCCTGTAGTACCCTCTCAGGTATCTCAGGAAGCCTCCATCCCGTTCTCAGGTTACTAGATGAACTGCATCAGCTGAGATCTTGCATCCCACTTAATATTTAATCACCCTTTGCCCTCATTTTCTTAAGTAGGCAATGAAACCCTAACTAGCCTGTGTGCCCCAGCACAGCAGTATTTTATTACCGAAAGCTCAAAGGAAAGCTTCCACTTGCTAATCCAGCCATACCAGTGGCCGTACCACTGGAGTTCCATAGATCATTCTCCCACTGCCATTAAGAAACAGTTATAGTATTATTTGGGAGCAGGTTCTCCTGCACTATATGGGCTGGGCAGAGGACCTTATAGTGCGATACAACAATGCCAGCTCAGAGGAGACCAAGTGTCAGTGAAGATGTGGACCCTACATGTGTGTTTTGTCAGGTGTTGGGCCTCAGATGTGGGCAATCTCCACATATGTGTTTTTGCTATGGACTCCACCTGCTAAGCCAGGGCATTTCCTCATCGAATAACCCCAAATAATCTCGATTTCTGAGGACTACTGTAAGCTCAGCAAGCATCTTTGCTAGATTGGTTTGGGCTCTGAGAACACTGGTCTAGTGGAAGGTGTCCGTGCCTATGGTAGGGAGTTTGGGACTAGATGATCTTTAAGGTCCCTTCCAATCCAAGCCATTCCATGATTCTATGATGCCACGATCCTGAGTGGAGTGGTAATGTCCTGCTACCTCCACCATCTGCATTGCCCCTACAGGGAGCCAGCAGTGGGGACACCATGGCCCCTGGAAAGGTCTGGGGACCCATGTCCATGCAGCCACGGCTGGCCAAGCCATTCCACAGCTGTGGATTTCCACAGCTGTTCAAACAGTAAGGCCAGAGAGAAGACTGGCAGAAAGATTTTGCTCAGGCTCTGTGCCCTGGAGAGAGCAACTGCTTTGCCCCTGCTCACACAATCCTTGGCCTCAGCTCGGAGGAAACAGGGACTTTGCCTCTCTGCAGAGATCTGATCTCCATGCACAGTGTGAGCATGGAGAGCCCGGTGTGCAGGGGCTCCTGGGGCTGTGTGTGGGTCTTCTTTGCTGGGAACAAAGCCCCTAACTTGGTCTCTCAGATATAAAAAATGCACAACCTTCTTTTTTATTTAAAACTTATCAAATAAGTTCAATGAGAATGACAATTAATTTACCTAGTCAAGCATCTCTGACAAATATCAAGAATCATAGAGTATGCTAGTTGGAATGGACCCACGAGGATCATCCAGTCCAACTCTTAGCCCTGCACAGATATGGCAGATAGGGCACTGCAAATCCCCTCTGAGTCCCTTCTTTCCAACGTAGTGCTGGGAGCAAAGCAGGGGGAGCACCCTATCAATGACCCCAGCCAGGAGTAAGGCTGGACCCCACAGCACTGGTTATTTTGCATCTCAGGGTTGAGCTCTTCAAGCTCCACTTACTTTGTAGCAACTCCATGGAGGATGCATTTCAAAACAACTCCTGGCCAGACACATATCTTAGCATATTAAAAGGTATTTTAGTACCCCTGGCAAAGCAGATCAAACTCTGCTTTTGCTGTACTAAGACAACTCCATGGACTTTGCTGGCAGCCCTACGTATTCATACCGAGGTAGCAGCTGGTAGAGGTTACTTCACTAAATAGTTGCATTTACTTCATGCAAGACGAAAACATAAGCGCAGATAAACACTGGTGGGATTCCTGACTTACAGTGGGCTGTATTTTCTTCCTAGGAGGGAGACTCTGCCTCATACATGTTTGAACTGACAAAGAAACAGCATCACGTAGCAAGGAAAAATTAGTCTGAATGCCTCCTCCTCGATTCGTGATGACTTTGTTTTTGTACTGATATAAATATAATTGTGACCATTTCATACAGCAAAGTGCTCTGTGATGAGTACAGTATAAATAGTCCAACTGATTACACTTGCTATAAACAAGGACTGGCAACCCTTGCTTCACCCCAGCAGCCAGAAACGGTGGAAATGGTAGCTTTACAGCTAAATGGTTAAAAGCCACAGCAGAAGGTTTTCTCGGGATGGCTCCAAGAGTGGAGCTGGTGCGCTGCCATTTCAGCAGCCAAGCTGAGACGGGGGAAGCACACCACCACAATTGCATACTAACAAGAAGGGAAGGCTGAGATAACTACCATCTTCTTACTGTGTAGGCTGTTTGAAAAAAATAACATATAATGATTCCTGCCTTATTGCAGTGTCTGGGTTCCAGATATAGCCTTGCATGGGAAGGCCGGTATGACGCTGAACCAGGCCAAATGAGCATTTCCTGTTTTAAGTAATATAATGTCAGGAATCCAGCTCATTGGAAACACCCTGCTCATCTCCCTCTATGCCAGCCAGACATTTGTCATGAGATTCAGGTGAATAATGCTGCTTTACGTGGACTTTGTGAGTGACAGTTCACAGCTCAGGTCCTTAATGCTTATTTTTATCACTATAAAATGAAGCTTGGTGCACCTCATGTCTAGGAAGTGGCTTAGCTCACTCAGAAACTCAGGGACTTGCCAGAGGCCTTAAATAACGAAGTAAGATTTGTTTTAACTGCCCTCAGTATCCAAGGTATTTCCTACTGTAAGTATAAGGAAACATTGGGGATACTTAAGCAACCATATTTGTTTATCTTAGGTCAAGCTGAAGAGATTTTCCAGAACCACTACTGCAGCTGCACTTATCTTGTTGAAAGGCTGCATTTGTACAGAGTGCCTTACTTCTGACTCCATGATCCCAAAGGAAAACCTTCCCAGAGAACTGAGCTCCACGGTGAGTGGGCACAAACCAAGGCAGAAGTTTCTAGACAGTCACTTTTTGGGCACGCTTCATTAACCTTGGCCTCAACTGGGCCAATTTCTGCATAAGGAGGAAGCCAGAAGGGAGAAGAAAATCACCAGCATTCTCTCCCTCAAATTCCTGAGTAGGTAATTACCTGAACGTCTGTTTTATGTCCAGACAGGTTTCACCTCAAGAGGAGATGAGGTTTCCCAAGCCTGCGAATCCGAAGTGTCACATGAGGGCAACCCCACCAGACCTGGAGCCATCTGCTCCGCTGGGTGATGTGTGAAGTGATGCTCTGTAGGTCCTCCCCCCACAGCATGGCTTGTGCCTGGCACAGGGGACAGCCACCCCCTGGGTCATGGACAATGTCTCGGTTCTGGTTCGGCAAGGCACCTGGAGGGAGGTAACTGTGACTATTGTGGGACTTCCACACCTCACTCCCATTCCCTGGTACAGCTTTCTCAGGTCATTCAGTCTATAACCCTTGTTTCCTGGAAAAAAAAACATGTAAAATGAGAAAATTTGGACCAAACCCATTCTAACAAAAAAAACCCAAACAGCCAGACCCCAGAGATGGCTATTTTACCATAGATGCTTGAAGATCAGAGGTGCTTCAGATCACATCCAAGGCTCTGGCTGGACAATGAGGGCATGAGGAGGCCACGCAGGTCAAAACGTCCTGACCAGGGCTCTCATCGTGGAATTTGATTCATACAAATGCATCCTGGTGTCCCTTTGCCTCCTTAATAGTCCAGATCAGTTTGTTGCATGCCAAGTACCTAAGTTTAGCCTCCAAAGCCCATAAATTGATAGCAAAACAATTGGTCCCATTTTGGTAGGGACTGTGAATGTCCCCCCAAACTGGCAGGTGGTTTGCATGCTGGCATATAGCCCCTGATGGATAGGAAGGGCTTGCACTGATCTTACAGGCTCAGGCAGGCAAGGGCAACACTGTGAGATACAAATCACCTCTGCAGTGCTGCAGAAATTGTTTTTTTTAAGACTGTAACAGCTACCGACTGGGCTGAGTGTGCAGGAGGCTGCCTCTGGCCAAGTGTCCCGACCTGCACATCCACCAAATGCTGACTGCTCTCTCTGCTGGCCAACTGAGAAATGGGATTTTCTCAAGACGGACCTGGTCACAAACAAGTTTGGAAAAATGCACTGGCCAAGCAAATGCATGCCAGAAAAAAAAGAATTCCTTTTTTTTCTAGAGTCCCAAACAGGTGAATACGAGAGGTTAGTTATCAAAGAAACTAAATTCTTAGGTAAAAAGCAGCAGCAATGAAGAGAAAAAGGCAGGAGAGATGTGGGTGTTCCATCTCATGCTGCAGTTTATTGCTGCAATAACCTGATGGAGACTGGAGGAACCACCTGTGAGACAGGATGTCTTCCCCATTATAAGGCTATCAGGGTCTTGCCCTATGATGTCTAGAAGTAAAAATGTAGCAGAATTTCCAATGACCAACAGAATACAGACATTGGGAGGCAGTGGGATTGTGAGTAACTGATCTGAGGGCAGAAGGTTTCTCCTTACTTTGTTCAATGCCTGACTCAAGGGTCACTTAACCCAAAAAAACACCACTTAAGGGCTCTCAGCACATAAGGACTGTAATAATTGGACAACAGAAGGACATCAGTGTTGGAAAAGACAAGGTAAAGAAAGCTGAAAGGGAATGGAAAGCTAAGCTGCACTAAGAAATTGTTGTCCTGAAAGTGCATAAGCAGCACATCTCTGTCCTGGGTACATTGGGACAGCATCTGGACACCGGGAAGATTAAAAGTCTCAAGGGCTATACAGAGTAGGTGAGCACACCCTGATCCTGCTCTGCCAGAGCACCCCAGCCAATCAGCCTTGCAGTAAAGTCTACATTTTCATATTATTTCATATCTGATGGTGGCATCAGCCCAGCTCCCCTGCATCAAGAAGTGAGGCTCTCCCTGCACCGAGCAGCCTGGAGCTGTACCTGAGGACAACCAAGCCATGCCCTCTCATACAGTGCACCCCACACATATATGTATGTACACCTGTGGTATAAAGTTATTTGAACCTTAGGTGTTTAAATACATCAGTGATCACAAGAGCTGATAATTAATGATGTCTGGCAGTGAAGTTGCCTCCTCACCATCAGTTTTACAGTGGCAGTTCTTTGTACTCCTGCAGGCACACGGCAAAGTGGGTCCCAGTTGCTTTTCTGCCTGCAGCCTACTGTGGTCCTCAGTGGGAAAACCACACTGGTGGGGCCACCTCACATGCCAACACGAGGTGACAGCAGAGAGGTTAAACAGAGCAAGTTCCGCAAAATAGTCAGGACTGTGGTTACTTGGAGAGAGAAGGGACCAAAGAGGAGAGGGAATTTACTTAGTCCCTCGATCGGACACCAGAACTAATCAGCATTAGGAAAGGACTGGTTTCTGCTAATTAAAATGAAGCAAGTAGCTCCTTTTTGTATTCAGGCCCTAAATCAGCACTTGATGTATTCCTGAATTGTGTCCTTCTGACAGCACACCTCCTGAAATGCTGATGAAATGCTCCCAGGCTTGAAGGGCCACAGAGACAGCACCACAAAATCACCATCCTCAGCACCAAAAGAAAACATTATCTGGCTTCTACCGATTCCTCTGGAATGACAACCATTTACTAGAGCTGCAAAAAGGCTGTTAATTATAGAAAAGCTATCATCACACGCACCCAGCCTGCTACATGTAAAATTAAGCACCTGTTCAGAATGATTAGAGACAGACTCTTCACACTGATTTTTTTTAACTTGCTTATTCTGAATAATGGTTGTGACTATTTTCCTTAACAGCCTCGATGCTGAAACTAAATTAAACTAGGCAGAGTCCTGTGTCTGACCCCCCACTAAAGGGAGTGTATCACAGATTTCAGGCACCTGAAGCCCACTGAGGTTAAATCAAATGACACACTCAAGTAGGGAGGGATGAGAACCTAATGCTCTGTAACAACTTAAAGGGTCTGTTGAGCAATGCACTGGAACTCTGTGTATATGAGAATCAATCACTTGAAGGGTAAGAAGTGCTTAACATAACTCGTTCATCTAAAACAGATCTTTACATTCTCACTTCTGCCATGTCTAACCCAGGCACTGGGTTGGGCAATTGCATGGACCTGAGCAGGCAAACTGCTGCTGCTCTGCGCAGTCCTAGCATCACTCAAAACCAGTAAGTAACATCTTCATTCGCTCAGAGCATGCTTGCCACAGCAGCATCATGCAGAAAGAGCTGTCATTTCATCCAAACATGGATAAATCAAACCTTTTACCCAGGTGTGTCTGGTTAAATCCAGAGCTATTCCCTCTCAGGATGGTTCTGTGCACCAGTTTATGAGAAATACTGAGTTTCATCATCTCAGTCTCTTCTCATTAAGCTGATTCAGAGCAATTGAGGTGAGTGCCTCAACAAATGGCCTCCTGTCCACAGTCTGTGCTGGCACCCAAGGAATCCATATGGTAGCAGCCTGTCTGCAGAGCCAACCTGCTGTGCTGCATCTCACAACAGAAAGTGTAAGTTCCTATATTCAGCAGAATGATGTGTCTTATGACACAGAATGAGATGTGTGCATGAAGTGAACCAACTCCACAGTTGTTCAATCGGCTGTCTTCATTGTCAGCATGCTGAGTAAATTCTCTGGAACTGATGGGACATACAGGAATACAATACGTATATAACAATACACCTATATACCAGTAATATACATATAAATTTATTTGTAGTTTTTATATTTTTCTGTACTTACAAATAAAATGATCCTTTCTTAAAACCTTTACTCTGCTTTTCCTCACCAGGACTGAAGTCCATCACAAATGTTTATTATAGTCTCAATCCCAGTATGTTTCCAAGGCCTGACAGGCTAAAGTCCTGAGCAGCCTGGTCTGACCTGATTTGAACAGAGATTGGACTAGAGACTGCCTGACCCTTCTAACCTGAATTATTCCTCCAGTCTGTGATTCTATGATGTACTAGTGTGCAAAGCAGAACAGGTCCAAAGCCGAGAATTAAATACCCCACCTTAGTCTGTTTCCATAATTTCATGTTTAGGCCACTCTTCTAAAATATGTGAGACCCCTTCAACCCCCTGATCAGCATGATGGCTTTCCTAGGATGCCCTGCAGGGATGCAGCTTGGTATCACCTTTAAGGATAATCAGCAACAGAGGACTCTGATGGGGGAAGCTTTCTCATTCCCTTCCCCCCAGCCATATGGCCCTGCTGATTTCCTTACACCAGCAGCAGCAGCACTCTGACCTCATGGCAGGCCAGCTCAAGGAGCTAAGAGGCAGAAAAAACCCAACAAACTTTCCTGCTTTCTGTCAGTTTAGCTTCCCACTCTGGATTACTACAGAGCCAGATTAATACTAAGTGAAAGAAGATGGGAGCAGGTGAGAATGCACAGCCAGCATGAGAAGCAGAAATAGCAACTTCATCTTCCAGTAATGTCAGCACTGAAACATTTAACTGAAATGGCAGGATTTAATCCTCCCCTCATACAGCACAGAAACATGGATATTTACCTGGCATTACATAGTGCAGGGATGCTCAAGACTGTACTGTTACATCAATGTTCCCTTTAGGCTTCTGCTAAACAAGGACTAATCAGTAAAGCTGGTGAGTAAACTGAGATGCACCGTCTGCTTATATAAGTGACAGAAATCATAACATGAAGAAAACATATTTTATCACACTTTTAAAATGTGACAACACACAGCAATTTGAGCTACAATGTTCAGTATTTTATGTACATATTTTTTCAAAAGCTTTTCTTACAGCTCTTTTCAATTTGGGCACAGTAGATGGAAAAGCAATATGCTTATGGTGGGATGTCTGCCTTTGATTTGACATTAAAAAATGAGTTCATTCTTATATAATCAAAATAGAAGTTTTTATTCAGTTCATAGTATTTCTGTCTGAGTATTCTATTTTTCCAAGTAGTTATTCCATGTACAGAAATGTAAACCATAAATACAATGTAAGAGCAGCAAAACAAAACACATCCACTCAAAACAGAAGCAGGGAGAACTTCTTTGTTCACTTCACTGTTCTTCCAATGAATAGCTGCAATCAGTTTGTCTGCCAAATCGATGCACAAAGTCCAGAAGGGGGAACACTGAGCCCCAACCCACTTCGGGATTCATACTGATGAAATCATCCAAGTTCATCTTGGAGTCTAAAGAAGAACCAGAAAAGGGAAATATTCATGTTCCTGATGCATGTTTTGTAGTACAAGTATTAACCTATCGAGAAAATGCCCCAAACTCCTCTTTGATAGTTCAGTTCACTCTGGCAAAATATTCTGCAAATTGTACAGTGCTACAAAAACATCTATTTTCACTCTGAAATGTTGCTTTTGCCCTGATTCCTCTCTCTGCCCATGGCAATAATCACATTACCAGATCAGTAGGCATTCTTAAGTCATTAGAAATCAGTACTTGTAGGGAAGAGTAAGACTTTTCCCTACCTCAGCAGCCTAGAAGGGTTAAGTAGTGTCACAGAACTGGAGTGCCAGTAACAATGGACACCAGGGAACTGTAATGCAACAGGTGCTCAGTCTTCCTGCATTCACACAAATGGGACTACTCAAAATCAGGGGAGACATTATTCCCCCATTTAAGTTCTGAACTAAAGCAAACTGAGTTAAGTTTTGCACTGACCACAGAGGAACTGGATCACAGCAGCAGTCAGATCTGGAAGTTGCTTATTGTCTCTCAGAAGTGATTAACCCCTTGGCAAACCTACAGTTTGTTACTCCCCAGATTATGGCATTTGCTTTCCCTCCAGCCCTAAATTTTGCCCTTGCTGTACACCAGCCCACTGCAGGGCAGAATATGCAGAGGGGAGGAAATGTATGACCTTACACAGCCCATGGCCTACAGGGATGCTCAGGGAAAGAAGGGCACAAACCTAGGCTGGGGGAAAGAAATTAAATTATTTGTATGAGTCCAGAACAAAACACGAAGTCAGAGGGGGAAAAATTTAACTGCCGTGATTTCAAGAGAAAAGTAACCATGACTGCTCTTTGCCAGGAGTTTAATCTGCTCAGTCCCCTGCAGGACAGGTAGAAACCATTCTGCCCCATTCGTGGATCCCAGAGAGCACACAGGAAACTGCTGGCATGAGGTTTTGGGTTTAGGTGCCTTATACATCCTTTTTCTGGAGCTGGCCTGGTATAAGCTTTGCTGACTCAAGAGGTTCAGCTCTGACTACAAACATCTGCGGGCTTCTTGTTTTATGTTCTCACTGATGATGTGTGCAAATACACTTTTTAAACCCCATTAAAACAAAACTGGAAGGGAATGAGTTTAAGGAACAGAGTGGCAAAGTCACTGTAACAGCTTTACTTTAGAGATTTACTGTTAACAGCTTTTCCACTCTATTAAATATTTATTTAACATGGATGTGTGCATTTAAGGATTAAGAACAAAACAAAAGGAGGCTCTAATGGATAGATTATAAAATCCAAAGGATGGAATTTGCTTCAACTGCAAAAAGGTTGTGTAATTAGGCTTACCGTTATGGACAGTGTAAGCAAGGAAGGGAAGATGACATTCAGGAATCTCAGATCCAGGAGTCCCAGCCATAATCCAGCCCCGAAAGGCCTCTGTTTGCACCACAGCTACACTACAGCACATCTCAGTAATTTGTCTAATCCTAACTCTCACCCATTCTGAGGTCTGGTCCCTAAATCTTCTTGTTAACCTGTTTGAGCTCTGCATATGGAAAATCCTTACATCCAGCCAAACATCGTCCTACTGCTGAAGTGAGTCTGGCAGAACATGGACAACATCTGCCTGACTCTGGGAATTTAAAATAGCACAAACTCACCAATTTGCTGTCATAGCTTAAGCACAATTAGTAGTGGATAACAGCTCTTGCTTGCTGGTAGACTAGTTAGTCTGTTTTACAGTTTCAAACTTGATTTTTCTTCGCATATGTTTTTAAGTTAATGTGATTATTCACACACTTTAAGGTTAAATAAATAATTCTCTGCTTTACATGCACTGAACATAATAGAATAATTTCACAGAACTGGTCTGTGAATGGTAAGGCAGTCCAAAGGGGATTGTTCCAGTAGTTACAAACACAACTGTGTTAGCAACTTGGAAGTTGCTGTCACAATGCCTGTAGGAAGTGAAGTATTCTCTTAAATTCAGATTGTGGCAGAGCATAACACAGTCCATCAGAGAAATTTAATGAAAGGGAAAAATGCTTTACCAAAGCAAACAAGTCCATTCCTGTGAAGATCGATGGCCTAAGAATGAGTCGGTAGATGGCACTGAAGCAGCACGAGAGAAATGCATAGAGGAAAACTTAGTGAGACCTCTCCTGTTTTATTCGTGCAATAACAGCCTGTGCCGCTCCTTTCTCACGGGCTCTACCTACAGGCCGTGCACGTCGTGTTAGACTTTACAGCTTCAGGAAACAGGTTGGCAAAAATGCATGAGAACCATGAGAACACCACAAAGTCCTCTTCCCGAAGTCTATGAAGAGGGATGAACATCAGAATTTACAAAGACAACATCTGGATGCTACAGTTAATGTACCAAGAGGATCTCTCCACAAAAGCAAGGAGCATGCATTATACAACATTTTTACAAGGCTAAAGATTTACATTACACTTGCAGCCCTCCCCAGGTGCTGTAGCTGTTATACTAGCTTGCATTTGTGCATGCTCAGAGCTAACCCTTCTCTTTTGGTCAAACACACCTCACCAACGAGACCTATCTGGCACATTCTGCGATTCCTGAATCATTTTATTTTTGTTTAAATCAAGTCTGACACTTTTACCCAGAGCAAGGATGAAATAAACAGCCATGCACTATCATGGCTTTGTTTGCCATGATATTTATTGCTTCTGCCAACAGTAGTTAGAAAGCAATGTTTCAGCCAAGCCTCAGTTTGGCTCACAGGCCTTGGACTAACTCAGCATAACGACAGCTGCTGAAGGGCTGCTGGAAGCAAGGAGGTCTGGAACAAAGCCTCCAAGATCAGTTCTGCTGATGCCTAACCTCAGGGGCACTTAGAATACTTAGAAAGTTGGGCTGGAGTTTTATTCTCAAATGAGAGGAGCAGAAGGCTCCCATTAAGTGCAAAGGAGCTACTTCTGCCCATATCAGTGCCTTCCTTTTCACTTTCACTAGGAATCCTACTACCACCACAGAGAGGAGATACAGAAAGTAACTGCAGACATCTGTCTGGCCTCTATCTAGCTGCGTTCATGTTTCTCTGCTGTCCTATTCATGCTCTTAAAAACGAAAAAAACAACCCAAGTAAAACCCCATCATTACTGACTACCATGGATTTTAATTATAATAAAAAACCCAAAAAGTCTTTATAAATCAATCCTGTGAGTGTGCTACCAAGCACCCTGGAAGAACTGAAATTCAAGCCAATGTCTTTCAGTGCTAGAGCTGCTGCTAACAGTTGTCTGTCTGCAAGCTGTATAACCATCTGTTCTGAGTAATTTTGAAATGCACTGTACAAGCTGTATTTTACATAGGCTTGCAGTAAGGAGGGCTGATCTCATCACGACCTAAACCAAGCAGAATCAGTCCTCATTAATTTGAGGGAAGGAGATTTAAAAGAAAACCCCACGACAGGCTCACCAGCCCTAGAATAATGCATCTGTGCACCAAATCACATTTTCTTAGTTTTTATTATTTGAACGAAATAGCATTTTCTTTCAACCGGAGGTCACTGGCAATCAGGTGGGACCAGGGCAATCTGCTGCAGCACAGGTATGTTTCTTCCAGCAGAGCTGCTTTGAGGACAGGGCAGGGTGAGAAAGCATGGTGCACCCCATTATGTTAGCCAGCTTCTCCTGGCACACATGGCAGCAGAGCAGAACAGAGGCAAGAGCAACGCCAGCAATAAACACGAGGCCTAACTCTGGGAAATGCTAGAGCAGAGCCAGTTCCAAAAGGCTAATGCTTAACATGTGAGTTCTGAGGAGATACTGGGGACTTTTGAGGGAGGGGTTTTTTTGTTGTTGTTTAATTGGCTGGACTAGGGTTGTTTGCCTTTTTAAAAATGTTTATAAATAAATTTTGCAACCCCATGAGCAGGACAAATACAGTTTAAGATTTATTCCCTTTCAGTTAGTAGCAGGGAAAAAATGCTTAATTGGTTACTGATAGAGACTCCTCAATTCAATTACAAAAGGTTTTGGTAGCAGGGGTCTACAGGGGTGGCTTCTCTGAGAAGCTGCCAGAAGCTTCCCCCATGTCCTACAGAGCCAGCCAGCTCCAGGATGCACCCACCAAGGCTGAGCCCATCAGCAGTGCTAGTTGCACCCCTGGGATAATGTATTTAAAACACAAAAAAAGCTCTTGCACGGAAGTAATTGCAGCCAGAAAGAAGAGTATGTGACAGAAACAACTCTGCAAACACCAAAGTCAGTGAAGAAGGAGGGGGAGGTGATCCTCCAGGCACCAGAGCAGAGACTCCCCTGCAGCCCATGGTACAGATCATGGTGAAGTTGCTGTGCCCCTGCAGCCCATGGAGGAGCCCCATGCTGGAGCAGGTGAATGCCTGAAAGAAGGCTGTGACCCAGTGGGAAGCCCATGCTGGAGCAGGCTCCTGGCAAGGACCTGTAGACCCATGGGGAGTGGAGTCCATGCTGAAGCAGATTTCCCAGTAGTACCTGTGACCCCGTGGGGGTCCCACATGGGCACAGCCCCTTCCTGAAGGGACCCACACAAAAGCAGTTTATGAAGAACTGCAGCTGGTGGGATGGACTCACACTCGAAAACTTTGTGGAGGACTATCTCCTAAGAGTGATTCCACACTGGAGCAGAGGAAGGACTCCTCTTCCTGAGGAGGAAGCAGTGGCAGAAACAAGATGTGATGAACTCCCATTCCCCGTCTCCCTGAGCTGAGCAGGGAAGGAGGAGATATAGAGTTGGGAATGAAGTTAAGCCCAGGAAGGAGGGAGGCGGGGGGGGGCGCAGTGGGAAGGTCTTTTTAGGATCTGTTTTACTTCTCATTATCCTGCTCTGGTTTTGACTGGTAATAAATTCAACTAATTTCCCCAAATCAAGTCTGTTTTGCCCATAACAGTAATTGGTGAGTGATTGAGTGATCTCTCCATATCCTTATCTCAACTCATGAGCATTTCATTGTATTTTCTCTTCCCTGTCCAGCTGAGGAGAGTGATTGAGAAGCTTTGGTGGGCACCTGGCATCCAGCAAGGATCAAAGTGCCATGAACATCAAAGCAGACATTTAGGAAACAGAAGTAATACAAAAACCTTACACCTTCTCAAGATCTTAGGAATTTGGCTACTCTAAATGAAAACAAAAAACAACCCAAAACCAAATCATTCTCATATAAATGTGCCTCAGAAATAAATAGGTATTAAAACAATATTGGGTCAATTCTGCCAGCCATTAAATTACAGTCACCTCTAACATGAAATATGTAAGCAATTTAATCTTATGCAAACACAAATCAACATGGAAAGCAGAGTACTCAGTATCTAAGCAAAACGGCAAGGAGAAAACAGTTATCTGAAATGGAATTTGGCACGGACATGCACAGTAATACCACAGGGTCTTTTATGATAACAAAAGGTCTGCCACCCAGTTTTCCATCAAGTTAAAAATAAGGCACTTTTATGCCTGATAAAACCATGCTGAGACATCAGAGTTAAACCCGGACTCCTCACAGACTTACAGCACTGTGCACATTGAAGTACACATCGTAATGAGGTATCTCAAGTGAATACAAAGTGAAAAAAAAAATAAAGCTGGTGGAACTGGTACTAAATGAAAGACAACTTGAATTAGGCATCCTAGACTTGAGATAATCTATCCCTGTTCTGACTCAGACCTTGAAATTCCCTAGTGAATGACCTTCCACCTTCAGTGGGTGCAGCGTTAACGGAGATGGAATACTGGGTACATTTGGGGCTCCTCAGTACTAAAAACCCCAAAACATGGACATAACTAGAGTGAGCCCAGAAGAAGAACATCAATTTTTTTGGGGAAAGACAACATTATATTCAAACAGAGGCTGAGAGAACGGTGTCTGTTCAGTCCTAAAGAGGAAAGATGAAAGGAAGGCATTAGTACTGTCTGATCAGAGGGCACAAAGAAGATGGAGTCAGAGCCTTCTTGGAGGAGCCTGGCAAGAGGACAAGAAGTGAAAAAAGCAAGTTGGAACATGGCAAATTCAGATTACATAGTAGGATTTTTTATTTATTTTTTGTTTACTGTGACAATTATCAAATATTGGAACAGACTGTCCAGAAAGGAGATGGAATCGCCATGCCTGGAGGTGTTCAGGACTAGACTGGACAGAGCCCTGAGGAATCCCTGTTCTGAGTAGGTGTTGGACTGGATGACCTATGGACATCTCTTTCACCACAGTAAGGTACAGAGCAAAGTACTAACGCATAAGAGGAAGGAAGAGCTATGTATCTTTCACTATCTACCAGCATCACAGAGACAATCTGGAGGCTGGCTGAGACCTGTGGCTGCTGCTCCTCAGGGAGGTAAAGCTCAGCCAAACAAGACAGGTAAGGGGAGAATTACAGGGTTTGCAGCTATGGAGTAATCTGCTCCAGCTATAGGTACATGTACACATCTGCAGCTGTTTGAGTCACTATGTAACTTTCCTGGTCTGTCCTCATCTATATTGCTCACACTTTCATTAGCTCTCAGCACCTGGGAGGCTTCAGCTAACAGTGAACCATCCACTGTAGTTCAAGCATTCTACACTCCCTACACTACTTTTGCACAAAACTCTACTGAAGACAATGACCAAGACATGGAATTCAAGGCGCTTCGTAATCTGGATTGTCTAGAAAACACCTGAAGCTTCACAACGAAGACTGTGCTCCTGCTCACTCTCACAATTAATTTCTACTCTCACGTGAAACATCAAGCTTCCTTAGAAGCCAAAGCAAAGACTGAGAGTTAATTTCCCAGCAACTTAAAACCACAATACACTTGGACCTAAACCCAAAACACGTTTCTTTGACCCTGCCTTCTCTACATAAACACATAGCAGTACTGCATTAATAAAAAGGCAACAAAATCAAACTTGCAGAGCAGTAACATGAAAACGCTTTCAAAGCAAAACTTCACCACACTTCCCTTGGAAGAAAACGAGAGAACAAACAAACACATGGCAAATGTTAGCCAGCTTGCCAAACACATCATTAGAATAAGCTGAAGTGCTGTGTGAAGAGTTTAAGCAGCATTTTAGAATAGATGGCAAGTCTTTACCTCGCACTCTGACTGGCCCAGAGACTATTAGCTAGAGGTTTAAGACTTAGAGAAAAACTTGCCAAGTTGTCAGTGTGCCTTAAAGCATCCTCAGGTCCTCATTCCACTAGTAGAGAAATCTCAAATATCTCATGCAGGCAAACCCATTACACTGAGCAGAGAATGAAAGCTTCCTCCTGCCAGCATAGTCTGCTCTGCCAGAATGGGACCTGTGAGCTACAGCATGGTATATTCAGTTTGTAACCCGTAAGCAAGTTATCTGGCCTCTTTGCTTCAGTTTTCCTACTGTAATGAGAGAACAGTATTACTTACCTTTCACTCTCTGCTTTTATGAAGATTAGTAATTAATCTTTGATAATAGTAAATTCCAGGATGGGCATGTTAGACTATGTGTTCAGAAAAGGGAGAGCCAAATGCTTCTCAGCCCTACTTTTTCCCACATGAAATAACAAGGTAGCTGAACAAATATTATGGAAGTATGTTTATTTCTGGTGTGCATCCTGGACTATGTCATTGGACATTGTAAGTAGGAAGGAGTTCTGGGAGCTTACCTGCAGTTTCAATGCAAGGATATGGAGGAGGAGGTTTCTGCCATTTCCCATTTGCATCCTTCATATGAGATCTGTCTGAAGCAAACATCTTCAAGTATAAATCTGCTCGAATCATTCTGATTTTTCTAAATAAAAAGGCAAAATTTTATCAAAAGATGCATGTATACAATACCGCATTACTCACTCAGAACAAGAGTGCTTTGCCCTCATTAAGGAGCATTAATTTCATTTAATACACAAACCAGCAATATTGTGCCAAGCAGTTAACAAGAAACTACAGTAGGAAAGAAGAGGGCTTTGGATGACTAAGGTAAAGAGCTTTAGAAAAACAACACAGTGCATTTATTTTATTGGAGTATAGCAAAAAACCCTCTGCCACTTCACACACACAAAGAGAACTTCATCTTTGATTTCACAAAATAACATTCATCATCTTTATATTTTATGTCATCACCTGTGAAATTCTGGACGAAGGCTGTCATCCAACCTAAAGGCCTCCACACTGTACACATCAAAAGGACATGGAAATGGCAACACTGTGTCAAGATCATAAATGAAGTTCTGCTCCCCGCTGGAAACATGAAGTAGAATAACATGGTAGTCCTGGGAAAAAGGGTAATTGCCATTACTTAAGCAGCAATTAATGAGAAACTGCCAAAGGGAGTGAAAAAAAAAGTGTTTCCTAAAAGCAGAAGTTCGGATTCATTTTTTTAAAGCCTGCTTTCTGTCCTTGAATATGAAGCCTGTAACATTTCTGGCACTAGGAGAGAGACTTCCTAACTCCTGTCTTGCCCATTGTCCTTTTCCAGATACCTTAGTAATCTTCCCATTTCTTTGCAGCCTCCTGCGATTTAAGCCTAGACAGCTAAACTAAAGTGTATGCTGCTCCTAAGAAAAGAGCAAATCTTTTGTGTTCCACACCAAAACACAGAACTTGAATGGGATAAGCATTTTTGCCTTAGACCCAGTCCTGAATAAAAGTTCACATTAAGATATGATGAAAGCTTAATGTTAAAACTATCTAGTGATCTCTTCTAATAGGAGATTTTGTACCTGTTGGAGTAACACAGCCTGTGAATTTGAGTGCTGAGTGTTCAGCTGCCAGAAGCACCTGAAAAACCAGCATGCTACTGAAAACCCAGCAAACAGCTCAGACCAAGATGACTGTAGGAATAAGACAAATTCCTGTAGCAGCTCTTGAAGCAGGGAGAATACACTTATGGGTATTATCACACTTTGCCAAGGCAACTATTTTGCCTTGACACTTGGGTTCTGAGGTGCAGTTTTATTCCTTAACTTGTAAGAATCATGGGTGTGATGGAGGTTTGGGGACACAGCAGCTAATTATGTTAGGTGTCAGGTATGTACACAGATGTTTTCCAAAATTAAATTGAAGGCAACTGTTAACATTTTACTGAAGTTTACATTGAATCCAGCCAGGGCTTCTAGCACTGTCTTGACACTTTCAATATTAAAACCACAAAGGCACTGGATTAACTACAAGCTTTATGCATCCTACGATCCACTGAAACACCTTTCAATACATGAATATTTATGACAAATCCACATTGTTCCATGGCCTTTCCTGACTCTCTTATTGCTTTTTAGGTCATCTCTGTAACACTTGGATCTCTTTTTAAACTACACCTTTTTTTTCTTTTTCTTTTTTTTTTACTGTAAAGAGACCAATATTTTGGGAGAGAATCAATTATTCTGAAATCAGAGAACTTCAGAAGTTTGCAGATTATTTCACAGAATTTCAGAAACAGAAACTGCCACAAGAAATAGAGTTTTTTCAGTGCCCGATAACTGAAAGGACTCTGCAGTAATACCAAGGAATTCTGTAGCAACAATTAGTAAACTACATTACTTGATCAAAAACACTCCAAAGCCACCATTTATGGGTCAGTTTAACTGCTGACACCTGAATACATATATTGCTTATATTTTCTGTCATCTGGCAGGCCTACATAAATGTTTTCATCCACTTACTTCTTACAAGAACAGTCATCTACTTATCTAGAAATCTGGTAGCCTCAATATGCAGACAAAAATTTTCACTAATCTGTTATGTATTCTTACCAATATTAAGGCTCATCACTTGTAGATTTTACTGACTGTCCGATTCTTAATTTACAATGGATGGTACAAAAGAGAACCTGATTTAGGCTGTTTATAAATTTTTTGTAAAAGAATAATAAATATTAGTAAAAACTATACATTGGTTGAGGTTGGAAGGGACTTCAGGAGGTCATCTAGTCCAACCTATTGCTCAAGCAGGCACACCTAGAGCTAGTTGCCCAGGACCATGTCCAGGTAGCTTCTAAACATCTCCAAGGATGGGAGATGGGCGCCAAATCTCTCTGGGCAACCTGCTTCATGCTCCATCACCCTTACAGCAATAAAGTTCCTTTATGTTCAGGTGGACCACTTTGTCACAGTAAAGATGCCCATGTCTGATCCTGCAGTGATCAACTACAGAGGCATGCACGCAAAATTACCGAGAGAGAAATGAATGCCTTACCCAGACAACGGGCTCATCTCCATGTCCAGATTTCTGCTTCCAGAGTGGAATCTGAAAGTCACAAGTGAATCTGAAAGTTAATAAAGTCTTTTAGATTAATATAGATTACTTTCAGGTAAATTGGTTAGTTCTTTGCTAATGTATCAACTTCCTCACTTTACATCTGTGCTGCAGTCAGAAAAGTTTCTCTAGTTTCTCTCTCAGGAGCACAAAGCTGCAGATACCATTCTGGGCCACCGTAAAATAGGCTGTCCAGAGAAGTGGTAGAATCACCATCCCTGGAAGTGTCCAAAAGATGTATAGATGTGGCACTTGGGGATATGGTTTCATGGTGAACACAGTGGTGCTGGGTTAACAGTTGGATGTGATGATCTTAGAGGTCTTCTCCAACCTTATGGTTATTAATGGCTCTGATTCTACAAAGATAACCATTCTCTTAAACTGACAGATTACAGGGAAGAATTACCCCACAACTCACAGGGACATTCCCACTGTCCTGAACGCAGTGGTGTGGTTGGCACACCTTTGAGCCAAAGTGAGCTACAATATAGGTTTGGACTGGATTTCACTTGCAGGTTGGGCTAAAAGCTCACTCACCTACACTGGGCTGTGGCTGAAACCACTGGGGCCATGTCTCACCTACACTGGGCTGCCAGAGCCTCTCCATAGCTGACTCCGATCACATCCCATTGACTCACCATCCTCCTATCATTGGATATGAAAACAGCATAGAATTCTTCAAGAGGGTATCGATCCTGACTCCTGATGTAGTCACAAAGCTTCCAGACATTTTCTTCACTGCAAAACATAAAACCCATTATTTTCTTTTTTTTAATTTTCTTTTTTTTCCGCTCCACCTTCATTCCTGGAGCGGAGCAGCGGGCCGAGAGCCCTGCAGTGAGACCGGGGTTGCCCCGCTGCCCCACTGCCCGGGGGTGCCGCCGGCCTTACCAGTAGCAGCTGGTGTAGGTGCAGGCGGGGCGCGGCGGCACCGCCGCCTCGTAGGGCCGGGCCATGGCGGGGAGCGGGGCCCGGCGGGGAGCGGGGCCCGGCGGGGGAGCCCTCCAGGCCCGGGTCAGGGGGCCGCGGGCATC
>WBMV01001724.1:34128-64996 GCA_013396655.1 Campylorhamphus procurvoides | reverse complement strand
GGGCCGGGGGCGGTGCTGGAGCCCGTGCGGGGCCGGGGGCGGCGCTCGGAGCGTTTGGGCGCCAAACGGGCCCGTCGGGTGCGTGTCCTTCCGCCGCGCGCGCGGGAGAAGCGGCCGGAGCGGGAGGGCGGAACCCGCTGGGATCTACTGGAATCTACTGGGACGCGCTGGGATCTCCCGGGCCCCGCAGGGCCCCGCAGGCATCCGTGTGAGGCTGTGCCGAGCCCCCGCCGAGCATGGTGGTGCTGCGGAGCGGCGCCGCCCGGCCGCCCGCCCGCGACAGCCGCTGCCGCCGCCCGCCCTTCGACCTGCTGGACTCCAGCTCCGACTTCATCTCGCTGGAGGCCCCCGCGCTCAGCAGCGGCCGCCGCGTCTGGACGCGGTCCGGGTCGGCCAGGGCCGCCAGGAGGGCCGAGCAGGCCGTGAGTGAGGCGGGGGCAGCCCGGGCCGGGGGCCGGCGGGGCTGGGAGGGGCTGGGACAGCGCCAGGGAGCGGCGGCCCCCGGGGGAGATAAAGGAGAGGGGAGCGCCGAGTGCGGGGGGTGAGCGGAGGAGCGGCCGGCGCTGTGTGAGGGGCCTGCACCTTCATCGCACACCTTCGTCGCCTCGCGGTTCGGCGTGTCCTGCCCCACTCCCGGTTGCTTTGGTTCATTCCTTATCCTGAAAGAGTCGTCTTGAGGTCTTAAGAGACCTCCTTGCTTTAGTTGCGGTAATGCTCGTAGAGCGCTGTTTAGATGACAAAAATGTATCAAAACTAGGGCTCGACACGAAGAACGCTGTTACCTCTTCAGTGCTTTCTGACTGGCCTGAGGGGCCTGTGAGATAATCCTCAGTCAAGTGTATCTAGATAGTTCTTCGAAAACAAAACTCTTTAGAACTAGGGGCTCGTACCTAATTAAGTTGCATAACCTAAACCAGTGAAAATATTACTTAAGCGTTCTGTGTTCCCTAATCGAGATAGACAATTTTCATGGTTGTAAGGGATGTCAAGTGGCCTTTGCTCTGCCTCTCTGTTGCGACTTCAGTAACAGAATCGTTTCATTTTAAAAAGTTCAGAAGTTCACGGCTTTTGACATAGCCTTCAAAAGCTAAAACTCTACTCTTTCCAAGTCAGGCTCTTCTCTGCAGGCTGCCCTGCATTTCTGTGTAAAATAAAGGCAGACCAGATCCAACTTGGAAGTGGTCTGCTTTTGAGGTGAGCCCTGGCTTAGACTGATGCTTCTCGTGGACTGTGTTTCCTTCCAGCAAAAATCTGTAGGAGTTTCAGTTGTATGGATTAATTTTATTTTTTTTTTTAATTTTTTCCCATGATTTTCAAGACTACTGAAATAAGAAGGAAGAAATGTATTGAATGGCAGGGGGTTTTTTCCTTCTTGCAAAGAGTCATGGAGTCTGCTTAAAGATCACTGCTTTGTTTTTGCATTCTCCACTAGAAATTCTTGTCAGGGTCTGTCTTCAGCTGACCTTTGCACAGAGGGGAAGGTTATGAGGCTTAGGCATGTGTTCTCAGCGTGAACAGGAATGAGGAAGCTAAATGCAAACTTATCCCCGAAACCAAAGCAGAATCATCGTTATGAAACTGGTTGTAAGGTTATTCTTTTGTTTGCTTTCTTTTTGTTTTCTCTTTTTCTTTTTGTAGACCTTTGCCATGCTTTGAGGCATTGAGTCATCACCTCAGTTGTAGAATGCAGGGCTCTGCTGAAGGTGTTAACTGTAAAGATAATGCAGAAGTGCCCCAGCTGACAGAGATCATGATGGCTACTTGTTCAAGCCCTAATGCCTCTTTCCTGTCTTGATGTGTGAGGACTTGCTGCTGGCAGTTTTGCAGTTTTTTCTGATACCAGCACATGGTTAATCTTTAGTTATACAGTTCGTTTCATCCATAGGCAGTAAGGAGCATACAGCAGAAAGTCTAAGGTAAATCAACCTCTGCTGGGTTTATCCAAGTGTCCAGGTTCAGTTTCGTAAGTTAGTTTCCCAGTGACTGCT
Organism: Campylorhamphus procurvoides; assembly: GCA_013396655.1. NCBI lineage: Eukaryota > Metazoa > Chordata > Aves > Passeriformes > Dendrocolaptidae > Campylorhamphus > Campylorhamphus procurvoides. The sequence continues at coordinate 63,008 of WBMV01001724.1, read as the reverse complement.
GTCCTTTTGAAAACTAGGTATCTCCCCTAATTGACTAGGGGGGAACAAATTTGTTGTCTGGTGTCCTGTATTTGAGATCAGTGTGCTCCCGAGTTCCCATTTTGTCTGGGAATCCTGACCTGTATTGAAAATGGTGTGGCCAGCAAGACCAGGGCAGTGATTGTCACCCTCTACTTGGCACTGGTGAGGCCACACCTCGAATGCTGTGTCCAGTTCTGGCCATTCACAACATGAAAGACAGTTGAGGTGCTGGAATGCATCCAGAGAAAGGCAACTGAGCTGGTGAAGGGTTTAGAAAGTAAGTCCTATGAGGAACAGCTGAGGGACCTGGACTCATTTAGCCTGGAGGAAAGGAGGCTCAGGGGAGACCTTACCATACCTGAAAGGAGGTTATAAGGAGTCAGCCTCTTCTCCCAGGCAACTAGTGACAGGACAAGAGGATAGCCTCCAGTGGCTCCAGGGGAGGTTCAGGTTGGACATCAGAAAGAAATTTTTCACTGCAAAGGTGGTTAAGCCTTGGAGCAGGCTGCCCAGGGAAGAGGTGTAGTCACCAGCCTTGCGTTGTAAACAGAATAAGCCTCCTCACGTGGTCAGCACAGCTTTCCTGACATAGCAAAAGTCAATAGTATCATTCTCCTTGCAGAAACACCAACAGAAACAAGATCAGCAGGCATGAAGAAGAGTATCTTCAGTTCCTTTGGTTTTCTGTGGATAAATGCTATCCTCCTGAAGGAATTTTTTTTTAATGTCCCACTGAATACCATTATAAATGGAACAGAGACAGCAGAAAAACTTCCAGGGCAAGGCATTTTTCTGTTGCGTTAAAGATATAGAAATTTGGCAGGAAATGGTTAAAGATACAGAAATTTGGCAGAAAATGAACCCCGTGCATTCCAGCTGGTCCTCAGAGATCAGAGGAGCTGGGTGCAGCTTGGCCTGATTTCTGACTGTAGCCAATGCAGCTCTATCAGCCCTGCCAAGTTCAGTAAGAACTTACACGATCCAGTTTCGTCAATAGTGCAGTTCACTGAAGCAGCAGAAAAGCAGATTCTGAATTGCTGGCAGCAAATGAACCAACTACAGAGTAGTTAATATGGGCTGCTACAGAAGGAATAGTGACAGGAGATATATTAGTTATATATCTATCTATCTAAGTATTCCTGAGTCTGCTCCAACACTGTTGGGAGCACAAAACTCACCTAAGGCCATCCCTTTAGGGAAGAGGAGAAACACAGTCCATCAGCTGATCCAAAGCAAGCAAAGGGGCTTCCCTCTCTCTATTGTTTTGGGGTTTTTTTTGTCTCCAAACCCTTTCTTCTTTTATAGTATATTTTTTGGCCCTTCCTAAAGGGGTGGAAAGATTGCGTGTTATATGTGAGTTTATGGTTTCTGTGGTCACTGAACCAAGTTTGAAATCAAAGATTTGGTGGGGTTCTTTTACCTTTGAAATCTAGTGTGGGGTTTTTTTCCTGAAAAGTATTTCTTGGTGCAGAGTCGTTAGAAGCCTATCTACAGTTAATTGTATCAGTCTTCTCGGTCAGGAGTGTAACAGACTAAAGTTGCCCCAATGAGGCAATACAGGTGGTTCAGATAAATACATTCTTCCTTCTTTTCCTAGGGATTTTCCTCTGGCAATGTTGAATGTTTCAATGGACACTGCTTAAGATCAATGAGAAAAAACATGCCACTCTGTTCAGACTCTAGCTTTGACAAAAGCATGGAAATATTAAGTGAAAATGTCAATCGACACTTTTCAAGGTAGTGTATTTCTAGCTGTTTAATCCCTGTTCGATTCATACAATGAAAAGGAAAAGTGAAAGCATGCACAGTGAGTTATGTGAAGATAAAGTTAGAGCTGAAAATCCACAGGAGAATATGAGTATGTTCATGTCAGTGCCAGTGTCTTAGAACTAGAATCAATCTTAGTAAAAGTTTTCTGCTTGTATAAAAAGCATATATCTCTGCCCGAGTCCTTTGAGATTTCTCCTCCACTTTGGTTACTGAGATATTACTTGCCCTATTGAGACTTCAAAATGAGCAAGTTAGGACATGTCTGTCCTTGGAGAACTGTGTACATATGGTACACAGCAGAGTCAGGATCTAAGTCCTCCCTGAGGTCCACAGGCTTTTCTTGGCATGACATGTAGCACCAGATTATAAACACTGTTCCCCAGTGTTGAGAGGGGACTGTGCAATGCAATGTGATATAATACTGCTGTACAATACTTGGAATACAACAGTTCTCTTCTCCTTTCCTCCTGATGTAGGCAGTTGGCAAAGCCAAAATCAGGCCCCAAAAAGGAAGACTATAAAGAAGGTAAGTAACTCCTTAGGATTCCTTTTTTTTTAGCCTGGTTTCTGAGAAGGATTGCATCTGATCACTCTGTCCATTTAACTTAGCCTCAAAAACTTCTGAACTCATCAGCCAAAATCAGCTGAAGTTGTGAGAACAGATATCTCAAATATGGGAATTTCCACTGAGTTTTATCAAAAGAGATAGGTGTAAATAGGAGGAGATGTTATTAATTCCTTTCAGGCTTGGGAAGAATGCAGTGTCAATTCCTGAGTTTTTAGGCACTAGAGAATCTGTTCCTTAGCTCAGGTTTCTTTGTGACATGGATTTTCTGGAGTCTGCAGAACACAGATTAGCTGTATTCAGTCTTACAAGTAGGAGGAAATATTGCAGTATTGTAATGCAGGTGAGTTAAAAATAATTCAGTCATGAGATCCACAAACCAAATGGTATGGGGAAGGTGTCCCTGAAGCTGAGCATTTTACCTTGGACCCGAATTTGCACACTGAGTACACAAGGGGACTTGATGCCACAGGACACTTGGTGGCAGCTGGTAAAATCCATTAGCTCCTGGCAACATCCTGCCAGCTACAGGCTGACCATGGGAAGGGACCTGAAGTGCACTTTGTGTGCAGTAACTCAAGTTCTACTTGTGCAACATAAATTATTACTTACTGAGCTCAAAGTTAGTTTTATAGTTGGTAATGATGAGATCAGACCTACCTGTGTTTAAACTAACGTGGTGATACATCCGCTACTCTCTCACTGACCTCTCTTAACTGATTTAATGATGGTGCAGGTGATGACCCTGTTGCAAGGGGTGCTGTCTGGTAAACACTGGGCAATTCTCTTTTAAAGCATGCAAGAATTTTGAGTTCTTTTGTGTCTGGGAGTTTATCTTCAGGCATTTCTTGTCTTCTAGGGTTTTTGTGTCATGATGCAGAAAATGAAAGTGATGCATGCTTAAACAGCGTACTAAAAGCGCACCTCTTTAGAAGGCATAAACAATTTTTAGAAAAAAAACCTATCAGATATAATTTTACATCAATTTAGTGAAAACACCTTAGAGGTAGGTATTTGTTGTTTTCACTTTTCCAGTGAGAAGTAACTGGAATAAATTTGCTTTCCGCATTGAACAAAAGCTGGGTGTTTGTTTTCACATATTGGCTTTCCAGTCTGAAATAGCTGCTATACAAATCAGACTTTTAAAGATGTAGTTTAAGCATAAGTACTTTAAGTTGAATGCAGTGATCATGACAGTAACTTTGAATTCAGTATTTAAAATAAAAATCAATTAAAGGTAGGGGGTTTTACATTTTACTGGGGAGCAACAGTGAAATAAAGAGACTGATGTATTCTGTCTTAGAGGAAGTTTTGTGTATTTACTGCATTTTAGCGACCAGAACACTGAAGACCAAGGCTAATGCAAAAGCTGCAGAACAAGTCCATGAAGAAAATGGGAATTTGGTGGTCCGCCAGAGCTGCAGAATTCGGCAAACCCGTTACAGCACTACAAATGAATCTCTTTTGTTTGACAAACTTATAACAAAGTAGGTTTTTCTTACCATCTTGCAAAGCTACTGCAATGAGCCTTATTATCAACCCTTTGTACTGTGGCAGAATATTGGCCAGGGAGTTTCTCCTTTTGACAATGGAAAAAGGTATTGTTGTTCCTGGCAGCAAGAGCTAAATGCATCCAGTGGTTAGGCTGAGACTTCCCTATGTGCCACTACATGCTAGTGATTAGATGTTAGGAAGAAATTGTTTACTGTGAGAGTGGTGAGGCATTGGAACAGGCTGCCCAGAGAAGCCGTGAATGCCCTGTCCCTGCAAGTGTTCGAGGCCAGATTGGATGGGGCTTTGGGGCAGCCTGTTCTGGCACACATGGGCTGGGTGGGTTTGTGTGTTTCTTTGTGAACCAAACAATCAGGTTCTGTTGTGACTTCGGGCAGATTTAGCTTAAGGAAAGTTGGATACAGGGAAAGTAGAAGCTATCCTGATGTTTCTGCCTGTCTGTGGGTTAATTCTTTCTGAAGGCCAAACTGACATTGCTTTCCTTGAAGGGTTTGTGAAGTGTAATAGCGATAAGATGTTTTCTGTAGCGTAGGTAGTCACAGAAAATCAACACAAAACTTAAATTGCTGTTTAGAGAAGAGTAAGCAACCTACTGTCTGAAGAAGGCTGTGAACCAAAAGTGCCTTAGTACTATTCAGAGCAACTTAAATGCTATGGAAAACTGCCATAATTTTTCTTTGTTTTCTTGCTATGGTCTTCAGATTTTGTTTATTCCTACTGAAACAGATGGGGGAGGGGAGTTGCTGTGTTCAGAAGGAGGGTAAAATAAACCTGAAAACACTGTATGTTTGCAAATTCTCAAACATTTGTCCTTAATTCTCTCTGTAAAAAAGTAAACATTTGACCTAATTTTTAAGTAGTGTTGAAAAATGTGGCTAAGAGCCAATGAATCTTAGTTTGTGCACTTTGTATTAATGTCATGGTGATTATGTGTGCTGTGTTAAATGGGGGGTTTTTGTACTTGCCTATTTTTGTTCCTATATGTCAACCTTGTATCTTAGTACCGCAGAAGCAGTCTTGCAAAAAATGGATGACATGGAGAAGATGCGTAGGCGGCGAAGGATGGGAGACCTGGAGGCGTTCCACGACACGGAAGAAGTATATCCAAATTTATTTTGTTGTTTTTGTATAAGTAGGGTATTTCGCATAAGGAAATTATTTAGTTGTAGTTTTAGTTTAGCAGAAAAAATCCTTCATCCAAATCATAGTGTAGTCTAAAATAACATTTGTTTTTGCTCTCTAATGATAACATTTAACATCTTATTGTTATGGTCATGCCATAGCTATGCTCTAAGGGTGGAGGAAATAACGTCTTCAGAAAACAAGAAATAGCAGTGAAAGGTTACAATAGATGTCTTTTGCTACACTTTCTGAATTGTCTTATGATTTTTGAATGCAGTGTTTACAAACAGCTGTTTCAGGGCTTGGGTTTTCACTTTAAATCTTACTAAAAACTGAATTCACTGATACTTGCTTTACCCATGCATGTTCTTGTTCTAACCTTGCCTGTGAGCTCCACTAGTGCTCTGTTCGGAGAGGAACAGATAAATGATAGACAGCCATGATATTTCCTCTGTCTTCATTTTACTCTATTAAATAAATTTAGTCCACTGTCCTTTTGAATGGCAGTTGCTTTGTTTTTTTGCACATCTTTATAGTCTGCTTTCATAAGTTTTTGTTTTTAGAGCAGAAATCTTTGTTTTTAATCCTAAATGACAGAATGGGTGTTCCTGTTCTCTCCTGCGGTACAGTAATTAAATTTTTTGTGTATATGAAGTGCCTTGATAATGATAGCATATAGACACCAAATGTCTCCAAAGGTTTTCTTCATATTTGTGACTGGTCTTTGTTTCTTTTAATTAGGAAAGCCTCGATATGGAAAGGACTGATGAAGAAATAGCTGATAATCAAGGTAACATTGTAGGCTCGTGTTTTAAATTTTTTTGACTATGTTCTAGCCAAAAGCCTCGTCTTAAACAGTTGAAATGGGACAAACTACTGGGACACTTTCATCTATTAAAAAAATCCGTGCTGCTATTGACGTTACAAGCCCTAGTCACAGACTCTAGGACTGTACTGTAGTAAGCTCTGAACAGGTACTCAGTTAAAAAAAAGTCAGCATTTTTCCAAAACACAAGATAAAATGTTGTGGACATGCGGGAATACGTGTTGTGTAGTACACTTTGAATTTAATATCATTTGCAACAGTACTTACACAGTGTAACATTATGTTGATGTACAGCTGGTTCATCAGAAGAAAATGAAGCAAAAGAAGATGATGGTGAAGACACTCAAAAGCGTTACTCCTTTCGGCAGAGGAAAACTGTTGAGCATTATCAAGCCCCATTGCAAAGTAGGTTATAGGCACAGTTTCTCTTAAGAGCTAATTTCTTGCATGGAAGTGAGAGTGTTGTGGGGAAGTTTTTTAGAAGGAAAATGCACACACACACACTCAACTTCTATTTAAATGTCTTTCCTTACCTTCAAGTGAATTTTATTAAGTGGATGTATCCCCTGCACATTCTATTTCTTTGCCATTTGGTATCCTTATTGTTGTTTTTCAGTAAAAATATTATCTATGTATCCTTGAAATAATAGTAATTGAACAGACTTGATGACCTTACTCTTGTGGTTTTCAGTTCTCTTTAAAAATCAGGTGTGTTTTTTTCACTTTCATTGTGCATTGATTTAAAACCCCCATCCCTCCACCCTTGAAACTTCTTCTGAACTTAGAGATGTGTGATGCATGTCCCATTCACTGCTTCTTTCACTATCCTGCTTTCTCTTAAACTTGTTTGTGACATTATTCTAAACATTTCGCTTTCAACAGAACCAAGAAAGCGTAAGATGTATTTTGCAGACCAGACTTCACCTGTCAGACAGAGAGATACATGCAAAGGAACTAACAGGTATGTGTATGGTTAGTGACAGTTCCTCTTTCCCAATAGTGCTGTCAGTCACATGACTGAATAATGCTTTCAAGGGGTTTTGGACTGGTGGCAATTGGAGATTAGCAATATGGTTATTACTGTGGTAGTCTGAGGGTATAAAGAAAACAAATACTGTGGAGAGCCTGTGCTTTAGATAATTAGAATCCTAGCCATTAGATTTTATTTGAAAATGCATTTTTTTCTGGTCGCTGATAAGGTGATGAGGAGAGTTGTGGCTGAGACTGTGTTACTAAAATTTGTAGATTCTGTAATCAAAGCCAGAATCTCCCTCTGAAAAATCATAGGCTATTTAGTCTTGAAGGACACAAATTATTTTCTTAAAATCAAAGACAATTTAGCCTGTTTGAAGTTTTAATTATTTTTTTTTTAATCAGCCAAATACCGATCCTTGTTTCTCTTTGGAGTCAGTCCATGTTTCTGTATGAAACAAACAAGAAAGCTCCTAAATTAAATTATAAATTGCAATAGTAATGACAAAGGGATTTTGGATCCTGTAAGAAGTTAGTGTCAAGACTGCCATCCCTTGCTAGATAGGAGCGCTTTGTTTAGCAGCATTGAAAGCAGGCAGTTACAGGAAAGTGTTTTGAAGCCAAATTTTTAAATAAGTTAAAAAGATTGATGTTTCACAGAACGGATTCATAATGCTAAGTGCAACTAAATTTGTCTGTGTGAGAGAGAGTAAGTGGACAGAAGGACTAACTCTGTTAAGAAATTTCTTTGTGCACTGGTTAAACATTCCACCTTCCTAAGAAAATTAAATTTTGCTGTCACAAGGAGAATCACATAATGTACTTAAAAATCAGATTCATAAGGAGTACAGTGGTCTGGAAACTTACTAGATCTCACTTTAAATTTTGATATTACTTAGTGTATATTAATTTTTTCACTTCTTTATTTGAATGTTTGCAGACGGAGACACACAGTCCCCAGCAGTGATTCCTCTTCCTCATCTGATGATGAAGAGGATTTTGAGAGGCAGCAGAAGAACAGAAATTTAAGAAGGTTAATGAAACTGGAGAATAGGGAAGGGAGGAGTCTACTTGGGAGGACCTTATCTCTGCCTAACTGTGAAGTGTTACCATCTTCATCTTGTACACTTTGTAATTTCTGGCAATCCTGTCTGTTGGTGCTGCCAACTGTAATTGGATGCTCTGCAACTGAATTTACAGATTGATTTTGATAAACAGTTCGATTTCTAGGTGGGAATGGGGGTAGGAACACTTTGATGTAACTTCCTAATGTAAAATTCTACTGCTCATGTGCTTTACAGTAGTTGATTCAGAAAGAAAACCACCATAACAGAGAATGCTGTAAATAGAGGAAATTATGAAGGTTTCTTTACTTAACAAATATTCTAGAAAAGCTATTTTAGTAACAGTCTAACAAATAAGTTTTCAGTCAGATGTCTTTCAGATGTGTGTCTTCTGGCACACACTTTCTATAGGCTTCAGGAAGGACCAGCGGTGCTGGGCAGCCTTTATAATGTTAATCCCCACTGAAACAAGTATTGTCTCGGGCTCTTACTAAAGTATAGAAGCTCAAAGTATTTGAGAGCTACCAGTGTGCTTGGGGAGGGGGTTTCTTCCATCACACAGATCAATGTCCATCCATGGTCTACACATACAGAATAACTTTTTCTAAGCTTGTGTTCCTATATATGTTGTGTTGGCTGGCATGGATATTTGTGAGTGCTGATTTGTTAAAATAACTAACTCAGTTTAATGTCTGGAGTGACCATTTTCCTTTATTTACTCATGGCCATGAAATGTAAAACAGGTCGAACAAATATTAACTATGCAGGAAATTTATGCTCCTTTATAAGGCTGTCTGCATTCATTTGCTATCATTGGAAAATCAAAAATCTGCATCATAGCTTAGAAAGCCCTGTTCTCTTTAATCCAAAGCAGGTCACTTCCTGGCAACTTTCGGAAAGGTGACCTAGAGGGGGTTCACAAGGATCGCATGAAAATTAGAACAGGTCTGGCTGATGTTGATCCAGTGAAAATAGATTGTTCAGTAAGTATTTTTACTTCATTGTGAGCTGTTTTCAGTATTTATGAAAGCTTTCAGTAATAGGCCGTCTACACCTACTTTGGCTTACAGTTTTCCTTCAAGTGATTTGAAAATTGGCATGAACGTTTCCTTTGTGCTGACATTTAATTCCTGATGCAACCTTATGGAGGTTGCAGCTTTCTTTAATGTATAAAATCTGTTCTGTTGATTTCATCTTTAGGTACGATTTGATGGAGTGGGTGGTCTTTCTGACCACATTTCAGCTTTAAAAGAGATGGTCGTTTTTCCATTGCTTTATCCAGAAGTCTTTGAGAGGTTCAAAATTCAACCTCCAAGGTAACAGATGTTGTTGATAACTTCTAATTCACCCATTTTCGGGAGAATATTCAAATGCAGTATCATTGTTTCTAAGCTTCAAAATTTTAGGTGGTGTCGATGAGGGGTTTTTTTAGCAGTAGTAAAAAGTAATTTTTAAAAACTGGATAGAATCCAGCATACTTGTAGGCCTTTTAAAGGACGAGTTGGTGTTTTTCAAGTTCTCTGTGCAAGTGGACTTGATCAGTTTTTAAGTCATGGGATATTGACTAGTACTTCAGATCCTTTCAGTAACTTTAAAAGTATTATAGTCAAAAGAAATTTTTATTTAGGCAAGAAGGGTTGTGTATTTTTGTGTGGATTAGGGATGGAGGTTGTAACAGGTGCTTTTCCACTATATTTTTTTTTTCTTACATGACTTTTTTTTTTACTTCTTTTAAATTGCAGAGGTTGTCTATTCTATGGTCCACCAGGGACTGGGAAAACACTGGTTGCTCGTGCACTGGCTAATGAATGCAGCCAAGGTGACAGGAGAGTAGCATTTTTTATGAGAAAAGGTGCTGACTGCCTGAGTAAATGGGTTGGAGAGTCTGAACGACAGCTTCGTTTGTTATTTGATCAGGTAAGGTTGAAATGTGCTGTGTGTTCTGAGTCGTAACTGATTTTCTGTGGTCAAGAAGAAATTACTCTTTTTCATGTTTTGTCAACTCCTTCCACTGAAATGGCATTGCCCGTGTTTCCTTTCTCAGTGGTTTTTAGGGGCTTGAAGTCTTGAGATGTACTGTAAAAGATTAGTAAAGCAGTCAAGAAAACCTTGCAAAGCAGCACACATCTGCTACTCCTTGTCTCACAAAAAAACACCAAAGAGCCCCAAAAAGGCTTCAAGAGGGAAGAGATGGTGGCTTTAGATCAGAGGGAAACAGATGCAAGCTGAAAGCATGGTCATTTAAATTGGTAAAATAGGTTGCTGCCAGAACCTTTAACTGAATAAAGTCCCAGCTCTGTTGTTGGTTGTTGCCAAGTAGATGTAAATATTGCTGGTGTGATTTGTTTCCTTTTGTCCAGTCTCAGTGGGTTGACATTGGCTGCTGCCTTCTGTTACTCATGCCACTTTACCATGTTAACTCAATTAGTAGATACCCCTGATACTGCTCTGAAAAGTCCAGTTCCAGTGACTTTACAACCATAATGTTTTTCCTGCATTTCTCCTTTAAATAGTTCTCTTTTCCTGATGTCAATACTCCTGTGTTTTCATCGTAGGCCTACCAGATGCGACCTTCAATAATTTTCTTTGATGAGATTGATGGTCTTGCTCCTGTACGGTCCAGTAAACAAGACCAAGTTCATAGGTAGGACGTTTTTTACCTACGTAGAAGCTGCTTGATCTTTGTGAAAAGACGACTGCAACTTATTTAACTTGATGTGACACATTCATTTATCCTGAAAACTAGTAATTCAGTGCTACTGAATTTCACATTATTTTCAAACACTACTTAAAAAAAGATTTGCTAAGCTTGATAGCAGCACATGGTCTCTGTTACCTTATCTATTTTGTCTTAAAATCATTTGTCTTTTGCTAGTCAGCATTTTATCAATAAGAGCTTGTCCTTTTTGAATGAACGTTGGAGAAGATTATGTGGAACTCAAGAAGATTTACTAAACTGCTAAATGAAAATCATATTTTTGTTAGCTCTGTTGTATCAACACTTCTGGCACTCATGGATGGCTTACACAGCAGAGGAGAGGTTGTAGTCATTGGAGCCACCAACAGGTTGGATTCTATAGATCCTGCTTTACGAAGACCGGGTCGCTTTGATAGAGAGTTCCTCTTCAGCTTGCCAAACAAAGAGGTCAGAACTTCAACTCTACCTTAATGCTAGTGAGTCAGAGTCCATCTTTAGAACCAGCCCCTGTAAGAGGACAGCATTGCAGAGCAATGAAAGTCTGTCAGTATTGTACAACTTGGACAAATGAGGGTTGTCTAGAGAGACTGCATTTTATCATGGAGGCCAGACCTGGTGCTGGATGTATATGGTTAAGATGATTGCAACAGGTAGCTAGTTCTCTAGTTTTGGTTTCTCTGTGACCAGCAAAGACTATGGGGTGCTGCTAGTCACTGAAATGTATAAGAATGAATGTGTCAATTAGTTATACAGTACTGCTATAGCACTGTGAAAGAAATGGTGTGCAGACAAGAATTCCTTTTTGGTAACAAAAACTTTGATCAAAGCTGGTGCTGGAGCGAATTAAATACCTTGGGATCTGGCATTCTTACTAGCACTTAGTGATAGGGTCCTGGACAAAAATGTGAAGTCATTGGACAGGGACAGGGCTTGGGAAGCTTCTAGTTCATTGGTAATAGCTAAGCAATGAAAAAAGTAGGTATTTAGCAACCAAAAAATATTGGCAGGGGGCAGTGAGCAAAACTGGAATGCTGTTTTTGTGTTTTCTCTCTGGCCATCGCTGGTATTTTTTTTCCTTAGCACTTTTTGGAAAGAGGATAAAAGAGACTTACTGGATTGGAGGCTAGTAAAAATGCAGTAAACAGTGCATTTAACACAGCCATTTGTCTCCAGTTTTTATCTGCTCTCAGGAACAGGAGAGAAGGTGCCATAAAACAGATCTAATACATGATACCCTGCTATGAAAAAATTCCATATACCAGGAAATACTTAAGCACTTCAATGAAAGTCTTGCTAAGATCACAGATGGAGATAAGTGACATTTGATTTTCTGGATGAGTGACAGTGGTTTGAGTCATAATTATTGTTCTTTTTGGTAGTAACTGTAGCAATTGGAAATGGAATGCTGGGACTGTTTTCCTTGACTGAGCTGGCAGAAAAGCAAATTTGATCAACTACTGAGACTGTCGCTGTCAAATTTTGCTGAATTTGAGAGAATTTTCTTTGCAAAATCTGTTTGCAGATAGGTTTTGGGGGTTTTACTGCATTTTTTTCATCAGGAGTATTAGGTCTCACACTTGTGAAAACTCAGTTTTTATGGAAGATGCAAATGGCTTTTGTTTCACTGCAGCCCTCAGCAACAGTTCAATTTAACAAGCTGAAAATTATGAAGTTTCCTTTTTGAAAAAGAGAGCATATTAACTGACCTTTAAAATACTTGAAAGTTTAGCAGATAAGAAAAGGATTTGTATTAGTGTGAGGGTTTTGAGGATTTTGAGTTGTGGTTGTTTTAAGAGAAAACTTAGGGCAAACTAAAATACAACTGGTTTGTTTTCAGGCAAGAAAAGAGATTTTCAAAATTCACACACGAGACTGGACCCTGAAGCCATTGGACAAGTTTCTTGAAGAGCTGGCTGAGAAATGTGTTGGTGAGTTTGATGACTGGGGGTTTCTGTGCACGACTTGAGTTGTAGGGAACTAATCTTGTACCAGGCAGTGCTCAAGCTCTGGTGCCTTGCTGTGAAGGGAGGAGGGGGGCAGCTGGCATGCCTTGGAAGCAAGCCAAGTTAGATGCTGCTTTCAGTTTTCTCTTTTTCTTGGAACACTGATAGGGTTTAGGGTATCTTTCCCCGGAACAAAGTTCCAAACAGGAGGCTGCTTCCTAAGTGCAGGATATCAGGCTGTGAGCCACATAACAAAACTCTGCAGTGCAGTCAGCCTTTAAATTTTCTCTTACTCTGTTAATTTTTAGCTGCATGCAGAGTCTTTCAGTGTTGCACTTTAGAAATCATGGCCTTGACTTCAGTGGTGCCCGAGACTGACATAATATGTAATTCATACTGTGTTTTTTAGGGTATTGTGGTGCTGACATTAAAGCCTTATGTGCTGAAGCTGCACTTTGTGCTTTGCGCCGCCGGTATCCTCAGATCTATGAAAGGAGTGAGAAACTGCAGTTAGATGTCACCTCCATCAAAATAACAGCGAAGGATTTTGTCACGGCCATGCAGAAGACTGTTCCAGCTTCACAGAGGGCTGTGGCTTCGCCTGGGCAAGCGCTATCACCTATTTTAAGACCACTGTTGGGAAACACACTGGAAAGAATTTTACAAGCCTTGCAGAGAGTATTTCCTCATGCAGAGCTTGCACTAAGGAAGGACCAACAGCAAGGTATAACAAAAACATCCACTTGTTTAAAATTCTGCCACAGGAAAAAGCTTGTGATTTGTCCAATAACATACACAAACCCCTCAGCCATAATGACAGTTTAATGTTGTATCTGCATGTGTTCAGGGCTGGAGTGGAGTTGTGAGGGACTCTGAATACACAGCAGAGAACTGTGTTCTCCGCTGGAGCACCGTTTGTGACAGTAGCTAACATCACATTTATGTTTGTAGAGATGGATCAAAAGTTTAATGTATGAGGCACCTCTTTCCAAATAAATGCTTACATGCAGGGAGAAGAGTATTGTTACATAAGTCCTTCTGCTTCCTGTCTGAAAAATGTCAGAACCACAGTACAACTGGTTTAAGATAAATCCACTTTTAGCTATCATGATTTTTGGCCATTAGGGTCTCTTAACTGAAATGTTTGTGGATCACTGTATGCTTGCACATGAGATCAGAATGTTTTATGGGTGTGAACTTTGGGGCTCAGCCTGCATAGCATAAGTGAGCTTATGCTCCTGACTCTAACAGCCCTGACCAAGTTTAGTTTGTCAGTTGTTGAGAACAAAACAATATTGATAAACTCTCTCCTGATTAACAGAGGGCTGTGAATAGTTAGTTACTGTGCTAATCCCTGGGGAATATCCTCCAGATTGTTTGCATTGGTAACACAGAGGCAGAAACCCACCCACATAATGAAAGGATTGGGACTGGGGGATTGGTAATTACATTCCCTCTCTGTTGTCCACGGACCATTATCTACTCCTTTGGTGATCTTTGAGGGGCCTTATTTAGAAAAGGTGTGGGTCTTTATATACTGACTGACTAATTCTGGACAAATGGAAGCCTGTGGCAAAACTGTTCCAAAAAAGAAGTGGTTTTTCAAGTGTTTTTGAACTACAGCAGTTGTTCCTAATCACCTCTATTCTAAGGGGAAAGGTCTCCCAAGTTTTTGTCAACAGAGATAATACCTTTTGCAAATCATGGGGTATGACGCAGTTAAAGACTTCTACAAGCTCCTTAGATCTGTGGTAAAATGAACTCTTCAGAAAATAGCATTCCGTGTATGCCCTCAAATGATGGAATATAAGAGAATAGTTTCCTGCACTGATTTTGAACATGTGTTAATACAAGAGTGGGATTTGGACTAGTCAGGAAAATTGACAGAGTTCTCATGTCTTCCTATTTTAGGAAATGATGCGACTGACACTGATGAGGAATCGCCATCAATCTTTGAAGAGCCAACTCATGAAGTGCCTGATCGAGAAAAGGCAGAATTCCTCACTTTTAACAGGTCCCTGTTTGTCCCCTTTATGTTTACATTTTTAAGATGGCTGAGTCCAAACTGTTCTGCTGTAAGGGGTGTTGGATAAAGGAGTGATGGGTGTGGGTGGTGATCAATATTTGCAAGAAGTGGGAAGATTCAACCAGGTACTAATGTACTGAGTGCACTACCCTGACCCATCGAACTGAATGGCCCAGCCCAATTTTCCTAAATCTGAGTGATCCACAGATTATTAGCACATGTTGATTTAATCCATAGTATTATTTGAAAGATGCAAAAAATGCTCTGTCTGCCCTTTTAGATTAAAAAACCCCTATGGATTTATGTAGCCATCTTTTGCCCTTCTGCTTTTCAAGATTGTTAAACCAGTAGCAAATTATGTAGCAGAAATAAAACAGAAATAGTTTGTTGAAATACCATGAGAAAAACTAAAAAAAAAAAAAGTCTGCATTTTGTATCTTTCACCTACTGAGTTTGTTATTAATCCTTTGATGTTTTCATTGTGGAAGTCATGTAAGCCAACATTTGAAACAATACATCGTTGTCACTGTTGTGTTGGTTATTCTTCTCCCTTTCTATTGCTGTGCTGTCCAGAAGATGTGACCTGTTGAGCTTGGTTAGGTCTCTAGGATCTTTGGCTTCAGCAAGGAAAGGTACAGCAGCATTGTTGTGGAAGAAACCACAACGTTCTTCACAAGTGTGTTTCATGCTAGTAAAGCAAGATTATTAGGAAATAAACAGGCAATTCAAAGATAAAACCATGAGAATAATGGAATAAAATAAATGTACTGCTCTAATATAATGAATCCAATAGTGTGCTTCTTCATATAGAGCTAATGTGTTTCAGGGCCCACATTAACTTTTTTCCCAGACATGTTGTTCTGTTCCTTTCTTCCTACCATTTCCAGGAAGCATGGCCAAATTTTAGCTATAGGTGATAGGTGTAGAGATCTCACAGTTACTTAAAGTCAAGACAGACTGAAAATGGTTATGTACAGGCAGTGAAGAGACCTAGACTAGTTTGTGCTGAGAGAGTTGTTATTCTGCCCCATACCAGTTTTCTAACCAGTTGTTGTGTGTGTGTGTTTGTGTATTTGGCTGGAGAGTCCCCCTGCGGGATTTAAGAGCTGTTACTTAACCCAGGCAAAGGAATAGCAGACATGCTGGGGGCTGGAAAGATTTCTTAGCAGAGGTATGGTGCCAGTTTGTGAGAAAATAGGCTTTGATAGTCTTCCTGATCACAGACCAGCTTATTATTTGGTGGAACATAGAGCATATTTACAGTTAAAAACAATCCCAAAAACCCTTTAACATCTGTGTGCCTATTAATAACTCGGGTTTAAACTTGTTTTCTTCTTACTGTTGTAGAAATCCTCGGTGCCAGCCAACATCTTTCAGGCCACGGTTCTTACTAGTTGAAGATCCAGGGTGTGGGCAAGCTTTTCATTTGGCACCTGCAGTGATACATGCCCTGGAAAAGTTTCCTGTTTATACACTAGACCTACCTGCTTTATTTGTTAGCACCACATCCCCAGAAGAAACATGTGCACAGGTATTTTTTTTCTTTACTCTTGTAGGATTCGTGAACTGTATATAAAGCAATGAAATAAGCAAAATTCTTTGTTATTGGAGGCAGCCTGATTTGAATGTGCTGTTATGTTTACTTCTGTCTGGAAATTCACTTTTCTTCTAGATGGGATGATACCATATAAGGATATTATACATAGCCATGTTTTTCATTTGAAACGAAACAGGGAAGACGTTGCTAGCAGCTTGGGAAGAAGGAAGGTGCTGCTAATAAAGCCCTTTTTATCCATCCAGAAAGTTTTCATGGCTTCTTAAGGCTCTGCGCTCCCAGTAGGTGGCACTGCACCAGCCTGAAGGCATCATGCACTTTCTGAAGCCTTGTTTTTCAGTATAGTTGTAGGGCAGTCAAGGTTTTGGGGGAAAAGAAGTGTTTCGCTTTTTACATACACTGTTTGTACTGGTGCAGTACAAGCAGTAAAGGCATTAAAATTCATGCACACTGGTGTGCTTTCCTTAATTAGGAAAATTAAATGTAAGTAGATTAGTGCTGTTTTTCTTGTTTGTTTGTTTTAGGCAGGAAATCCGTTCTGTTTGTATTAAAATACTTTGACCTTTAGTAGCAGCATTTGAGAGTTGTAGGAGTCAGGATAGACACATTCCATGATTGGATACTTGTTTGTCACATGGGAGGAACAGTTCCTTTTTTGTTATGGGATGGTTTCATCTGGAGACATGTAACTACTCTGTCTCGTCTCTGTCTTGCATATACCCCATGTGCTTCCCACCTTGTGACAGGAACTCTTTGAATATTGTTAATCTGAAAGGGTCCATGGAGAAACTTGTCATGTGAAAGGACTGTTGCCACTTCCCTCATGCAGTAGATGCATGTTGTCTTCTGTAACTGAGGTGCCATCAGAAAACAGTGGCTTCTGTTCTTCCAAAGCACATCATCTGGTCTGGTGGATCCTTTGGCATTGAGAAGTTGAGTGATTTAGCTTTTCAGGCAGCCTAAAGAGTGGTCACCTCTTAGAAAATGTGCTTGAAAATATGAATTTGCAAGCAGGTTGATTATATTGTGCCAGCTTTTGTCTTTTCACATAGCACCTTGTCCCATCTGTGCTCCAGTGAAACTTGTGTATATGCCCACTCTGAATTGAAAATGGTGTAGTCACAACTGTGTGGTGATTTCTCCAAGGCTAATACATCTTGCTGAAGGATCAGTCCTGTTTTTGCAGGCACACCACAACTTTGGCTGAGTTCTGAGCCTCTTAAAGACTTATCATAGACTGAAGTAGTTTTGAAATCAGGCAGCGATTTGGGCCGATTTCTGTCTGTGTAGCAATGTCTATATTCGAGTCAAAGTGAAAATTTTACTTTATTGTTAAGGAGTTGGTAATTTATTGTTTTATGATATTTTGGCTTCATGTGCTGCTATTTCATAAGGGAGTTAGGTAGTTTTATAGTAGTCTATTGTACATGATGTACTTTTTGGTGCAGGTTTCTTATCCAAGCTTTCATTTTACCAGCTGATGCGAGAAGCTCAAAGAACAGCACCGAGTATCATCTATGTCCCACAAATCCCTTTGTGGTGGGAGACGGTTGGACCTACCGTGAAAGCTGTTTTTACAACACTACTGCAGAACATTCCAACCTTTGCTCCAGTTTTGCTCCTTGCAACATCTGATGTGCAACATGGAGATCTCCCAGAAGAGGTATTTCTGTCAACACTTTTCTTCCTTTTTTACTCTTCTTTTTTTGCTTGTTAATTTATAACTCCTGGAAGCACTGGACTCCTGTGCCTCTCTAAAGCAAATTCATACTATTATTATTTAGGCACCCAAACCCAGTCTCTTAAAATTTGCTTGGACAAAACATGGTGAAAGCGTTTGTCTAAAGTGTTTTCTGAACAAAGAGATTGACTTTGGCGCAACTCTTTCACCCTTTTTACATGCTCATGCTTATAACACAGATGTACAAATTTGCTTCAGGTGATCATTTCAGTGATTCAATATGGTTAGGTGTGTATTTGGTGAGGAATATAAGGTGCTTAAGCTGTAGCTAGGAAGAAGATTGTTTTTCTAAAATGAAAAGTTACGGTGGTCACACTGTTACTGATAGAATGTCATCTCAATTTAAATTATTTCATATAAAATTTTGATTTCTTTCTGGGTGAAAACTTGACAAATTGGAAAGCTAAGGTGCAAATTCTGTTTAAGTAACTTGGAAATCAATCTTTAGTTGTATTTAAAAAATTCAAGTAAGAGTACATGCTGAGCTTTCTGGACATCTCTGGTGGTACAATCGCTCCCCCCATGCTGTACTGTAATCTCAGAAACAACATCTGAGAGTGGGCATTAAAGGAAGGTGTTCAAAATGTGAATATGATGCTCTGATTATTTTGCCTCAGTAGCAGAAGTTTTTATATTGTTAATAAGTGCTTTCTGAAATAAGGAATAAAATTCCTTCTGTACCTTTTGGTAATAGAGATGGAAGAATGGAGTACAACTTGGAAGTATGCAATTTCAGACACCTCATTTAAATTAATTAAAAATAAAATTTATAAAGCCCACCTTACCAAAAAGCTGCCACTTGTTTGCTGAACCTTGCCTGTTCACTCTGTAGCTGCCAGAAAGATTCAAGCTAAAAGACAACAAGGCAGATAAATACAAAATAAGCAGCCTTGGAGGTGGTGAATGTCACCTCTTTCTTGGTGGTTTATTGTATGTTCTTTTTATGGAGCCTAAACTGTAGGAAGTGTTCCTTAGAGCAGATGTTTTAATTTGCCATGTTATGAAAATCTAACCTTTTTAAGGCCAAGAAGATAACTTTTCATATCTTGTCTTATCCAGATACATATTCAGCTTAATTTAGAAAGGTACTCATCTTTTTGGAATAGATAATAAAAAAACTTGTGTGGTCATATATCTGAAATACCTTTTTTCCTCATGCTTTAGATAAAACTATTGTTTAATAATGATAGTGAAGAAGTTTTCAAAATCCAGTGGCCTACCTGTGCTGAAAGAAGAGGTTTTTTTGAGGACTTAATTATGAAGCAAACTGCTCGACCTCCTGCATCAAAAACCAATGCAGGTGAGGATATTCTAAGTATAAAACTTAGCTAACTGTAAGTTAACAATGTTTACTTTGAGGGCAATTTTCTAGTGATCATTTTTCATGGGCTTTTATTTGAGTGCCATCAATTGACTAAAATTTTCCAATTAAGCTCGGCGGCCGTTGGAAGTTCTGCCTGTAGCACCTCCACCTAAGCCTAGACAGCTGACAGAGAAAGAAATGAGACAGCTGGAGGAGCAGGAAGAGGACACACTGCGTGAACTTAGGATTTACTTAAGGGATGTGACTCACAGGCTTGTCATTGATAGACGTTTCAGAGCATTTACAAAGCCTGTTGACCCAGAGGAGGTAAGTTATTGTTGATCTGCAATACCATTTTATCTGTGTGCATTCACAGTTTCTGTGTGTGTGTGTTCCTTGGTGTTTGTGTGCTATTTATAGGAAGGTTTATCTTTGTTTTTAGGATTGTAGTGTTCTGAATTTCCAGGAAGCAGGAAGTTAATTTTGCTTTTACTTTTGTTGACTCCATGGATCTCTCCAAGGTTTGTTATTTGAGTGTTCACTGAAATCCTTGTGTTCCTTCTAATACCTCTTTAAAACTTAGAGTATTTCCATTAGAAGGGACCAACAAGGATCATCTAGTCCAAGTCCCATTTACACCAAATGCCAACAGAGTTTGCCCATGAAAAGGCTTTGATATGTAGGTATGTTGCAGCACTGAAAAACAGAGATCTTTCTTTTTCTCTGTAATTATAAACAGTATCTCCAGGGGCTGTTTTAATAAAACCTAAAGCTCTTTAATTGTCTGTCAGTATTCTGTGAGAACAGTAGAAGCGGCAGTTTGTCACATAAATTTTCAGATTCTGTTCTCGGGGTGTAAGATTGACCTTGGTGTAAGCTCAGCTATATGGGCTGTGTGGTTTTTTTCTGTCTCTGTAGGACCCTAAATCTTGAGCTGTGAGCTCACCAAAGGGGTTTTACTTTAAAAACATATAAGGCTTCAACAATATCCACCCTCCGAATATATCAGAAGAGCCCTTGGTTCTTTTAACACCTTAAAAGACAGTGCGTAGGAGAAAAGCTGTACAGATTTTCTCAGAGGGTACTTTAACTGGTAAACTTTAGAAAATAAGGGAACTTGGCAAAAGTTTCATGGGTAACATACAACATAAAGCATTCCACAAAGCATTGACTTAGCACATGCTAACACATACAGCTTAGCAAAATCCAGCCCATCCAGTCCTAAATTCCCCAGAATATTAAGGAAAGATTAGGAAGAGAAATAAAGCAAAAGAGAAATATAGCTACTATCCCTAGACCCAGCATAGGTCCAGCTACAGAGTCTAGGAAATGGTTGATTCATCATTCACCAAAAGGTGTGTCCCTTCCCCCCCACACACACTTGAATTGGTCTGAGCCAGTAATTAATATGATAATCTAGTGTCTCACATTCTCCCATACACTTCTCATTTAATTCATTGAATAAGTATAAGCTGGGGCACATATTTCAAAGTCAGCTGTAGTTTTGAGATAGCTTTATGCTTCAGCAAAGTCATGTTCTCCTCAGTGTCCACAGATTTGTCATTTCCTTTCCTTGTAGTTTCTGAGATGTGTACAATGGAAACAAACATAGATGTCCACATCTAAATTATTCATTAGGCTTCTTTTATGGTCTGAATAAAGAAGTCAGCACCTCTGTGTCCATTTGTCTCATTCTAAAGGAGGTGCCTGGGACAGGTGCTTCAAAGGTGCAGTTCCTGCAGCCTTCTTGCTGCCAACAGCAAAGACTCTCAGGTGACTTTATGGAGCGGTTTCATTGTTATTTTCTGAAAGGAAGTGAAATGAATCCCACTCTGGGTGCCAGTTCCCTTCTTTACCTCACACCTACTTCTGACTCTGCTGCTTTTTGTTCCTGTGTTCTGGTCTGTCTCTTCAAAGCCAGCTGAAAGAGCCCTTCTGTTTTCAAGAATCTAACTTGTTAATCTCTGCATTTTTGGATATGTCATGTTGGGGTTTTTAAGAAGTCCTTTATTTGACTTTATAAAAATATTTACTCTTGATAGCTACTGCATTGAATCTACGAGCATGTATATTTCCTCTGTAGGTACCCGATTACAGTGCTGTTATCAAACAGCCCATGGACCTCTCCACAGTTCTCTCTAAGATTGACATGCACCAGTACCCAACTGCAAGAGATTTTCTAAAAGACATTGATCTAATCTGTAGCAATGCATTAGAGTACAACCCAGTTAAAGATCCTGGAGGTGAGGATGTGGTTTTAACCCTAATTTGTAAAAATTTTAAATGTTTAAGTTGATAAATGTCATCTGTGGACAGTAGATGTGGGATTAGATAATTTTAAACATCCTCAGAGAGTATTTTTTGCCAGATTGTGAATGCTGTAGCATTAAATAAACTGTTTGGGTATGAAATTGTGATAGACGTGTTGTTTGGTAACTATTGCTTTTTGACTGTAAATTTTCAGATCGTCTCCTTAGGCACAGAGCTTGTGCCTTGAGAGATACTGCATATTCCATAGTGAGGGAAGAAATGGATGAAGATTTTGAACAACGCTGCCAAGAAATTAAAGAATCTCGGAAGCAAAGAGGTACGTTTTTTGACAATGAGGATTTAAAGACTTGTCTCAGTATTTGTAACTGGCCATACAAGACATAATTCCTTGCTCTCTCTTATTTTTATTGCAAGGTTCAGACTGTGCTTCCTCTTACTTCTGTGTAATGCCAAAGGAGAACTCTGTTCCTGGGTGTAAGAAAGCAGACCCAAAGTGTAATGAAAAAAAGATGCCAGCAGTGCCTGTGGATGCCAGTACCCCCTACTGTAAAGGCAAGATACATTTCATTCAGACTTTCTTGGAGAAAGTGCTGAAGTTTCTGCTACATTTTCTGTTCTTGTGACCTAACACATTCCTGTGATGCTTGGTTCTTTGTGCCAGAGACATTAAATTTATTAATATGTTCCAAAACGTGGGATAAATCCAGAGGTCATTCTTTCAGTGTGGTTATGAAGTTCAGGTTGGCATTGTAAGGCACTGGATTGGTGGCCTAACTGATATTTAATGGCTCTGACATTGCTACCTCTTGAAGTCAAAAATGTTGTATCTAAGTGACAGTTTCTGAATACTTACCTAGTTTTTAGTTGTATGCAACAGTGTTTTTCCCTTCCCTGCCCTCAGATGTTAAACTCTATGCCACCTCTTACCATGATTGCCAATTGAAGGGGGAAGGGTTAAAAAACAGGGAATCAGTAATCACAGGTATGTAAATGAAAGATCATTATTTCTTTACTTTTCCTATGAAAAGGACATGAAAAAACAAAGAGCCTTGGGTCTCCTTCAGTTAAAAACACATGATGTGGTGTGAAGTCTCCTGGTCTTGCTGGCACGTCTGTGAAATTTGCCTCTGATGCCCAACGGCTTTGTACTCCATGAATACAAAGAACGTTGGGGTTTTTTGGAAGGCAAAATGCCAAGTTGTTTCAAACAGGGTTAACTGAATGAGAAAGCACGTGAGATATAAATCTTTATGGACAATTGTTTTTCTTCAGCACATATTCCCTTAAAAGTGTCTCTTCAACTCTTCTCAAGATATGTATAGCTTTACAAATTGACCCCTTAAATTGCAACTTTTTCTCTAGACATACCCAGGGAGATGGACAATGGTACTTGAGCTCCTTTGGTCATCTTCCTTGTAAGTCAAGTAAGATGAGGATGGTGGATTTTGAAGGAGGAACTGTTTTGGTAATGTTTTGCATGACTTTTTCACGTATCTCTGTAGATAAATCAAGAAGAAAACGCAAAAAGAAGAGAAGGCGTTCGAATATTGCAGCAAAGAGAAGGAATATTCAGTTCAATAAAGAGAATAAAATTCCTGAAGACCAAAGTGAAGTAGAGAGTAATGAAGAATCTAACACAGATTGCATGGAATTTGCATCCTCTCAGGATACTCCTGTGGAAGAACATGAAAATGTACTTCAAGAGCGACAGAAAAATGGGACAGAGAATGAAAAAGAGAGAGTTCTTCTTGTGTCTAAATCCCCTTCTGAAAAGAAGAGGGAAAATTCAGACCTAAGAGAGCAGAGTGAAATGCCAGATTGCCAAAAAGCTGGAACTTCTGAAGACAGAGGTTCAAATGGTAAGTGAAAAGTCAAATAGGTCATTTACCTCTGTTTTCCTCCTGAGGAGGGTTACACCACTTATATTTAGCCTTCTTGAATTCTGTTCTATCTGTTGCATCTCTCTGAAATCAGCACCCAGTGTTTCTTGCATAACAGTGCTGCCCCTCGAGTTTTGCTGGCCAAACTTGTGTTTTTCTGCAGCTGCTGGATTTTTGATTCTGTAGTTTGTTTTTCAAATGAAAAATGGAAAAACACTTGTTAGCTTTCTTTTTTTGCGTGAGGATCTTCCAAGCAATAAGCCACATAAGTTAAAAAGCTGTACTTCAAGCAGTGTGGACCCAGGGTCTTTCTTGTGTGGAACAGAAAAGTTAGATACTAGCATTTGGAGTTTTACTGTGCAGTGCTGTACTGGCAGTATGACTGGGTTTTTTCTTCGTAGTTTTACCCTGCCTTTTTGTCTCGTGCTTTTTTTTGTGTGTCCAAGATTCTAGCTTTTATGGAGCAGTGACTTTTGCCAGAAAGAAAGTAAAAGTCAAACATTTATCAGTGAAAACGGTAACAGTTTTGTCTCTGTTACTGCAGAGAAGTACTCTTTTTCAGGTAGAGGATACTTCATACTATGTGTTCCACATAAAGAGAAATCCTGACTTAAGAAGTCTGTGTCATTCCAGATTTGTGGGTACAGCGCGTGACTCGTGCGAGATGTTCTCAGGTGGAAGAGAAACAGCTGGTGTGTGTCGGGAAAGCAGTGAAAGCTGGCACACAGAGCATGCTTGTGGATTACTGTGAGCTCAAAGTAAGTCTAAATTCCAATTTTGTTAATACTGAAGTAAGACATTTGCTGTTCTTGCTTTTGGTGAACTAAGTTTTAGAAGATTGGGTTCTCTCCCTAATTTTTAGCGTAACAGAGCTTGTTAAATTTTAAAATATCCCACTGACACAATCTGCTACTACTGTGTTGGCAGTTTTTATGATGGATTGTTGGTTGTTTTGGTTTACTGTTTGCATGTTTTCATTTGTTAGGAATTGGAAAAGGACCTTGATTTTTAGCAGTGATGACTTTTAACCTGAAAGTAACCTGAAGTTTGGGTTGACCCAAAGCTCATCCTGGATAAAATACAAATACCTGATTTTCTTCAATGCTTTCAAAATCCAGAGTTAGAATTTAGTGTTCATACAAGGCTTTGTGTTTACAAGGCTTTTCCAGTCCCCTGTAAGAGAAAACGTGCTATCCTAGAATACAGCTGGGGAAGGGGTCAAAAGTAGGCCTAGCTGCAGGGCGTAAAAAAAGTTCCTTTGCATATATTGGAGAGGGTAGAAGAAAAACCTGGCCTTCTCCAGGAGATGTTGCAGTGAGGAGGATTTGGAAAACTGCTAGGTTGAGGTCCTGGAGTTTGATCAAACCAGAGGAGGCCTGCTGTTTACCTACCACGATGAAAAATGAGGTGAAAAGAAGGAAACTAACTTTTCAAAGCTGGCTTCCTAAGCCAACAAATTTTATGGGGTTTTGTTCATAGAATATCCTAAGCTGGGACCCACAAGAATCATAGAGCCCAAATCCTGGCCCTGCACAGGATACCCTAAGAACCACACTATGTGACTGAGAGCACCATCCAAATGCGTTTTGAGTTCTGTCAGGCTTGAGGCCATTGCCACTTCCATGGGGAGCCTGTTCCAGTGCCCAACCACTCTCTGAAGAACTTTTTCCTAATATCCAACTCAGATCTCCCCAGACACAGCTTCATGCTGTTCCTTTGGGTCTTGTCACTGGTCACCAGAGAGCAGAGACTGATGTCTGTCCCTCTGCCTCCCCTCATGAGGAAGATGTTGTTCTGTCATCTTGTGTATGTAGAGAATCCACATAGGTTTCTCTAGAGTGAGGGTGCTAATAGCATGTGCCCACTGGAAAAGTGATACGGTACTGCCCTTACAGGTGTTTCAGCCTTGAGGACAGATCTACAGTCATGAAACCTGTCTTTTAGAAAACTTGTGTCCTTAACATGAGTGTCACTGGAACTTGCTACTCGTGCCAGAGAGCCTCTTTGGAACTCACCTGCAGTCAATAACCTGGGTGACCCTCCAAACTTTAGCTGCTTGCTTTTGTCTGGAGTGTTTTTTTTGTTTGGGGTTTTAGGTGTTTGTTTTTGTTTTTTTCATTTATTTCCTTGGTAATAGGCTTAGAACTTGATGGACACATAGGAAAGCACGCAGTCACCTATGTGGCAGCAATTAGAAGGAGTTTCACATGGGATATTGGGCATGAACCTGGGCCATGTCCTACCTTTTCTGTTTGCAGCTTATCTTCTGCTATTCTGAACTTGTTTCCATCTTTTTCTTCAGCAAGTGTTGCATTCTATCGCCGTGGTAACTGAGAACGTCAGTATATTTCACATGGAAAAACTATACGCTGTTCTTAGCCAGTGCATTTACCAACATCGGGAAAATGGTGACAAAAAAGAATTAGTGAAGGTAACTTTTTTTGTCTTAGAGCACTTTCTGCCATCATTACTTGTGTGTTATGCATATGTATGTGTGCCCTGTGAAAATCATGTTTATTTCCCATTACTCTTTAATGCTTAGTTGCCTGTGTTACAAGACATTCGTTTCAGTCTGGAAGACATTCATCCATTGTTGTATTTGGCTTAATTGTTGGCAATTCCAGCAGGAAAAGGCTTGAAGAGGATGGTCCCCCCCGCAGAGCCCTCTCTGAGCAGTTAACCTCAGTCTGTCACTAGTCCCGCTCCAGAACCTTTTCAGGGGTGGGGGGCTGTGAAAGGAGGATGCTTTTCTCGGTCTCTCCCTTCCTCGTTCTCCCCTTGAGGGCAGTCACACATGGTAACACTTGTATAGTAGTCATGCCACTCTTGGAAAGAATTAAGTATGAAACTTAACAAGAATTAGAGACTTTAGTCTCTAGTCTCACCAGGCTTTCTTTTTAACTAACATACCTCAAGCATCTTTTATTTCATATGGGGAGCTTTCTGCCTATGATGGTTTAATGCTAATGAGTCAAGTTCTCTAATCTCATCCTCTAAGAGAGGATTTCCGAGTTTTAAGAACTTAGCAGAAATATGTTGTAGGAATCCATGGTCCCAGTCAGGCATTCCCAGTATTGAATTGATTTAGATAGGTTGGATATTCAGTCTTCAGCTTTAAGGTCCTTGAATCCATTTGTCTTTCAGGTGGTTGTGCCTAAGAATAGATAAAATCCTTTTTGTCTCTCAGTCTTCCTTAAAAAAACCAGTAAGCCTCTTCTCTTTGGCCCTGGTCATCTTGATCTCTTCTTCCATGCCTGATAAAGAATTAGAAGAGGTACTCTGCTCCAATTGTGCAACAGTGAGGATAATTTGGACTCAGGGACACCATACCTGAAAAATGCACCTTTCATCTAGAAAAATGATATATTTTAGCTTTAGAAGGGATTTGTTTGTTACCTTGGGGCTTGTGAACTTTTGTGACAGGACTTGATTTCTTTGTTTTCTACTTCGAGCTTTAACCAGAAAATATCTCCTATTCGGAATGACTGCACAAGTCAGTCCAGGGGCAAGTTCTACTGTATTGAGAGACTTTAACAAGTATTTATTCAGAGTGCAGAAAAGAACAGTTCCAGCTTCTAGCTGGGGCTCTTTAGGAAGGGTCTTCTTTCTGATTGTTGAAAGCACCATTGATAGAGATCCATAGTCCCTTGATACAGGTCCCTGCAATTTTTCTAGCCTACTCTCTGTTTTGGGTGCATCCAGATGTGTCTGAAGCCAGTGGGTATACAATGATGTTGTGATGGCAGTAACAGCTAAATTATTACTAACTATTGGATGTATGTACAGATTCTTGCTTCTTTTGATGAAGAAGTGAACAGGGTTCTTAAGCTTATATTCACACTTATTTTTCTTCTTAGGCAATGAAGAAAGAAATTGCAGCCTTCAGTTATGCATGATACTTGATTGCAGATACCTGACTTCACATACTCTGTAATGTTTTCTTTTTGTTGCATGCCCTTTTCTTTGCATAGTTTGATAAATATTAGTTCTGCATATATATTTATACCTATATTAAGCAAATCTTTATAAGAAGGCTCAAATAAAGTATATTTTATGTGACATACTTCTGTGATTGCCTTTGGAACACAGCAGATCTGCCTAGACAATTTCAGTACCTCTCTTTAAAAGAAAAACTAACTTGAAACAAAGCAAGATCTACTACTGTAACTTTCTAAGATAAAGTTTAGTTGTGCTTGCAAAAATGACAATCTTAATACTGGAGAAAAGCATTTAATATAATTTGTTAGTTGATCAGGTGGCCTGTAATTGAATTAAGTTGTAAATAGTTTTCTAGTTACTTGGAGAGAATGAAATCTTTATTACATAAAAGTGAATATATTATTTGCAATAAATATACTGAAGTAAATGCAAAGTGATATCCTGTTTTGAAGATCTATTTCTTTTCAAACTAGCAGAGAAAATTTATCTGTTAATTTGGTAGTTATTAAAAAAATGAGACTAAGACAAAGTTTAACTAAATGAGAATGAAATTTTGTCTAAGTTGTGATAAAATATGTGGCACAATCCTTTGCTGATTGCACAAAACTTGTGGTGACTGAACACTGAACTGTGCAATCCCTCTGTATTTGGTTTCTTAGCTATGTCAATAGTGTTCTTTTTTTGTGTCCTTGTAGTGTGTTTATTCAAACGCAAGTGTTATGCATTTTTTCTCTGTATTATTTGGATGGTTATTGATAAAAAAATCCCTGGTTTTTAGTCCCGTGTTGTCTGCTCTATTTTAATCACAGAGTAATTTTAATCACTAATAACTTGGTACTTACAAACCAGCAAAAATACTAAGATTTTAAAATAAGAGCTGCATGTGAGCAGCTTCCTCTCCACTCTTGCTGTATGGGTTATACAGCAAAGGCAAGCCTAGGAGAAAGAAAAATCATATTGAAATTTTACACTTCAATGTCATGTATTACACTGGAAATGTAATAAATAAATGAATGTCACTTTCCCTTAAGTTGATCTCCATCTTGGCTGCTGTCACTGGTTTCCAGTGTGACTGGGGATGGTTTGCTGACTGCATTCCCCAAGAGAACTGTTTGGAAAACTGACCAGGAGTGACAGTGTGGAAATGAGGACGCAGAAACATTCTTGGGATCAAAACTTTTGCTCTTCCGAGCTTTGAGCAAATGCTTTCTGGTCACTAGTCGGGACAGGATACTGTACCTAGGCAGATCTTTAAAAAATGTTTCTGATTGTGTAAATCTTCATCTTTGGTGATCAGCTGTGAACAGTTAAGGGTTTCAACAACCAAATCTTTCTCTTTTTTCTTTCTTAGGGAACCATTTTAGTGTTTAGAGCACAGTGATGAAAGAAATAGTTTATGGAAACAGCGTTTTTGAGAAGAGAGTAAAAGCCAAAGACTGACTAAAATATTTTGTATGTACTGAAGAGAGAGCGGTCCTTTCTCCGCGTTCTGTAACTAAAAAATAAAACCAAAACCAAAAGAGGGGTCGGAGAGTCGTTTTCCTCAGAGCCGCTTCTCCCGTTTGGGGCTCCGGACCTGCGGCCGTGCCCGCCCCGGGCTGGAGTCACGGCCGGGGCGGCGCTGCCCTCACGGCCCGTCCGGGGATCCTGCGGGGCCGGGGCACCCCCGCCC
>WBMV01001724.1:0-33736 GCA_013396655.1 Campylorhamphus procurvoides | reverse complement strand
GGTCACTGCCCGCCCGGCGGGGGCGGCGGGCTCGGGGGGAGCCGGGGCGGGGGCAGAGCGGAGACATCCCCGGGCAGCGGCTGTGCCTGTGCCCCCGGCCCGGAGCGCTGCGGGGCTAAGCCCCTCCGGCCCGGGGACCGCCCCTCTGCCCGTGCCTCCCCCGCCGCCCGCAGTCGGTGCGGGGCTCTGCTCGCCGCGGGGCCGAGGAAGATCCGTCTGACTCGTCAGTCGGAGAGTCAAGAAGTTCAATCGCGGTGCGCCCGGAGCAGCCGGCGAGTTCCCGCCCGCTGCCAGCGCCGGGACGGACTGACAGACAGACTGACTGACTGACAGACAGACAGACAGACTGACTGACTGACTGACTGACGGCAGCCAACAAGCCATGAAGTTCTGGCTTCAGAGTTGTCTCGCATCCCGCGGCGTGGTGGTGCGGGGGCGAGCGCGGAGGAGCAGGACGGTGTATGTGCGGGCAAAGTTGGGGAAGATGTGTGGTTTGCTCCTCTCGGGGTGTCTGGGTCTTGGGGTGCGTTCTGATGCTCGGCTCTCCCCTCTGCCAGGATGTGCAGCGCTGGAGATCAACACCGGCTTCAATAAACCATGTAATGGAGGCAGTTCTGGATCTCTGAAAGGGCTCAGAGTATCTGCAATAGTGAACGTCATCTGGTAGGTACTTGTGCTTTATTTGTTTTCGCAGAACATTCTGAGTTGGAAGGGACCCACAATTTCTGAGCCCTTTGGGCAGGTTAAATAGTTAATGGAAGGATGGAAAAGTTTACGGTGCATGAAGTGTCATGTAAAATAGTGAAGGCTGAGATGGTTTCGTCTTCAAGCTGGAATAGTTGCCACTTATTTTTAAAATAAAGATGTACAGAGATCATATTGTGCACGTCAAACTACATATAAACGTTGTGTCAAGAAAAAGTGAATTTTGTTGCAAAACGTGTTACGTGATAACAAGTATTCTCTCAAACGTAAGAATGAGAGAGGAATTTTAAAAGCTGTGCTGATGGTTTTCACCAGCACTTTGCTTTTTGTTTGTTTTTATTCAGAAGGATTTCAGGCCAGAAAAAAGAAAGCTTATGAGTACTTACACAAACCTTGTTTAAAACGATCTGCATGATGTGGACTAGGGGACTGCCCTGAATCATGACCTCTTTGAGAGGGAACGCATCATTTAGAAAACCCTTTTGTTACTGTCTTTAAACATTGCCAGCGAGGCAGTCTGTTCTACTTGTGTTGTTAAATGAATTCCCCTGAGCCGATCAGAAGTAGATGCCATTTTGTATAACTGAAATTATTTGCTTTTCAATTCAGGCAAGTGGTTCTAGACTGCAGAGCCCACTGTGATCACATCTGGATAACGTTTATATACACTGTGATTGTCCCCAAACTTGACTCTGTAGAATGTAGTACTTTGAGGTAGAGTTTTCTGTTGTGAGGCTTACTTTTCTACTCTCCTGATGTTTCTTATTACTCTCTTTTGGATTATTTCCTCTCTTGCAATACTCTTTGATGACCTGTGAGTGCTTTAGTGTCTAGCCTTAATTGCTGTAATTTAAAACTGTTGGTTATTATTGGAATAGACAATATTTATCATAAAGTTTGTTGTTGGAGACTGTTAGAGCTGTGAATAGAACAGTTCTGATGTTTGTAGATTCTCAGTACTGAACAATTTCAATCAAATAAGGGACTTTGTGATATTGTTTGGATTCCTTTTGTTCCTAGTGTACCAAAAAAGACTCTCTCTTGTGTCTTCTGCTTTACGGAGCAGTCTATAGCATTTCAGTTAAGCTTATTGTTACTCCTGATGTTTCCCCCTAGTTTTCCCTCTGTTTATATGTAGTCTGAGGAAAAGGTCTGAGTTTTTGGTTAACTTTTTCATCTAGTTATGACTGGTGACCCATTTGTTTGTATGTGTCTTCAGAAGAGTCATTTTTGAAAAACAGTCCCATGTCTTTGAAGTCAGAGTCCAAGTTCAGGATGGATTTTTTGCAGCTTTATGTAGCTACGCTATGGCTACTCTTTATTTTGGGGATCAGTTTCTTTTTACCTGTCAAGCTGAGGTGTGGTCAAGATTCCATGGTACCAAATTCAGTATTTTTATGTTTTTTGTTTTTCATAAATCCTGAGCCTACTGTAAAATTTACAGAATGATTTGTAAATTTGCGGAATGATCAGTGTCTGTTAAAGTCCTGTATGATAACACTTTTGGTGTCGTGGCGTGAGGGAGCGTTCTGCACATTTTTAGCTGAGCGCATGGACGTGCTGTTCTATTCTGTGTATTAATGGTCAATATTTCCTCTCCTTGTGCTTCAGATGCAGGGTCATTGATCCATAAATGTCCAAGATGCTTTGCCTCTGAGTTGTCAGGGACTTGTAAACAACTGATGCAATTTTCAGTATAGTATCATTTTCCCTTTTGTTTACTTGCTGTTTCCTAAATAGGCAGCAATACTGATCTTAGTGTTTTACTGATGTAGCTCCCCACTACCTGTCATTAGCATGGCCTTTGTGGAATTTATACCTATATGAATACAATCTTCTTGTTATTATTTAAGTTTCTAATATTGTCAAATTAGGTGTTAAAGGGATGTGATTACTTATGTTTTCAGCACTGTTAGTCTTATTCATTCAAATTTACCATCTTTATTCCAATTCGTCTTCTTAGTAACATGACCTCAGCTTGTACCTGACAGGTCTAAAGGAGCTCAATATATTCTACTTCAAAAGAACAGATTTCACATCATGTTTGGAGACATTTGTGGAAGTTATTTTGGTATTTTAGGTTCACTCTATGCAGCAAAGGTAGTGGTGTTTACCCTCCTTGCCTGTTGGTCTCTAGGAGCTGAAGGAATTTAACATGCTTCCAGGGACCCCCCATTTGAAGTTGTTGCTTAAGCAAGACCTGAAGGCTGTCAGTTTTGTTTAAAGAGTGGGCAGACCGAGCTGGGTAATGAGCTGTGTAATGCCAGCCCTTGCTGCTTGGCAAAGCCAGCGTCATTCTTGAGTGCCAAACTCACCCCACCAGGCAGAAGGACAGAAATGAGCTTTTGAACTTTCTGATGGGGACGGTAAAAGTTCCAGGTGTTCAGCACTCTGACTCTTCAAAGCATCTTCGAACCACCTGTATTGGATGGAAAACAGTTGTTAGCTTAATGAATTCTGTGAATTGAGCAATCGTTTTATATAGATTTTAAAGCTCGAGTCACTGGTTATAGGTTAGGACTGTGATTATTTTAACATTCTCTCAGGTTAGAAAGTTGCTAAGAACTTCACAGATGGAAATAGATGTTTGCATAGTCCATGGCAATACTGGTACAGGTTTCTAAGCTTCCCTTTTCTAAAAAAATGAGATATATTAATGTAAAGAAAACATGGTACTAATAGATTACTTTCCTCCCTGTGTTATAATAGAAAGACATGCTTTGTATGTCAAAATGCCATTGATTTTAAAACTCTTCTACTGGCTCTGTGCATGGGTGTAAGGCTCTGTCGTGGTAATTAGGTCAGTTGAGATCTAGGAAAGTTTTATGTCCAGGGAAGAGTAAAGGGGGCACAGTGGGAAGAAGTCTGGAAAGAACAGTTACTACTGCCTTGGGCTGTAGAAGACTGGTAGTAAAACCTTAGTTACAGCTGTGTGCTTTTTCAAAAAGTCCAGATTTCTAGTTAATATTTACAATACCTTCAAAGTAGAAAAGTACCGCCTTTTTATACATGGGTCGGATGCCTTCAGCAAGATCAGTGGGAGCTGAGGGCACTCTGCAAATCAGCCGTGTCAGGAGGAGTTGGGCACATGACAGCAGTTGCCAAGTGAGTTAGATGGAGTAAGCATGAAGACTCAGGGGTTCCCATTCCTCAGGAGGATTCTCAACAAGGTGAAACACATTTGTAGCATCAGTGGAATTGTTGAAGCATTCAGCACTGCAGTGTTCAGCCTTGTTTGCAATGTTGAATGCTTAATGGCTTTCTGTCCTCCAAGCTTCTCAGTGGGGTGCTGGTCTGACCAAAGGTTTGCTATACCTGGAGTGTCACGTGAGTTCCAAGTTTTTTGTGAGTGGATCAGTATGAGGAATTGATGCCCATACAAGATCCATGCCGACATTGTAGGTATCTGTTCAAGTATGATGCAAACACACACGACTTTACTCCTTATATCTTATGAGTGGTTTTCAAATTCGACTTCTTAATACATTTTACTTAAATTTGTTGGATGAGTTTGTTGGTGAGTAAAGAACTATTTTGTTTAATTTCATTAAAAGAAATAATTTAACATGGATGGAGACTATTTTTGGTGAGGTGATGACAACTTTTTATCTTACAGTCCAAACCCATTCATTTTAACTGATTTTTGACAAGGAGCTTTTTTTCAAATTCTCTACTTCTTGGGTACCCTCAGGGGAAATATGAGGCTTTGTTGATATCAGCTATTTGTTTGTTTTGGGGACGGGAGGGAAGAGATGGGAGAAAAGAGTAATATTGAAGTAGCAGAAGAGTAATATTGAAGTAAGTTTACTCTTTCCACACATAATAAAGAAATAATCACATCTGCATCTTAGCAAGATGTATTAATCATTGTATATAATGTCCTGAAAGGGAGAAGTTTTACATTACTGAATACACTGAAATTTTAGTTCAGAACCCATTGCTTTGAAAGATTTCCAGTATATTAATATCTGCATTAATGATGACAGCGTGAACACCATACTTTGATGTCATGCATGCTTAGTGTCAGAGTGGGAAACACTTCTACTGCAGTTTAAGCCAGATGCATATAGGCACAAGCTGGTTCTGAGGACAGAGTTTGCATCTATATGCTCCTTTATATGAGTAAAAACTCTATTTCTGGATGTAATGCTCAATTACAGATAGTAATTACTATCTGTGAATTACTGAACAGTAGCCCTCTTCCTCAGCAGGCTGCATTTAGGCCCTGTTGCTGCAGAGAGCTGGCAAGAGAGAGAGACAACCTAAGGGTGAGAGCTCACTGGAGGGTTGGGACTGAAGATTGCTTTGCACCAGAGCAGCTTCTTCAGCACTACTTTGTGTGGAAAGATTCAGTCATTCCACCCAAATCAGTGGAATAACAAGCTCAGTCAGCCATTTCATCTTGAGATACCCCGCCCTCCGAAACAAATATTAAAAAGAAAATGTAGGTTTTGGCCCATTCATAGCCTAGTAATTTCCACTGATTAAGTTGATGCTTGTAATTGGGGACTAGACAGGCCTTGTTTTGTAAAATATAAATATCTTTTTTTTTTAATTTCTCTAGAGAGATTTACAAGATTTATGTCATCCCTTTCATATTTTATTTAACCCAAAAACTGCTTGAAAAGGAAAGTGTTTAGTTTGCCTTCATCCTAGATTCAGTTTTAATATCTAATGTTTAAATGAAGGGAGGGTTATCTTTATTCCTAATGATTCGTGCTGCCTCAAAGCACAGTGGTTTCTAGTTGTGTGCTGCCTTTCCCACTGAGGGATGCAAACAAAAGAACAATAATTTCAGACTCCTCCTTCAGTTTCCAAGAGAACCTTAGTTGCTCAGGGATAGCTTTGAATTTTAAAAGCATTTTTCTTCCAAATTATGTATTGATTGCACACAAAATAGCAGTGCTCTAATATGCAATTTAAAACAAATGCATGATGGTGCTCATTTGCTTTTAATGTTGTTTTTTCCAGCAGAAAAACAAAAAGTGGATTCTATTCCCATAAACCAGTCTTGCAAAATCCTTACAAACATTTATTAGTCTAGACACAAAATATTCTCACCCGGCCTCAGCTTGACGATGACAAAAAAAAAAAAGGCAAGCTAATATTGTACTTGGCTGTCAAAAAAGGGCAAGAAAGAAAAAAAGAAAAAGCTTGCCCCAGGCTAGTGAACCAGTAACATTTTGCTGGGGCTGCCTACAACAACAGATGCATCTTACTCCCATGGGGTTTCCAGGCCTGCCTATTCTCTGTGCTTAACTTGGACACTCTTACATTCTCTTTGAGTACCACACCCCAGTCGTATCCTGGGCTCTTCTGAAAAGGCTGATTTAATAATGATACTGGGCATGTTCATCTTACCTCTCCTTACCAGTATTTGTGTTCCCTTATCTCCCCCAGATGTCATTTAACTAATGCGTTAATTCAAAAACAATCCTGATGTATGGGAACTGGAATAGTTAAAATAGGTGATTTGATCACAGCTCAAATCTTCACATAGGGAACCTCAACATAAATGATTACTCCTAATCTTGATTTGCATTTCTGCTTTCGATAACTTTCATAAATGGCAAGTGATTCACATTGCAAACTACCACAGTATCAAACAGTTTTGTTTTATAAAGTGATATATCAGGGAGTGTTTACTTTATCAGACCTTTTTCTCAAAATACACTCAGTGTATTAATTTTTACTTTTGTCATTTTCTTAGAAAACAGTGAGTTATTAATATCTTGGTTTTCACTTAATGACTAGTTCCTGTTGTTCTCAGTTTACGTCAAACTACATTTGATTGGAAATTAAAATTTAATTTTAAATTCACCTAAACAGCATAATGTCTGTATTATTAAACTATTGTAAATATGTAGCCTATATAAGAACATTTATTCAAGCATGACCTGTTTTTTTTAAACCTACTGATTTGTGAGACAAAATAGGATACCTGTTTATACTTACTAGATTAAATGTATTGTTTCTGTGATGATGTATCAGTGTCAAGATTTTAGTCCTGCCAGAGCTTTTCCTCAAGCCTGAATTGGAGATCTTACGCATTAAAAACCGTGTCCTGCTTTTTAAACTTTGAGGCAGGACACTTCTATCATTCAGAGAGTAATTTCTACCTTCACTGTCTACCTATTGAATGTTTGTGTCTAGTCATTAATTGCCACTAATTCAGTGTTTTCACTAAGAATTTCCAACTTCGTTAACTAAAATAGTGGTGATATGAACTAAAACTGTCCGTTGTGGTATTGAGGGGCGTTTTTTAGTGCTTTCATTCCATTCATAAAAGTTCAGCTGTTTACAGTTAGACCTTCAGGCAGTCATTAGTGCTCTTAATGAGTATGTCTGGTTTAATGTTGCTAAATTGAAGAAGTGTTTCTCATATGAGAGAATGTGTCCTTGAAACATTAACGTAAATGAACAAAGTGAACAAAGAGTAAAACTTACTTTGATTTTCCTACTCTAAATAATATGTGGTTTAAACGTAATACTGATTCTTCTCTTCCTTCCCCCCAACCCTGATACTGTTTTGTGCTGTGTAATGTTTTTTAAGCATTTCTGTTGCCTCTTAAATGTGTTTTTATCAACCCATACGTATTTCTCGATAAAACTGTACTGCTCATTCTCACCTAAATCAGTGAGATATTTATGCAGCTTTAAGCTGCCTATATTTTTTAAAACAGAACTAATCCATTTTTAATGGTGTTTAATGCAAAAAAAAAAAAAAGAAAAAAGCAGCTGCACAGCTCTTAAAGTGCAGTGTTTTAGTTAACTCCGTATTTACCACTTAAATCCTGTTGTGCTAATTTTCCACCATTGCATTTGAGGGACAAAAAGTGAAAGTGGGTAGTCTGTTTTCGGGAATTTGCTGTTACTTCCCTGCCAGGACTGAACATCGGAGGTTTGTGTTTCTCCTGCAAGAGAGACTCACATGACAGGCAGCTCCAGCAGAACAGGGCGAAAGGTGCAGCCCCCGGCTTTCCTCAGCCGGTGACTCCCAGAGTGCGAATTGTCCTCTCAGCAGGCTCTGAGGACCACGGCTCTGGTGCAGAGTAAGTCACAGACGTGAGGTTCACAGGCAAAGTTTGGAGCGTCATCCTGGAGGACGAGACCAGGGAGCCAGCCTGGTGAAAGACTTGTTGATTCGTGCTGGGTTACTCTGCTGCTGCACTGAAGGCCTTTGTTTAGGTGAGCCGGGAGCAGCATGGGACTGCTGGGCTCCTGGTCCAGGAGAGCCTGCGGGGTGGAACATGTGAAACACGGTACCTTCAGACCTCCTGCTCCCTCTGTCATGGGCTGAGATACTTGTTCTGTTCTGCTGACTCTTTAAGACCCTTTGTTATTCCATGGTAACTTGAGTACACAGTCATCTCTCTGACTTCCGCAGTGACGCAGGTTGCATTTGAAAGGCTCTGTAGTCCCCTGTCTTCTACCTTTTTTGTCACTGGGCTGATGGGCAGTAAACAATGTTTATCCACTCTGTGAAAGCATGGTGGGAGAGCGGGGTGGAGAGTGAGGGAGTTGGTCTTGTCACACACTGAATAAGACATCATCTCCCACAGAAATCAGCGGGAGCACCTAAGGAGTATAGTACAGTACTCTGCAGGGGGGTGGAGTCAGGTCACTGTTCAAATAAAAATGCTTTGCTTTTCACAAAGGTTAACTTGGTACACAATGGTATTTTACTAGATAGCTAAGACCTGCAGAGAGGTCTTATGCAGGCAGCTTGGCCTGCCCTCCTTCCTCTTTGTTAGAAGCTGAAACATCTCAAAATCCTGAGGAGAGACATTAAAGTAGAAGGGACTTGGGCAGATCATCTAGTTCATCCTCCTGCTCAAAGCAAAGTTATCTGTAATGGTAGATAGAGTTGTTCAGAGTCTTACACAGTTTTCAAAACTTTCAAGGTTGGGAATTCCTTTAAAGTTCCCAGCAGATCTTTACAATCTCTCTAGAGAACTGATTACAATTCTTCTTCGGTGCTGAGGTGCTGTTGCTGCACCATCACCATGCTCCTAAAGTTATCTGCATCAGACCAAGAATATGTTGGTATTACAGGGAGAGGCAAACCTGAGTTTGCTCGACAAGTCTCACCTTGGTGCTCACAGTAATTTAGTGCTGCACTGGGAATGCCTGCACTTGATGGCAATGACCAAGTACCCTAAATATGGGGAGGGGAACTTAACATGTTGTATTTGAGTTGTGAATGTGCTGCTCTGTGACCAGCCTTGGTTGGATCAGGCCAAGGGATAACATCCCTGGGAAATTCTGTAAGCTCATCTGTGCTTGCAAGCATGAACACGAAATTCTTTTACATTTTTTAAGTATGGAGGAGTCTGTCAGTAGGGACTAGATCAATTCTTTGTTTTGTCTGTCCTTGACTTGTGTGATTCAGCTTACAATTGTAAATCTGTTTTATGACACTGGAAACATTCTGGAGCCACGTGGAAAAAAGCTCCTAAAATACCAGCTCCAAAGTTGCATTTTTTGCATCCTAAGTGGAGCTGCAAATCATGTGCCAAAGAACATAAAGGACTTTTTACATGCTGTGCACTCGACCATCTTGCAAAGTGGTAGCAGACCTGCAAGGCTGGAGGAGGCTTTAAGGAGGGCATGGAATGGGAAGCAGGTGGGTCTGAGGCACACAAGAAAGGTTCTTCTGCACAGGTGAGCAAAAGCCCATGCTGAATCCAGTGGTAGAGGAGGCTTTAAAGAGAAATTGAAGCCTTGGTAATGTGCCTTATAGTCTTCACCTTGGCATGGGGTTACCTAGGTCAGTTCAAAAGTGACCTTTTTTGTTTTTCAATTGATGCTCCCAAGTCCTTGATGGTGGTTCATGCAAATACTGATTTCATACATTTATTTCAAGTATTTTTGGTTCCTTTATAAGTTGCTTAAATTGTGGGCCTGTATCCTGATGTATGCAAGTCTGCATGTGTATGTGTAGCACGTAGCAGCGTGTGTTAGTGTCACCCGGTAAGCCCGCTGTAAGCCCTTGTTTTCAGTTTCTTGTGATGGTTGAAATGGGAATTTCTCACACATTGTTTCTGTCTTGAGGCTGCTTTTGTTCTCTGTTCATTGAGTTTTGGGGGAGCATTCATCTGATTCAAGAATTAAATTAACAGAGAGAGGAGGGAAATATGGAGAGGAGGAGAGGCAATCACCATGTAAAAGCCATATTATCTTTCTTTTTCTGAGCGGCTCTGGGCCTCAGGGGTTTGACATAGGAACTTGAAATTTGGCAAGGAGCTAGCCTTGAGGTCTGAGATATGCATTCCATTGTTTAAAAAAAAAAAAAAGGCGGAGTCATGAGTCATATCACTATCTTTTTGTATCCAGGGTAGAATTTGTAGGACGTTTTATTACCTGCTCTTGATCGTGTGTTTATGCCTGTCTTGCACACGTGCAGACTGCTTGAAACTGCCTGTATTAAATGGATTCTCCTTCCCTGTCTATCTAGGTTCTTGTATTGCCATGCATCAGTGTAATCCTTAAGCTACTGCTGCTGCTCCTTGGTTTTCTGCAAATGCCACTGGCCAAGCAGAAGGTATAAAAGTACTGGGAGCTGGTCAGCTGGTCAGACCTAGCCCTGCTTTTTAAGGGTAGAGTGCTCCTAATGCTCTTAATTGCTGTTGAGAAATACCATTTTGAGTGGTGACAGACAAATATTAATGAAAGCAGATAGCAGGTGATGTGAAGTGTGGTTTCCAATGTGACAGGAGCACATACGGATAGTTGGAATCAGTGGAGGAGGGGGAGAGGAGAGCAAGACAATCTGTGCTGAGCTGTGTCACCTTTAAAAGCGCGGGGGTTCCTGAACAGCACCAGGAATTATTAGAGAATGAGTCGGGCTCTGTAGTGAGGGGACCATCTGTGGAACTGCAGCTTTGGACACTGAAGGAGCTGAAAGGTGTCTGGGGACATGAACTCCAGGAAGTTAAAGGAAGGTCTTGTACTTGCAGCACTAGACAAGGGCCTGGGAATGTCTCTAGAAATTTTTCTTCTGGGAAAAAAGAAAAAGGCAGAATCGTGTTGAAAGAACATTTTGTGAAATCATATGTGTGCCAGATTGTATCATTATAAAGAAGGAATTCCTGTGAGAATAAAATCCTTTGTTTTGATGTTTTAAGGAGAAACTCTTTATTAAAAACAATTTTTAAAATTAATAGTTTTTTACTGTTGTATTTTTTTAAAGCCAATATGAAACATTTTGGGGGTTGAATTAAATGTTTAAAATTAAAATTTCTCTTCATGTTAGTAATTTATGTCTTTGTTCTTTCTTTTTTCTATGTAATAGCACAGCAATCAAAACAAAACAGAGCTGTAACTAAGAAAAAAATATCCCTGACTTTGCTGCCATTTTATTGGGTATGATAAGCATTCACAGGTCTGATACTCACTTTCAAGAATAATCAAGCAGAAATGTCTGATGTTAAAAGTACTGACTGCTCACAATTTGGAGACTTTAGAGTCAATAAAATAAAGAATCTACCTGTGTGAGGTTTAGCTGCTAAGGTGACTGCATCACATAGAAAATACATGTTTATGAAACTGAGGAGCAGAGATGTGCACCATATATGTTAAACTCTGCATCAGTGCACCCATGACAGTTCAGTACTTGGAACTTTGATCATGATATACATGATCAGATGTAAAATCTGGTAATGGCTTTCTGTATTAAAAGCAGTGGTACAAGTTATTGTGCTCTTTGTAGAGGTACCTGGGGTGTATTTTATAAGAGAATGATAATCTAGGTCATTTGGTGGTCACTTCTGGTGTGAAATTCTGAAATTTACTTTGATGGAGCCTGGTTGTTATCCATCAAATCAGTGCTGAGAGGAAGTAACTGAGAAAGTCTAGTCACATGTCCTGTGGCAGGCTTCCTTTAGCCTCTGCTGGGCTTTGTGTCAGCTTCCCAGTGCTCCATCACGGGGCTGGCTTTGGCACACCGTGAAGCTCTGCATGGGCAGTACAGTAGCTTCTGGTACTTGCCTCCCTCATTACCAATTGTATAGGGGCCAGGATCCCAAGTGTACCCTTGTCTTTGTAGCACACATGAAAGTCCTGCTGAAATCAGTTTGTTTTGTAGTTATAAGCAGTAATGCCCTCTGAACTTTGCAGAAAACGAACAACTGAAGAAAATGGCACTATACAACAAAGTCCTTCACCCTTCTCGCTGAGAGACAGCAAAGATCAGAGTGTATTAGCCTATACTGAGCTCTCTGCAGAATAGTGTCTGACATAGATACATCTACTCTGAATAAGGGGTAATAGAGGAAGGCTAAACAAAGGAACAGCAACTCCATATTGTCATGGGTTATAAGGAGAAGGCAACATTTTCTGTGTTGAGAGAGATCAGAGGCCATTTGTAATCTAGGTGGATTTAAAAGTTAGAAGCGATTCCTGTTGCTTCATCTTCTCCTGAGCCACTCTGCATATTCTTAAAATCACGTTGCATGGATTTGAATTTTTTGTTTTCATGCTCTTCCAGCCTACTGGATGGAATTGTTATACAGCAAGCAGGGAGCAATGCCTTTTCATAAACCATGCACCCTGAACACACAGCATTTTTTGTAAACTCATTTATTTTCATGCTGCGTCAGCTGCTCCTGTTTGGGGGAGGGAAGGAAGAAGTGAGTAAAAAAATTGTGCTGGAAACAGGTACCTTACATGTGTCTTCTGCTATCATCTCTTTGTCTTTTTCCTCTCAAACTATAATCAAATGGGCAGAAGGTTTCAACCTCCATTTAGAAAATATATGTCTTCATCCAAATCTGCTGTAGAGACAACTTTGAATGTTGAATTCTACTCTGGAATAAATCTGTCTTAATATAATTATTAATCAGTTGGGATTGCTAACTGTTTCTGAAGAACAGTGTCCTGAGCAATTGCTTGCTGGAAGATAAAATACAGATCCTGGACCTTCAAAAAAGTATGCCTACACTTTCTGTTTTTATGTTCCTAGAAAAATGTCTCTTTTGTGGGCCAATTTGCTAGGAATGTCAATTCTATGAAATTGTGAGTTGAAATTAGAGGAGATGGCAGTGATGAATGTCTTAAAAAATTAAGAGTGTGAATAATTAAAGTTTTTGTTCAGATTCTTTTATTGAAAAATTCTGCTTTAGACATAAAGCAAATACCTGAAATACTTAATTACAAACTAAATTGCACAACATACTGTCTATATTAAACAGTGAGGGATAAAAATAGGAAGTCTTTAAAATAACAGTCCAGATAAAAATAGGAAGTCTTTAATAATATTAAGCCACATATTTGACCCTAAAGTATGTAAGGGACAAGGGAATGCGATCTCTGAACCATTAGTGATGTTCTTCAGGAATTCATGGAAGATGGAGGAAGAGCTCAGCAGACTTGAGACAGGCAATCATAGTACCTAGTCTTAAACAAGGGAGATTGATTAATGGGATCTTCATTCCCTGGATAACACAGGAAGAATTTACTAAAAA
Organism: Campylorhamphus procurvoides; assembly: GCA_013396655.1. Lineage (NCBI taxonomy): Eukaryota > Metazoa > Chordata > Aves > Passeriformes > Dendrocolaptidae > Campylorhamphus > Campylorhamphus procurvoides. Next base: position 20,567 of record WBMV01001724.1, on the reverse strand, counting down.
ATTGTTTGTAAGAACCTGGAGAATTGTAACAAGGTTCTTAGAAAGGTGGATTTGTCAAAGCCACACTATGTCAGGCCAATCTGCTTTAAATTTTTCTTGGAGTCATTGGCCTACTGCAACAGAATATTGCAAACCTTACTGAAGTCAAGATACATGGCAAGGTCCCACTTGACATTCCTTTAAGCAGTGCTGGAGAGGTGTTTCAGAGGACCTGCAGGTTCCAAGGGTGATGCATGATTGGTTTGATAAACTACTCAAGTGTGAGTTTTCACAATCTCCTGCTAAACTGAGAACATGTTAAGCAGGGTGCTACAGGTGGACTAATTACATTAGCACCAGGGAGAAGGCAGTGGACGTTTCTGTAAAGTCTGTAGAGGAAGGAGCGCTGGGAAGGGTTGCAAGCATCTCACTTCATTGAGATTTTAGTGAATGCTATCATAGCACTTCATAGTCATGAATTAAACAGAGTTTTAACATCACAACATCCTTAAAAAAAAAATCTTACATAGTGTAATCAGAAGAGCACAGATACAGCTATCTTTTTCTGAGACCTGCTTGCATCAAAGAAACGTGTTGCTCTGTTGGTAAATAGCGGAGGGAAGGGATAATCTGCTTATGCACCGTAAGCAAAACTGAACCGCAGCAGAGATGTGATACAGAGATTTAGCTGAAAGGCTGCAGGTGATGCAATTGCATGTGGACCTGTAGGCTTACAGGCACTGTGAATGCTATTTGGTACATGAGGGGACTGGAGAAAAATGTTTATTAATTTTTTGGACAGGTTTCCCATTTTATTCCTTATCTTGAGCATGCTTCAACGCTGCATGACAGGTCAGATGTTGCTTTCACTTGCACTCCGGGCCATCCCAGAGTGGGACCTTTGGCAAGCCCCGAAGCTCACTCAGGCTCCCCTGTGTATACATGCTACGTGCTGTCCTAGGATGAGGCACTGCAGAGCACTACAGTCCCTTCTCAATATGCAACTTCAGTCAGCAAAACTAGCTGTTCAGTCGCTTTTGCAAACAGGCATTTCTGGCATTTCTGAAATTTTACTCAAGATCACAGAAAGATTAGGTAATACCACCCAGCTCTTCCCCCAGAGCATTGCTCAACTTTGTCTTGGCAGTTGTCTTTCTTTTGTCAAGAGCCCTCCAGCCCCACAGAGAAGCAGCACTGTTAACAGTGCTCTACCTCATGTCCTTCAGGACACTGAGACAAATGGATCCATCTAGCTTTGCTTCATGGTTCTCTAAAACACTGCAAAGAGAAATGAGGTGGCCTGTAATACATACTTTTTACATATATTAAAATAAATATGCTTTGCACTTCCGTGCTGAGTTTTACAGGCTGCCACTATTAACTTGTGGAAGAAGAGTATCTTTCTACTCCAGTGCCATTAAATAATTGTCATCCTGGAATGATGATTACCCAAGATTTATTGAGCATTGTCAGTGTCCTTAATGCTGTGTAACCATATCCTTGGCATAAAAAGCATATCATGTGAGGCTGTGCACTTTGGATGTAGTCATGAAAGTAGTGCAGAGGGTGACTGTTAAAAACATTTGGGGAGGATATTTCTGCAGAAGTGAGGTGAGACAGTTTCAGAAACAGAGCTTATGGAGCAGTTATGGGTGGCAGCTATGGATGAACACTTTAATCTTTTGCCTAAATTAAAAATGTGAAGCTAAGAATCATTTATCTTCCTTCCTATTCACAGCTGCTGCGCTCCCATAAGCAAAAAAGAATCATCCTATCATACAGTGAAAAATAGCATTTCCTTTCCTTTTCCCATTTCTTGTAACTGCCTTTCTTCCTTATGCACTGTCCTTTTTCCTCTAAGACTTTGTCAGGCAAAGATGGCCTTTGTTTTTTAACCTGTTATGTGCTGTTCTCTTTCTAAACTTTCTGAAACAGCTACTTGGGAATGCATTCATTTTGAACTTGAGGATACCCCCACTGAGGGAAGTAGATGATGTTCTACTGTCTCAAAATTCTTGTATCTATGGGAATTCTGGTATGATAAATCAGTGGCTGATTTTAATTCAGGAAGAAAACTTTATTATAGCATTTATAACCTTCTGCAGAAGTTTGTGCATCATTTCCAGCAAACCAGTTGTGGTCTCTGTGGGATAAAATTCACTCCAGTCTGTGCTAATTTAAGAATATATGTGTTCTCTGAACTTCTGTAAGCCTCAGCTTTATTTGGTGGTACTTCAGTTTTTCTTAGAAATGGACAAAGAATTCTAAACAGAGAATACATAATTTTGTGTGGCTTCTGCTTGCTATATCAGTCTTTAATGCTTTCTCTGTGGTACAGTTAACACAATCAATCATCTCTCCGTTAATGCATAGAGGCATGAAAACAGATTTTAGTTAATTGCCATGTGCTAGCAATCAGATTTATTTGTTTGGGATTGGTCTTCAATTGGAGAATGACATTTGGGAAGCTAGGAAGAAAGGATAGTTGTCTTTTGTCTGTCAAAGTGCCTTAAAAAGACATTGTTTTGCCTGCTTTCAGATGTGGGAGACAGGCCCTGCACATTGATGCATGTTTGCATGTATAATGCAATAGTAAAACACTCTAAACTGGCCTTTTCTGGGACCCTTCACAGCCTCTGACATGAAAGACATGACACAGTTGGTAGTGGAGGTGTCATACTGGGCTCGAGTTAGTGATAGAAAGGACTTGAGCTCACAGAGGAGTTGAGAGATGTAATAGCTTAGGCAAAGCAATCCAAAGGCAAGACTGACCTCAGCACTGTGCCAAGAAAAAGGCTTCTGAAGAAAGGGAAACAGTCAGGAAGTTACCTGTATTACCCAATTCTGTTGTTTCTGTCTTTCACTGCATTAACATGAACTGAAAAAAAATTCAGCCTGTAATAAGCAAATTGGATTTTGCCTTTCTTAGTTTTGATTATCTCTTCATGGAATGGGTCTGCTGGTTTCAGGGGATGATGAATAGTGGCAGAATGAACCCCAAAGAACTAAACTTCCTTAAGCCATAATATGTAGCAGAATAGAAGTTACTCCTTAAATTGAACTAATTCCAGTGTCTCTTCTTTGCTACAGGTGGTGGATGTGGACTTTAAAACAGTGTGTCTCAACATCTCATCCTCAACTATCTGTTTTTAATCTGATTGCACTACGAAAGAAAAGCTGCTAATGGGATAAATGTTGAGACTTTACAAGAACTGACTTGAAGTACCGAAAGCCATTATTACTATTATTATTAATCAAGAAGAGCTTGAAGCTAAGTCTGACCAGTTGGTATCATTTTCACAGTAACAGTCATGGCAAGTAAACGAAAATCAACAACACCGTGTATGGTCTTAGCCAATGAGCAGGACCTGGATCTAGAAATGGTATCAGACTTGGAGGAAGGACCACCTGTGCTCACACCAGTAGATAACCCTACAGCAGAGAGTGTAACAAGTGATGAGGATGTTCATGACTGTGTGGATTCAGATAATCAGAAAAATACAAATAAAGTAGAAGGTGGTTATGAGTGTAAATACTGTACTTTTCAGACTCCCGATCTCAATATGTTTACTTTCCATGTGGATTCAGAACATCCCAACGTAGTATTAAATTCATCCTACGTTTGTTTAGAATGTAATTTCCTTACCAAAAGATACGATGCCCTCTCAGAACATAATTTGAAGCACCACCCTGGAGAGGAGAATTTTAAATTGACCATGGTGAAACGTAATAATCAGACAATCTTTGAACAAACAGTAAATGATCTCACTTTTGATGGGAGTTTTGTTAGAGAAGAAAATGTTGGACAGGCCGACTCTTCTGATGTCCCCTCATCAGGCATCTCGATTAGCAAAACTCCTATCATGAAAATGATGAAAAACAAAACGGAGACTAAACGTATTGCTGTTTTTCACAATGTAGTTGATGACATTCCTGGCGAAGAAAAGGGAACTGAAAATGAGCCAAACTCTGAAGAAGTAGTAGAAAACCCCCCACCGACAGTTTCTGAGTCAAAACCAAGCCATTCAGTTGTTTGCAGTGCAGCAGATGTGACTGGTCCAGTGGTGACCCCGGCACCAGTGCTTCAGCCTGGGGTGGCACAGGTTATAACAGCTGTTACAGCTCCACAGAACTCAAACCTGATTCCAAAAGTCCTAATACCTGTAAATAGCATTCCAGCCTATAATTCTGCTTTGGATAACAATCCTCTTTTGCTTAACACCTACAACAAATTCCCATATCCAACCATGTCGGAAATCACTGTTCTTTCCACTCAAGCTAAGTACACAGAGGAACAGATTAAAATATGGTTTTCTGCCCAGCGTCTGAAGCACGGTGTGAGCTGGACACCAGAGGAAGTGGAGGAAGCAAGGAGGAAACAGTTTAATGGCACAGTGCATACTGTACCACAGACAATTACTGTTATTCCAGCACACATTTCCGCCGCTAGCAATGGTTTACCTTCAATTTTACAGACATGCCAAATAGTTGGTCAGCCAGGACTAGTGCTCACTCAAGTTGCAGGTGCAAATACGTTACCAGTAACAGCCCCAATAGCTTTGACTGTAGCGGGAGTCCCAAACCAGGCACAGTTACAGAAGAGTCAGATTCACAGTGCTCAGCCTGTTGCAGAAACCAAACAAGTTGCTGCCGTTCCAGCCCCTCAGCCTATCAAAAATGAGTCCACACTAATGAATCCTGACTCCTTTGGCATCCGAGCAAAAAAAACTAAGGAACAACTGGCAGAATTGAAAGTCAGCTACCTAAAAAATCAGTTTCCTCAAGACTCAGAAATTGTTAGACTTATGAAAATAACAGGCCTGACTAAAGGAGAGATCAAAAAGTGGTTCAGTGATACACGCTATAATCAGAGAAACTCAAAGAATAATCATGGGATTCATCTCAACAGTGATTCATGTGCCACCATTGTTATTGATTCAAGCGATGAAATGAATGAGTCCCCAACAGGAGTCACTCCACAAGGCAAGTCATCGTGGAGTGCTTTTCCTGATTTCACCCCACAGAAATTCAAAGAGAAGACTGCTGAACAACTGCAAGTCCTCCAAGCAAGTTTTCTGAATAACCCTGTCCTTACTGATGAAGAGATGAATAGATTAAGAGCCCAAACCAAACTGACCCGGAGAGAGATTGATGCCTGGTTTACAGAAAAAAAGAAATCAAATGTTGTGAAGGAAGAGGGAGCCGACTTGAATGAAAGCAATGCTGGCAGCTCAAAAGAAGAGGCTGGAGAAACATCTGTGGGAGATGGAACAGCAGGAACAAAATCCGGGTGTTCCACTTCAAGCAAAGTAGGCAAAAAATCACCAGAGCAGTTGCACATGCTCAAAAGTTCCTTTGTCCGTACTCAGTGGCCATCTCCACAAGAATACAACAAGCTGGCAGAAGAAACTGGGCTTCCAAGATCAGAAATTGTGAGCTGGTTTGGAGATACTCGTTACGCCTGGAAAAATGGTGGATTGAAATGGTATTACTATTACCAGAGTGCCAATGCAAACAGCCTGAATGGCCAAGGCTTCTCAAGGAAGAGAGGGAGAGGAAGACCAAAAGGGAGGGGGAGAGGGAGACCTCGGGGGAGGCCTCGGGGAAGCAAGAGGTTAAATTGCTGGGACAGGGGTGTGTCTGTCATAAAATTTAAAACTGGAACAGCAATCCTGAAGGACTACTACATGAAGCACAAATTCCTTAATGAGCAGGACCTCGATGAACTGGTAGCCAAATCTCACATGGGATATGAGCAGGTCAGAGAGTGGTTTGCAGAAAGGCAAAGAAGATTAGAACTTGGAATAGAGCTGTTTGATGAGAATGAGGAGGAAGATGAAATGCTGGATGATCAGGAAGACGATGAAGAAACGGACGATAGTGATACTTGGGAACCCCCCAGACATGTTAAACGTAAACTTTCAAAAACAGACTGATGTGCAATTTGGAATTTGGGGGCCAAAAACCTATGAATTAGGTTTGATGTTACGGTGAAGAGCCAAGTGATTTTCCATGGCCTTCAGTTTAGCAAGCAGCTGCTTAGCACCTTTCCTCCACCGAGGAGAACATGGGCAAGATGCTACCTGTGCAGGCAACAACTGCTTGCTTCGTTGCTACAAGAGATGAACATCCTTAGGCCCAGCCTAGGACAGGAGGTTATAAATCAGATCAAGTTCAGCTCTTTTCCCACATCACCAGTGGGAAGGTTCATATTCATCATACACGTGACTGCTTCTCAATATTTAATTGCCTTATGTTGTTTAATTCCAAAAAAACACAGACACCTTTTTTTGTTGATGTAGGAGAACATTTTGCCTGCTCATGAAGGAGGAAAACACAAAAACCTTAGATATCTTTTTGCAAACATCACATCATCTGAAAGGTTTCAAGACCTGGGTTTATTTCTTAAGGACAGAGTTCGAAAAAAAAGAGAAGGGGAAAAGTGTGACAAAAGGAAGCAATGAACCTAGGGGTGAGGATTGATTGGTTTAAGAAAATAAGGTGATATTGGCACCTTTTGTTTATCTTCAGAGTGTTTTGGGTTTACAGAACTTGGACTGAAATGTTCCTTGTTGATAATTATGAGCTAACTGAATGGGTCTGATGCTAGAAGATGCTTTTTATTACAGTTAATCACTGTATCCTCCGTCAACTTAATTTAAATGCCTGACAGACTTGATGCAGTTGATAGTAACACTCATTTTTAGCTTGTGCATTCTTTCCTTTGTTGGAAATGGTAAGAGAAGTATGTATATTTCTAGCTAAAAAGAATAATTTCTTGAAATCTTACACTGAGTTCTAAGGTAAACATGAGGTGGCAACTGCCTAAAAATCATTCACAGTTGCTTAGGGGCTTGTAAGAATACACGGATACAGAGATGAAAAGCATCTTTTGGTGCTAGTAAGAAAGGTTTTCAAGTAAGTTGTGGCAATGACATAGTGTTTAATTTTCAAACAAAATGAAGTTATATGGCTTTTAGATACTTAGGAGTTAAAAACACACGGGTGTTGAACTGTTCTTCAGCAAAAGCCCAGTTGAGTGATTTGTGTGCAGGTTTAACTAATTCATCCTGATTGTTGAACTTGCCACTGTGCTGATTGCTCTTAGAACTGCTGGGTGAATGCACTTACTTTTAGAGGTGGTTTGATCTACCTGAAGTCCAGAAGTAATTTAATCTGATACAAAACATCCACCTCTTGAATAAGTGTATTTAAAATAGAAAAAAAAAAGCCATTTGGTCTCAAGACAGTGAAGTCATAGTATAGTTTGAATTAGCAATTTCAAAGCAGTGGGCCAAATTCACACAAGTTAGTTTAGGCAGGTGTTTGGCATCCTAGAGAACTGTTACTCAGAGGAAGAGTAGTTTGTGTTTTTGCTACTACTGGCCTGCATTTTTAGGGATAAGTTACTTTATATTTAGATGCCAAAAGATGGTGATGAATTGGTGCTGCTGTCACCAACATTGTCTGCTTTTACATTGGCACTAATGGAAAGGATACCAGCAATCTCCCTTTGCACTTCTGTCAGCATCTTCTCTGTAGGCTTCTGCATCTAGTGACTAATGAGAACAGATTAGTGTAGAGAAAATGTGTCCTAATGTTTCCCCATCCACAAGAACCAATTCTAGAATTACTCTTTCTCCCACACTGTAATAACTGTAAAAAGACCAAGAAAGCCCTTGTAGTCATGATTTTCTGAGGCAGAGGAGTCTGTGTTAGATCTGGTTTTCTGGTTACCTGATTGTGGGTGAAACCCAAGTCAAAGCAAGAAAGGGAATAATGTGTGACAAAAATATCATTAACCTCCCAGGCTCACCATCCTCTCTGGACACTTGTAGCTGCCCTTCTCACAGATTGAACACGCTCTCTGAGCTGCAGGAGGATGTTCTATATGAAAGCCATTTATTGGGGTGAGCTCTCCTGACTGCTTTAGATTACTGGAGAGAAAAAGGCAATTGCTTATGGTGTGTCCTGAATGCGATGATGAAAAGTATTGCCTATCTTCCAAAACTGAAGTTGGTGAGGCACAAAGCAGCCAGCAGTGCTAGAGAGGACTAGCCAAGAATTCCCTCAATTTAACTTTGGAGTGGGGGAGAAGCAAGCCCATGTTGTCAGCATATTTCATGGGAGTGTTTATGACTCTGGATGTGAGGTGGTGCAAGAGAGATCAGGATTTGGTCTTTTCAGCACTGACTGCTGCATGTGTTTGGGAGAGATTCTTGTTTGGCTGGTAATGGTATGGATGATGCTGTTGTGGATGCCAGCTGATAAAGACTCATACTAGCTTCAAGCTCTGCTGGGAATACAGGGTCAAAAATCTGTGCTTGCTGAGTAGGAAAGGACAAAGCTAGAAGGAAAAGAGATGCTATTTTTAAGCTTCCAAAAATATTAAAACAAATCCTTGGGAATATGCCTCTAGCAAGCAAAATCTGGACTTGCCTTAATCCTTAAGGTTGACCCAGAATTAATTTTCTTTCAAAAAAACCCCACCAAAACCCAGAACAGCAACCAAGCAATGTGTCCAAATAAATATCTCCATTTTTGTTAGCAGAGACTACATTTAGGTTAGCTGGGTATCCTACCTTCTTTAAAAAATAGGGAAAAAATAAAGATCCAAGTTAATTACATGATTAAACTGGGATATTTTCCACTTTGGCAGTGTTCTGTTAAATAACAGTCAGCTACAATGGTAGGCTTAGCACATCTGGTCTGAAAAACACAGGAAGAGGAAATACATTGTTTATCAGACTAAATATAGTTGGATTGGAGGTCTTCCTTCAGCAAAATGGTCAGAGGTGGTGGCTGATATATACTGGGCCAGATTTTCAGTTGTAAATATTAAGAGTTCCATGTATTCCTGTTCCACTGGTTATAGTAGTATTTACAGCCCAGTGAGAAAATTGTCTCTTTGCAGTATATAAATTGAAATTAAACCATGCGCTGTGGATCAGGTAATGAGAGATGCAGAGTCCCCATGTTTCCTTTGGGCCACATGCACATTTTCAGCCTTTCAGTTGTGTGAGGATGAGGAGAATCTGGGTGGGCTCAGCCTGAAGGCAGAAGTTGTATGCATTCATTATTGCTTGTAGTCTGACTTATTTCTGTTTGAACAGAGTCCATTAATTAACGGTTTATTTCATGTTTACAGCATGTGTGTATTTGCATTGCATACTGGGAGAGGGGGAAACTCCTTCCAGAGGCCTCCCACATCAGGACTGAAAGAAGAGGCATTGGAAAGAGCTCTCAGCATTCTGGTCAATTGTATCTGTGATTTGTGGTGGGAACTCAAAGCTATTGGTAACAGTAGTTTAGCCCAGATTCATCTCAGCCACCTTTAAGCTGCTGTGCTCCTTACTTGCGGGCCCAGGGCACACTTTATAGTCACCTGAGAGAAACAGGAATTGCCTGGTGAGTGGAAAGGATATGGCACCTTCTCTTTCTACCAGTTACATACAGGAAACTTCCTGAACTTAAGCACATCAGCAAGTGTCTTAATTCATTATGAGTCTGAGCACTGCTGTGCTCATCAGCAGTGCACCCCTGTAAGCCCAGCTCCCTCTTGTAGGTTATGCACATCTGCAAGGTGTCTTGGAAGCCTCTTGAACTGAACTGTATTGAAAGTGAGGAGAGGGAGCAAGAAAATATGTCTGCCCAGGGGTGAGTGTCCATGTGGCTTGTTGATTTTCCTGACTGCTAAAGGATTGTGTCTAGATGAACCTGTGGTATGTTTTCTTTATTTCTGTGGAGCTTCACCTCTTGGGTTTGAGCTCATTATGAGCCAGGCTTCAGTGATTGTCATTGACAGTGAGATGAAGAAACTCTGATCTTGCTTAGATCTCACCTCTGGGTGGCTGGTTTCTCAGTCTTTGTTGGGACCACTCTTTCAGAATTCAGTTGTGAGCATCAGTTCCTGTAGAGCTAAGTCTGTGCTTTCCTCTTCATCTGTTGTTTCTGCCAGAAGTACCGGCTCTGATAATGCTGCTTGTGGTGTTTCTGGAATTCAGCTAAAGAGAGAATACAGATAATTCTGTGCCAGAATGGAGAGGGAAGAGAACTAAAAGAAAGAAAGCAGATGAGACATCCTAGTACTGTCCTCCTTCTCAGCGTGTCTTGCCCTTCCTTCCGAGTGCAGTGAAAGAGCACAGTTCCATCTTAAACAGTGCTGTCTCCCCAGTGTCAGCCTCTCAATGACCCCAGAATTAATGTTGTAAAAATAAAGTCAGATCTATTCCTCCCTGAAGGTTTGAATGATCTAACAGTGCTGACTTGTAAGAAGTGGAAAGAAGGAAAAATGCAGAAGCTTGAAGTCTCTGACTCTTGCCTGCCCTGCAGAATTTACTTGTCTAGAAGTTGATAAGCAAAACAAGTGTAACTCTTTCTGTGCTGGCAGAGTAAATTACTGAAATTGCTCATTTTTAGCACATAGAAATATCTGCTTTGTTTGAAAGCAAAGGAAAGAAAAAGTTATCTAGTACCTAATGATTAGAATTTAGTGTATTATCTCTAATACACTATAGTAAATGGAGCCATTCTCTTTTTTAACCTTGTCTGGTACAAGTTTGAAAATGGCTTTTTCATTACATTATATGTAATATGGTGTCTTGAGTATAACTTTGATTATTGGGAAGGAAACTCATGCAATGTCCACACATTACATGAAATAATTTCCTAATGCATGATTTGCTGACTTTGGACAAAAGCCAATTTTCTTCATTCGCAAGGAGCTCTCTGGAGGCAGGCAAATGCACTCCCTTCTCCTCCACGGAGCAGAGAAAGCATTTCTGGATCCCGTACAAAGTGATTCATGGCCTTACACAGTCCCTGTAGGCCAGAAAGCCCAAAGAAGCAGACACTCTCCTCGTCCATTTTCCTCTGAAATGAGAGCACAGCAGTAACTCTGACAACTAGTCAGTCTCTGGCTGCTGAGTAATGAGGCTGTAGTTTAAGGTGGGGAGCATTTTCCCTTTTGCACTTAACAGAGTACTGTGCATTCAGGCTGGATGTCAGTATTTGCTTCTGTAAATATGAAACTACCGATTTGCGTCCTCCACCTGAGTCCCATACCTGTCTATATTCATATCTCCCAAGGAGAGAAGATAATCTTTAAGCTTCTGTAGTGTTAAATATCCCTGCCCTAACCTGAAGGCACAAAAATAGAGTGCAATGAAATATAGCTACTTACTTTATTTTTTCTTTGAAAATAATTTTGCTTGCATTCAGTAGTAATGGAAAGATAGTATCAATGACCAGAGAGCAGTAAAACTGTTGGGAGTTGTGTATAATGCCTGGAATGACTCTGTAAGTTAAGAGATGGGAAGAGCTAGTAGAGGGCTCAGTTCCCTACACTGAACAGTGCTGGGCTACACCCGTATTCTCCATTAAACTTGTGATATCCTAGGGTAAATAAATTTACCCAGTATCGTGACACAGACTTACAGGTCAAGTTATTTGAGGTTTGGTGATGTGTTCTGTAGGCAAATATTTTGAAATGGAAGTTGCAACAGAAAGTGAAAAATGCCCTCAATAGCTACTTACACACAACAGCTCGAATTTCTGCATCATTTCCCCCTTTCTAAAGAGGGAGATTTTGAAGCACAGGTGGTTTATAGCCAGTATGTTTAAGTTTAATAGTTAGAGCTCTTGGGGATTTTTCTCTTTCCATGATGAGGAGTATCTGCACTTTTTCAGTGGACAGTCATTGCAAAACCAACTCACACAGCATTGTAAAACATAGAGGGATAACAGGATCCCATAGCACTTTTCATGAATTAAAGTGGGATTTGTCTGATTGCACTTTGATGTTTGCGTTGGGGCAAGTGCAGCCAAGGAATGCAAGCCTGCTCATCCCGGTCACTGGAGTGGTCAGAGGAACTGCTCCCAGCTCCCTGGACTTATATGTGGCTTGCAGGCAGTCACTGACACTACAGACACTGACATTAGGCGAGATGGATCTTCTGGCTGGATTGCAGCACTGATCTTCGTGTTGTGGTTAGCAATGGTACTTACCTCTGCTTCCAGCTTGATGCTTGTCGGGAAGTGAGGCCTTTTTTTTTCCCCTTTTTTTTCCTTTGTTCTTTTTATTCTAGAGCAGGTAGCACTACAGTGGTGGATAATGTAACTGATCCTTGGTTATAATACTGTGGCATAAAAATGCTTTGGGTTTTCTGAAGTATTTTAGAGATAAGGTTACTATGTGAACATTGGGCTGTGCATAACTTAGAATGTGTTAGGACACATAATATTTGTGTCCCAGTTGATGAAAGTATTTCCTTATGCTTATTCAATACTAGATACCTATCAGTAAACTTTCCCTAAAGAGTGTGCTAGACCAACAGGAGATTCAAGTCTTCATCTATGCTACAAAACAATGAACCACAAGAGCTCTGCTGCGATTTCAGAATGTTCCCCCCACCCTCCAGTTTAAGCTTACAAAAGTATTTCCAACCCTGCATAGTTGGCTATCTGCATGTATGCGTACAGTCTGTACAGAAATGCACTACAATGAGTTACCCTACCTGGGAAGGCTTTATATTGTGTAGAAAATGTGGCACTAGGTACTGCTCTTCATGTGCACAGGAGAGTTAACAGGTGTCAGTCTCGTTTACAGAAATGATGGCGCTTTGCAATTTTCTATAATATATTGCAATATATTTAAATGTCCTGTTTGACATGTGAAATGAAATTAAGTTAATGCATTGTTATGTATTTGAAGTATGAGGAAGATGATTCACTAACGACCAGCAAGGTTTCTAGAAAGGTGTCCAGTATGTAGCTGTCTGTGTGATCTGTCTGGTGTATGTGATGTTAAAGGAAGCAACAATACTGTCACTGTTTAGAATGAAGAGTTTCTTTTGAATGATGCAATAGCTTACAATGTCTTTCCTTTGTAGCTGCCCAGTGTGGTGAAGGGGAAGCAGTTCTTGAAAAATTTCAAGATAACTGGTTAACTGTGAATGGGCCTAATCTTTCGTGAAACCAAGAAAAATTTTGGACACACACAGGACTTGAATACTTAAAAGGATTGGAACTTAGTGTTGTGCCAAAGTTAAACTACTGCAATTGGCAGTTCTGCACTGTAAATAGAAGACTGATTAAAAGACAGCTTGTAAAAAAAAAAAATCAAATTTTAATACAGTACGTTTTTATTCTGATACATGACGGAAACATTCTGTTTTAGACCTTTTTTGAAGAGGCTTCAGTGACCACTAGATTTTGTCCTCTTATATTTTGTTTGGCCTAATACTATATGTTCTAGTAAGATGGGCTTTATTGCCTGTGTTCTTTGATATGTGATTAAGCTTATAGCTTTGAGTGACCAAACATTTTACAGAGTAAAAGTTCTTAGAAACAGTATAATGTAACTGATATTTCTGTGTCTTATTTATCAGGCTCTGCACAAACTTGGAAAGTTGTGCTGGACTTGTACAACTCATATATGGGAACGCAGCATACTTCTGGATATTATAAACCTAAGCCTTTGTGGCCAAATGGATCTTGTCTTTGGATTTATTTTTGTTATTTTTTTGAGGCAAAGAAAGGAATGGATGCTGCTGTAAAATATTTGTAATATTGCCATTATTGCTTTCTGTAGCAATTATTGCTTTTGCTTCAACAGATAAAGAAAATAAATCAGAGATAGAAAAATCCTAAAAGACGCTGGTAGAAGAAAGGATCATGTGAGAACTTCTGAAAATAAACTTTGTACCAAAAATTTGAAAACAGAAATAATGGAATAAATGTCTCCTTACTGAGAGTGTGTGGCTTTAAGATGTGGTGTGGAAACCAGGAATCGTGTCTGCGTGAAAATGTCACACACCAGATCTTCTCAAATATTTTTTTCCTGTTACACAAAACTGAATTTCACCAATTCCTCAGATGCATTGAATTTAGAGAACTGGCTTGGCTGAACAGCCACTGTGAGGTCAGCTTCATGTGTGAGTCAGTACAGCTGCTCGCTGCTGAACTGTTCTGCCATGTCAGCAGCCCAGGGATGTCCATGTGATTTTTCTCATGAAGGCAGATTGTCTTTATTATGGCATTTAAAATATTTGAGGTGGGAAGAGTAGGGATGAGTTGGACTCACCTCGCTGAAGTACCTGTCAGCTGGACATCATGCATTGTGGCTGCTCTAACATGTGCCTTTTCCTCAGAGAAGAAGGGTCTGAGGTAAGAGCTGCTGCTGAGGATTTCTGCCTGGTTTGCCCTTGGTTGCAGGTCCCTGCCGGAGGCAGTGCTGCTCCTGCGCGGGGTGACTCATCACACCCGACCACTTCAGCTGCTGTGCTGCAGCTGGAGGGGCTCGAGACCGAGTTCTTCCAGCAGGACCTGGTGTTGTGCCTACAGACTTGTTCCCCACCAAAGAAAAAGATGTTTAAAGCCACGGGGTGGTTCCTGTGCTGTATCTTACGTTAGTTAGTGTGAAACATTACATCCCGAGGTGAAGCAGTAACCTACGCACAGGACTGGAGATGAGCATGAGTACTTTGGACAGCTTTGTGCTTGGCCAAATAGTTCTACTTGGTTTGATAAAAACAAAGGAAAGCTTATTTAAGAATCCATCAGCTAGTGATAGAGTTAAGAGAAGCTCCGGATTATGCATGCTGTCCCCTTTTTTTAAAGTTACCTTTTTTGTTTACAGTGTTATCAGCTATTCCAAAATGCTGCAGTTCAGTAGATACTTTCACAAGAGACCAGCTGGCCTTGTGGCTTGTTTCCCCTCTCTCAGGCTCCTCTTCCCAGCCTCTTTCATCTTGCATTTGTTTTCATAACAATACTGTCACCTACTATTTTTACGAATTTAAAATGCCAAGTCACTTTGTGCACTGCCTTATTCTTTGTGTACCAGAAAGTCCCCTCTATAAGTTGTTCCCTGTGGGCTTGGTGTTGCCTAAAAATATTATTGGTGGTGATCTTTAGTCTCAGATGGTGGTTTCTAACATTTTTGGTGGCTAAATGACTTGTTGCATTTAAAAGATTGTAAAATGAAACGTGAATATATGTTTCTACTCCTACAATACTAAACTATTAGCATTATGACTAATTCTTCTCCCATGTGTGTTTCTTTACAGGCTCAGTGCTGAGCTGATCTTCATTATCTTAAAATATTTGGTAGAAGAAAGAAAAGACGGAAAAGGGGAGTGAAACTGTGTGTCACACGTAGTTGATTTGTCTTTGGGTGAAAATAAAGGTCAGTGTTGGCAGTAATTCTCTTAGTGATTTTCAGTTTTCCTAAATGAAGACTGAAGAGGGAAAAAACATAATTGCAGTGAAGCCTGCCTTAAGGGGCTAACATGGAAGAGGGCCCACAAATAGCCTCTAATGTTCTGGAGGAGATGGTACAAATAGTATTGCAATTGTAACTGCTCCCAGTTCTGGAGTCTCTTTCCAGCAGCTGGCCAGAGCCTCCAGATGAAGTCGGCTGCAAGGATTTCTGTGCGAGCAGTGCACCCAGCACCCACAAAGTGCAGAAATGTGGCCCACGGAAGCCCTGTGTTGGAAATGACTCCTTATTAGTGACACCACAAAGTTAAAAACTGCATCGCTGATGGATGTTTTATGGTTTGCTTTGCTCTAAATTCATTTCAAATGCAATAACCAGGGCAAGGGAGCAGTTGTGGGCAAAGTCCATTCTGGACTTCTGCATTTTGATTGCATGTGTTCACTGAGCAGTTCTGTCCGTCCGCTGCACCTCACACGTTCTACAGGCACTGATACTTGTATAAGGCAAATGTGGAGCCATAGAAACTAAATTTAATAGCAGTTTCCACGAGTCCTCTCCAGAATGCAAAAGCTGCATGGGAAACAAGGCACTGGGGAATCAACAGTTTGGCTGTTTTCCTTGAGGCAGCCTCTATACAGAAAAGGAGAGGGGGACTGAAAAACCCCATGAGCTGTGAGGGTCACTGAAGGGCACTCCTGAAGCCCTGGGGGTATTTCTTCAACGTAGCATATTTTTTCCTAATTCTTTTGATTTGTTTCTCTTTTTTCCTGCAAGACAGCAATATTGTAGGAAGTCAGCTCAGTTTATTTGATGTTACAATAGAGGACTTAAATGGTGTCCTAGAGGAGTTGTGACCAGTGTTACTTAGTCCTGCCCACTGTTGAAAACTGCAGTAGTAAAGTTTTAACCTAGAGAGGTAACAAATCCACTGTGGTCTCTGTGGCCTGGTTTCATCACAAGCAGCAATTAGGCAACAAGCATAACAGTGGCCAGAGCAAGTTAATGAGTTTTCAGAAAGACTGATAAAACTGAAAAAAAGGCATAGAAGAACTTCACTGTGCCCACGCGAGTCCACAGAATCACAGAATATGTTGAGTTGGAAGGGACCTACAAGGATCACTGAGTCCAACTCCTAGCCCTGCAGCGGACCATCCCCAAGAGTCACACCATGTGCCTGAGAGCATTGTCCAAATACTTCTTGAACCCTTGTCAGGCTTAGTGCTGTGACCACTTCCCTGAGGAGCCTGTTCCAGTGCTCAACCACTGGAGAACCTCATTCCAATATCTGACCTAAACCTTCCCTGAACAACTTCAGGCCATTCCCACTGGTCTTATCACTGGTCCCTTGGGGTTTTTTCCTGTTAGAGCAGTAGATCGGAGATACTAGCCTTTGCCATGACTTTTGCATCCAGCTTGTATCCATAGACCATCAAGGTACAACTTTCAAGGATTTGTCCTAGCACTTGATCACCTTCTTTCTATCTTTCCAGAAAGCTTTTTTCTTTTCAACAGCTTTCTGGTCAAATCCAAGGGCATACTCATTCATTTATCTCACTAGACAGAAAATAGTTGCAAAACCTGTTAGTAGCTGAACACATCTGTGTGCAGAGCACCCTTTTGGCAATAACAATTTTATTGGGTTTTGTGAGGCCCAAGGAGGAAGGATTATGGCCTAGTTAATATGGCTTGCCAGGGGTTTGAAAGGTTGCACCATCTTAAGGTAGAGCAGGCAAATGAACCATCTTTTGGGGGATATGTCTTCTCCTGTCTGTCCTGAGGATCGCTGAAAAGGTTTTGCCTTCTGTTAACAACAGTTTGTACTCTTTCGTTTCCCTGATCCATGAACCCTCACCTCCCCACTCAATTTTTGTTGTGTCTTACTAGAACTTAGTACCAGCATAGTAAGATATGCTAGAGTTCATCTGAGCTCATCGAAGCTTTAACTGCAGTTTTGTTTGCAGTTTATAGTAGTGATAACCTCTGTCTGCCCCCAGCCATGAAATGTTATTATTTGTATTACCTTCACAGTTAGTCATGGACAATATCCCCTTACATGTGACATCACTGAAACATGATGAAAGGTGGTCTCTGCTGTGAAGAGCCTTCCATCTAAATAAAAGGCATGAGACAAGGACACGGTGAGACAATGTCAGCAAATAAAGAGCTGCTCCTCTTTTCTCATAAGTGTGTTTAGGGAAGAGCCTATGTTATGATTATCCAAAACGAGAAACTAATCTTCCCTCAAGGTATGAATATTTCACTATGTCTGGAAGAATCCACTTAACGATTCAGGAGCCTCTCCATCCTTTGAGGAATGCTGCCTGTGGGCCTTAATGCCCTCTTCACTACAAGCAGCTCTTTTGAGGAGGGAACTAGTCGCTCTTGCTTTCTTCCAAAGGCAGCTTCTTTCTAGCATATTTCAATAAGGCTATAAACCATATGAGAACTGCATTATTCCCTAGCCAGTGTGTGTGGCTAGTGCTCACCAAGATAGGGGCCTAGTTGCCAAATGAGGTTTCTTGTTTCTTACTGTGTCTGCTTGAAGGTCTCTGAAACATTTGTGGTGTGTGTTCTCCTGGCATAAGAGCGGCTGGGCTGTGGTGAGGACGCATGGAGGCTATCGCAATACAAATAATAGCATCAGTAGCTAAAGAAGCACTGGAGGAGAGTTCTTCTGAATTAATGTTTTCTCAGAGTAGACTGGGAAGCAGGAAGAAGAAGGGCTTTAGACAAACTCTGTCTTCCATGCCACATTTTCTTTTCCGGGCCAGAAGACTGAGGCAGTAGGAGAGCATGATAAATTCCTGCCTATCCCTGAGTTGTCCCCACCTCCTGGGCTGTCTCTGGGCTCATGCTGAGTGCAAGATGAAGCATGCTAGCCTGCCTCTGCTCACCGAGGCTGAAGCTGGGTCACAGCCCCTCACCGCTGCCATCACAAGGCATGCTTGTGTGAACAGCCACAATAGCTTTGCTGATGCGCAGGAACTTGCCTGGAGACCACGACTTACTGGAGCCCATTTGCTGATGTTCATGTGCCGAGCTGGTGGCTTAGGCTGGCAGTGGAGTAAGACCGTGGCTGCCTTTAGGAAGAGATTCATCTACAGCTTCTTTTCATTCTTGACGCTACCTACACAGAGCAGCTGAAGCAGCACAGGCTCTTGTAGGGCTCATGTATCTGAGCCCCCTCAAAGCTGCCTTTTCCAGGGATGATGTTTTCTCCTTTGTGAAGCCAAGGCCAACAGCACCACAGGAAATCATGCCATGCAAATTCAGGCAAACAGCTTTACTTAAGTACAGTAAGAAATTGTATTAGGCAGATACACTGATGGCTTGGGTCTTAGGGGAGAAATTGAGCAAATGTCCGATGCTGACAAGGCAGAGGGATTTCCTAAAATTGCATTTTTTTATTTCTGTAGCTAATATATGAGGACCTTTTAAAATGTCTTGAGGGGAGGCAGGGGTGGGGGAGAGCCAGGCAAGGGAGAAAAGAAGAAGAGAGGCAATATTTTGCCCATGACTTATGACTGAAACCACAGAGTCAGCTGCTAGGCTCCCTCTGTGGCACTCAGGAATCGTGGCTCTCCTATCACTGATTTACCAGACAAAGGCATTCTCTCCCTTGCAACACAGAGCCTTTGCAGACCCTGTTGGTATTCTCAGAAGAAATGATGGCTGAAACCCCCAGCCCTGGAGGACTCTGCAATCCAAGCTGGCAGCCAACCAGCTGCTGTGGGATTTGCCCTTGGGAGTGCCTTGCTCTTTGTGTTTTACTCTGAGCTGGAGCCACATTTCACTTTGATTACTCATGTTTTTTTGTTTTTTTCTTTTTGGTTTGTTCTTTGTCTTTCTGGATTTTTGTGCCTTGTTCATTAGACCTGTGTGTTGCAGCATGATCTGCAGTCCTGGGGTAGTGGAAAAGGAATGTGTGTGTCCAGTGTATGTGAGAAGACTTAAGAGGCGCTGTGACTATTTAGACACTTGTGCAAACCTCCACAGTCTGACTTCTGTGTGCTCTGCCAGTCCTGGCCTGTGGGCAGGAGGAAGCCAGCTGGTTTTTGGTGTGCAATACAAGCAGCTCTGTCCTCAACCACCTTGATACTTGTAAAAGGAAGACTGAAGCATGTCAAGCAAACTCCTCATTCTCTCCAGACTTACTTACTGAACAGCTTCCTCTGTTCTGGAGGGCTTGTCTGCCAAACAGCAAGTTTGAAAGCAAAAGAAAGCCTCATCCTGCATTTATTTTTATGATCAAATCTACCTGCCAGAGTTGAGTTTCTACCCTGGCATTTATGTCATGTCATGCTATATTCAGTCATAGCTATGCTGGTATGGAAGGGTATTTTGAGCACAGAGAGAGAAAAAAAAAGAGCAAACCATAAACATGTTTTACAGGTCTACTAGAAGGAAACCTTTAAAATTATCCATACAAGCAGTACTTCAGCCTCAGAAGCTGTTCTGGTATAGAGACGTTCATTATTCCTTTTTGCAGGTTAAGGAAGAACAAGGATGACTGTTCAGCTCACCACCTGCATGGTAATTAGATAAAATGGACCTTCGTGGATGGACAGAGCGGCAAGGTGGAGAGGGGAAACAACACTGCAGTAGGCTTAAAACACAGTATTGTGTGCACAGTGGTACCATGAGGCAGGGCAGGCTAGGGCAGGTACAGCCTCACCTGGGCACTGTCAGTGAGCCTCAGTCTTGACATCCTGAAGGTCTAGGATCAGCCTTCACTTGGCCGTGTCCCCATTTCCCATAGCACAGTGTAGGGGCCTCTGGGAAAGCCTGTTGTGGAAAGCCTAAAATTTCACGGAATCACAGAATTGTTAGGGTTGGAAGGGACTTCCTGGAGATCACCCAGTCCAACCCCCTTGGAGGGCCACCTGGAGCAGGTTACACACAAGTTTCCCCTTCTGGTTTGGGAGAGAACTGAAACCAAATGGAAGTTACCAAGACACATTCCCACTCACCCCTGCACAGGGCGAGATACAGAGCAACTCTACAGTGATGCAGTTAAGTTATCAAAGCACGGGGCTCTGGTTCAGCTGTTTACTGCAAGACTTTGCAGCTCTCCCCTCACAGTGCCTGCTGGCCGCCTCGTCCCCCGGCCCGGCGGAGGGCGCGCTGGGGCGGCGGGAGCCATGGGAGCGATAGAAGCCATGGGAGCGATAGAAGCGACGGGAGGGATGGAAGCGATGGAGCTGGGCCCACAGTTCGAGGATTCCCTGTTCGCCCCGAGCCGGGAGCGGCGCTCGGGCGGCGGGGACGGGGCTGGCGGCGGCGCCAGGCAGTGCGAGCCGCGGGTGAGGGTTCGCGTGGGGACCGGGCCGGGTGAGGGGCCGGAGCGGGTGAGGGTTTGGGTGGGGGC